>CM057342.1:529279839-529878717 GCA_030015575.1 Agapanthus africanus
TTACTTATCATATACTAACCCTTGGTTAAGTGTAGAGAATGAACTAGGGTTAGTTTAAATGGTTAGGGTTAAGCATGAGACAAGAAAGGTGACTTAGTCAATGCTTCATGAATCTTCAACTAAAAACAAACATAGCCACCATTCATTTATCTTTATCATTTTCTTTTGCCAAAATAAACAAAAAGAATAAATAAATGAATAAGTAAATAAAATGAAACCCTAACCATTCATATAACCATGGTCAATTCTTTACACAAATCCAAGCATGCATGTATCATCAAACATGATACAATCTTGTGCACAAGAAATATATCATATATACAATATGCACATCAAGTGAGAAAATCCAATTAAAGTGAACCAATACAAGTTAATGCAAAGTAATATATCAAATATAAAATTATACATTAAATCATTAAATCAACACTTGATTTAACGATCCGGTCATATCGCATATAACCGACTAGTATCCTATGTATCGGCTTATCGAATCAATCCTTGATTCGATAACTAGGTTATATCGCATATAACCAATCGATACATTCATCACGAGAATGGAATACGGTATCACATACATGAATTATTCTCGGTCCCGTACATATCTCATATGCACTCCTATTTCGTTTCGCTTGAGCTAGGAAACCTCTGTGTAGGACTCTAAAGACTCGTCAATACGCCGGCAGCAGATGATGATCATATCAAACACCCACAAGCCGCAAGCGGTCTGCTAAACGTAACGGCCACCCGGGTGTTGAGCGATCAGAAGATCGACGAGCAAGCCCGCTCACACTCCTGTGAATCCAACCAGTAACACTTACCGTACAGTCCGGTCTGTTCGTCTGATATGTCGCATATCTCGCCTAGGGGTGGTAAACGTCAGACCCCAATAGCTCGATAAGTCATGCCGACGTAAGGACCATAACTTTCGTGAAACTACTGATAACTCTTACCAGTATATCACAGCAACCCTGGCTAGGGATTTCCTGTTATGGCCAGTCGTACATTGCGCAACATCAACCCCCAATACCGGGAGAGACGAATCCCCTCCTATCGCTCATTGCCTCCATGTGAATCGGGACTGTACCCAAAAACCACCTGTTTGCATGACTCAGTAGAGCCGTGGTAGGGTGGAAATCAAAGCACAGTGGGAGACACACAAGTCTCTATGACGATCTCGGGTCAACAGACTAAGCTGTACCAGTGTCACCAGAGAACTGCCATCTGACGTGAGGTATAATACCATCTGGGAGTTCTCGGCGAGTCCGTTCAGTGTACCCAGTATCCATTAAGCACCCGCATATCATCTCCGATGTCAAACACCAATGGATATGGGATCATCCATCGCCCAGCACATGGGTCGAGAAGATATACGCTAGTCTACTCTGGAATATCGATGCCCCGTCTCGATATTCCCACGACTAGGAACATTGAAGGATGTACTCATGGACTAGCCAGGCCCCACTAGTATGATCTGCATCATAGTCCTGGAAGTCGAGTACACATCCTAAGGGCTTTATCAACATGTGACAAAGAGACATAAAGTATACATGTTAAGATAAAGAGCAACCAGATAGCGTACTATCATGTCGAGCAAGAAAGTCCTACCTATATATGTCCCAGCATCCACTACAATATACATCCAATGTACAGTAATGGCCTCTAGGACATACATATAACTAACAATCTCCCACTTGCACTAGGGCCATCTGTAGCAGTAGTTGTAGTATCTAATACTCAACCATCCCCTAAAAGTCTCTCTTTGGGAAAAGGCCTTCGTGAGTGGATCCGCCGTGTTGTCCTCTGAGTCTACTCTCCTAACCTCAATCACCCTGGAGATCAACTATCTCCACGATCAGGTGATGCTGCCTTAGAATATGTCTGGGTCACTGATGGGACCATGGTTCCTTGGTCAAAGCAACACTTCCATTGTCATACAATGGTAGGAACCTAGTTTATCTTATGAACCAATATACACCCAAACTTCCTCTTTGGTAGTATCCTTAATAGCGATGTTACCAGCCTTTATCGTCTAGTTTGTCACAGTATCTAGCTTGGAAATCTTCCAACATACCGTCCCTTTACTAAGGATAAAGACAATGCCTGTGACTGACATTCAGTCGTCTTTATCACTCTGGAACCCTTCCAGTGATTCACCCCAGGATCGATTGATACCATCTCACTACAACTAGTGAGTATCCTAACATCCAATTAGATCTATCTCATAGATCCAAAGCTTAGGATTTAGTAGGTATCACTTTGATCCTATATGGAGAATCATTGTGATAAGCGGAGATTGATCGAGCGTAGCATAGGAAACTCCTTCCCTAACAAGAGTATGTCATCCACGTACTCTACGAGGATCGTCACCATACTCCCTACTACCTTTTTGTTTATACAAGGTTCATCTACCATTTTGATGATGTCAACTTCTTTGACTAATCCATCAAAACAGATGTTCCAACTCCGCGATGCCTACTTTATCCTATAAAGTATCTTGCACACGTTTCCGTTGCTCCCACTGTCTACGAGGCCCTCTGGCTGTGTTCTTATAGACGTTCTCTTCTAAATCAATATTTAGAAAAGTAGTCATGGCACCCAACCACCAGATATCGTAGTCATGGTATGTAGCCGTGGCAAGTAGGATCTGGATGGACTTAAACATAGTCCCTGGATAAGGTTTCATCATTATCCGTGCCTGGTTGATGACGAAAACCTTTAACAAGTCTAGTTTTGAAAGTCTCAACTTTTCCATGTACACCAAGTAATCTTCTCAAGATATACTTGCTCCTGATGGGGATTTAACCCTTCAGATATAGCAACCAAAGTCCATACTTTGTTGGTGTATAAGGATTCCATCTCAGATCACTAAGCATTCAGCCATTCTTACAGAGTCCCTACTCTCGATGGCCCGCTCGAAATTGGTTGGGCCATCATCTCATGATGCAATCCTCGCTCCCACTGTCATCGAGAAACCGAGGTATCTCTCAGGCAGGCGAGGAACCCTACCAGGTCGGCGGAGAGGCTGAGGTTCGTCGGGACTATAGAATCCTTTGGTTCTGTCAAATCTTCAGCTGTAGTTTCGTATAGCTGGAACCTTTCCAGTTCTACAGAACTGACCTTGCCTTGATCTTGTCCGGATTTTGCTTTTGACATAGGCCGGACAATCCCAAATCTTAACTTACTTAAGAGACAGGATCTTCCCACACCATATCTTATATGGAGTGGTAGGCACTGATTTGATTCGAACCTAATTCAATAGGTATGCAGCTTCTCAAGCGCATAACTCCCAAAAAGGAAATAGGTAACTCAGTAGTACTCATCATAGAGCACACCTTATCATATAGGGTGTGATTGCTCCGCCCCGATACACCGTTGTGCTGTGGTGTATTCAGAGGAGTAATACGGAGAGAGAATCTCATTTTCTTTTAGAATAGTCCAGGAATGCCATGCACAAGTATTCTCCTCCCTGATCTTATCATAGGACATAACACTTATACCCGTATTGGTTCTCTACTTCTAACTTATATTCTGTGAATATCTCAAAAGGTTCGGACTTGTGTTCCAACAGGAACATATGTCAGAATCTTGAGAGATCATCAGAGAACGTAATGAAATATAAAGAACCAGTCCTGGCATGTGTAGACAGGAGACTTTACATACATCATAATGTATCAGTCCCAAGAGTTCATTAACTCTTTCTCTGTTTCCAATAAACAGGGCTATGGTCATCTTATCTTTGTGACATGACTGGCAAGTTTTACAAGATGTAAATTCAAACTGATTTAAATATGCATCTAAAATGTAATTTCAGCCAGTCGGGTCGCATTGATGTGACCTAGTCTACAATGCCTCAAGAAGGATTCGTTCATTTCTGAACTCTTCCTCTTGTGTGTGTTCTGTATACTAGGAACTGTAGTTTGATTTAGAACGTCAATGCTTTTAGATAACGTGCCTGAACCGATCAACTTTTGATATAGGAAATGTTCAAAACATTATCCAACAATACAAAATTATATCACTCTTTACTAATAAAGAGATTGATATGATTTTGTATATCAGGTTCGGTATCTAATAGCATTTGTTCAGAATCAATGTATTGGTAATACAGGGTGACAGTGACCAACAGACTTGGCTGCAACACTTGCCCCGATTTCTGTCTCATGAAACTTATCACCCGTTCTCAGTTTTTCTACCTTTTTGTAGCCCTATATAACAGATTACATATCTGGGATCCTGACTCGGTATCAAATACCCAGGATTCAGAGGATACTGAGAAACAGTTCTTTGTAATGAACACACCCGAAGGAGATGCATCATATGCACTTTCTTCGTTTGGACGGCATAGGAATTCTGGTATTCCCCTAATTCCTGCTCTGTCTTATAACAATTATAAGTTGGAGCAGGACCAACGTTCCCCAGCTCAGTATAACAAGCGGGTTCGGTCAATACATCCATATTATTATCTTGATTAAGGCGTGATATGGTCGCTACCTGGAGAGAGAGAGAAGAAAACACTCAGCGTGCGCTCTTGCAAGATCAGATTGGTTATATATTTTATCTAATCAGGATGGCTCCCACTGTTTTTATCAAATCTTCCTTCAAACCTTAAAAGGAAAGACTAGCCGGGATTAATTACACTCTACAAGTTCGCCAATCTTTCAGCCAGGCCAGTGTCGGTACTTTGAGGGAGGTTCCCCGTGCTTTCGCACGGACCTAATTACAGTAAACCTCGTTTTCCCAGAGGCGTAACCCCGTTGACACCTTTCTAGACACCTACTTGATCGGCTAATTGTAAAGTGCAAAACTCTCCCAGGAGTAACAATTACTCGCAGTGGGTATCGGGATCCAACTATCATATAGAAGGTATGCAATCTCATTGCAAATTTCAACACTTGAAACTCCCGATAAAGATTTTTACCTCTAGCACTTATGACCTTAACTATGGTCAACAAATCTTAAGCACTAGTCAAGTTCTACCCGTCATTTTGTGATTAATTAGACCCACCCACATGACCCTTAACTAAGGTCAACAAAGTCACGCGACTGTCCTAACTAATCGCATCATATGCGGTGTAGGAAGACATCACTTAACTACCGTACACTGTGCCTTGACTATGGTCAACAAACACAGCACGAATACTAAGTACTCTACTTCCTAAAATGACGGAGGGTTGCGAATGGTTTTTATGAAAACCTTTAACGCTTTGATCTTGATCTCGTTGCGGAATCAAATGGTTTTTAAATGGAATGTTTTTGAGGCTTTTCTAGTTTTGCTAAAGGGGTCAATCCCGGTGAAGGGATCGTCGGCCCTTTCCTCGTCGAATGTGGTGCGGGATATATCATATATATCACTGTGCAAAGCGGAAACTATAGAAGCGATCAAAGACAAACCGAGGGTTGTAGCATCTGCCAGTTATTGCTAAAGGAGTCACTCCCGGTGAAGGGATCTCTTATATTTTCCTGCATGTTTTTCTGGATATTTTTAATACTGAAAGTCCCTGTTTTTAAAAATTGTACAGAGAGCAATATTGGTTCGGGGTTTCGGGTTCGTTCGGACTTCAATTTCCGTCTGGACTTCGCCTAAGGCTCTAGCTAGGCTCTGATACCACTGTAGGGTTCCTAGGCACACTAGTGAGGTCACCCAAGCCATCAACCATAGCAATTTCAAATTTTACGGTGCCTACAAACCCTAATGTACGGATCGTTGGCTAGAAGTCTAGGCGAATAATGAACTAGTTAACAATTAACTAAGGGAATACGGAAATACAACCTTTGTAGATCCGGTCCTCCACCTCCACGGCTCCGCAACGAGGTCGTCTCCGCTGTCCAAATCTAATCCGGGCTCTAGAGTCGGCTTCGTCGGAGAATGGGCAAGCTAGGTCGTCGATGTCCATGCCGAAGATGATCTACGTCGAGGCATCGCTAGATCAAGCTCCACCTTCACCAAACCCTAAAATCTTGTGAAGGAAACACACTCTACTACTTGGCAAGAGGTAGAGGATGAAGAAATAGGAAGTGGGTTAACTTTAGAATTGGATTTCTCACTCAAAAACATCAATCACCATTGATGAGGTAATCTTTTCTTCACTTGAAGCAAGGAAGAAGAAGAAGAAAATAGTTATGATAAGAATTAATTTAATTAGAAAAGAAACTCATTCTTATCATAACATGACCATGGTTAGTTGTAGAGAGTGAACTAGGGTTAGTGGAGTGGTTAGGGTTAAGCATGAGACAAAATGGTTAACTAAGTCAAAGCTTCATGAAGATTCATGAACAAAACAAAAGAAGCCACCATTTTCTCATTTGCTTTTCTTTTATCCATTTATCAAAAAGAATAAATGAATAATTAAGAAAATAAAACCCTAAACATAAACACAACCATGGTTCAAACTTTACACTTAACCAAAGTGGTATGCATCATCAAACATGATACAAACATGTGCACATAAACATATCGCATATACAATGCGCACACCCGAGCGAGAAAATCCATCTTAAGTAAACCGATACTAGTTGATGCAAAGCAATATATCAAATATATAATTATGCATTAAATCATTAAATCAACACTTGATTCAATGATCCGGTCATGTCGCACACAACCGACTGGTATCATTAGTAACAACTTATCGAATCAACACTTGATCCGATAACCCGGCTATATCGCATATAACCGATCAATGTCACATCGTGAGAATCGAATACAGTATCACATACTGGTATTATTCTCGGTCCCGCACATATCTCATATGCGCTCCTATTTCGTTTCGCTTGAGCCAGGAAACCTCTGTGTAGGACTCTAAAGACTCGTCAATACGCCGGCAGCGGATGATGATCATATCAAACATCCACAAGCCGCAAGCGGTCTGCTAAACGTAACGGCCACCCGGGTATTGAGCGATCTGAAGATCGACGAGCAAGCCCGCTCACACTCCAGTGAATCCGACCAGTAACACTACCGTACAGTCCGGTCTGATCGTCTGATATGTCGCATATCTCGCCTAGGGGTGGTAAACGTCAGACCCCAATAGCTCAATAAGTCGTGACGATATGAGGTCTATAACTGTTCGAGAAACTACTGGTAACACTTACCAGTAAATCTCAGCAACCCTGGCCAGGGATTTCCTGTTATAGCCAATCGAACACAGCGCAACATCAACTCCCTATACCGGGAGAGACGAATCCCCTCCTATCGCTCATTGCCTCCATGTGACTCGGGACTGTACCCAAAAACCACCGTTTTGCACGCCCTCTTGGACGTGGTAAGATGGAAATCAAAGCACAGTGGGAGCCACACAAGTCTCTATGACGATCTCGGGTCAACAGACTACTCTGTACCAGTGTCACCAGAGAACTGCCATCTGACGTGAGGTATAATACCATCTGGGAGTTCTCGGCGAGTCTGTCCAGTGTATCCAGTCTCTACTGAGCACCCGTATATCATCTCCGATGTCAAACACCAATGGATATGGGATCATCCATCACCCATCTGTATGGGTCGAGAAGGTACACGCTAGTCTACTCTGGTATATCGATGCCCCGTCTCGATACACCCACGACTAGGGACTTTGAAGGATGTACTTATGGACTACCATGTCCCCATTAGTATGATCCGCATCATAGTCCAGGTAGTCAAGTACAGATCCTAAGGGCTTTACCATCATGTAACAGAGAGACAATCAGTATACACGTTAAGGTAAAGTTCAACCAGATAGCATACTATCATGTCGAGCAAGAAAGTCCTCCCTATATATGTCCCAGCATCCACTACAATATACATCCTATGTACAGTAATGGCCTCTAGGGCATACATATAACTAACAGGATCTCGGTCCTTTCCCCATCGAATAAGGTGCAGGATGTTCTACAATGAACACCGCGATGCAAAGCAAGAACTGTAGCTACCTGTTTTTATTTTGAAATTCGATTCCACAACATCAATTAGGTTTATGTTCTTTCATTAATCTCATTAATGAATATCCCACCATTTAAGTCCACCTAAACATCACAGATAAATATAACGTACGCTTATGCCATCCGCATTCGCCTCGATGTCCCGTCTGCACCGTTAGGTTAGGTAACTAACGCCAGAGCGAGGCAGGGCTAGCGCGGGTGTAAAACATAAGCAACGTCTATTTAATATATCATATATACTATATACAATATCTGTCACAGAACATCATATGATCACAGATAAATCACAGCAAAAGATACATATGAAATATTGGATATACTAGGACATCCGTGTTTTCAATACGAACCAGTATAAAACACGGATTCCACGGTCGTGATGAATAGCCAATCCCACACCCTAAACCCCTACGAGAGCGGCAAGCAACCCTACCAATTCTAGGGTTAGGAGACCCAGACTCGACTTCTCGAGATGGTCTCCCACTGGACCCTAGAACCCGGTTACTTGTGCTCCCCTCCTTGGGTCTATCCTAGTGCAGAAAAGTAAATAATATACAAATGGTGACAACATCAGCAACCTGGAAGTGCCCCAATAAAAGAATATTACATAGAAGTTTTTACATGAATGAAAATGAAAAACACTCATCTCACATAAAAACCCCCCGGCTATTCAAACACGACGATCCAATATAACATATCCAGCAACACATAACATCGCATGTCATCAACGTAAGTAAATATGCGCATCCCAATTGTCGTTGACATATAGCAACGAAACCGGCGACATCACATATTACACTTACGGTCACAGAAAAGAAAGTGTAAAACTACAACAGTTCGAATCCGCAACCACCTCAGACATCGCATGCCTGACCAAATGAATTCTTTAGACATCGCATGCCTAACAATTATAAACCCCGCATTTTAGTCTCAAAATCGAAAACTCTTTTCAATATCAAGTCGGGCAATTCAACAAGATTCCCGACATTTTTATCGAATGCTCGTCGCAAACTTCAGTAGGCGGCCGCACCCCCGATGCCGTCGACGAAGTGAACCAAGGCAGAATACCGCTGCCGCGAGCACCCGAACGGATGCTTTCGGCGACGGGGTTCTCCTACAGTCACTCGGTCGGGGCTATGGGGCGAGGCTGTCTATTAAGTTTACCCGGCGAGCATCCGCGTACGCTACGTGATTGCGACGGACTTTTGATCACATCAAAAATCCCGTGGCAACCGATCAAATGAGACTAAAGTGCTATGTTTATAACATTCATTCAGTTATCACATAACTTTTGTGAATTCCAATTGTTGTATCACATTCAGGATAAACAGAAAATGTTAAACTTTCCGATTGAACATTCGAACACCCAAGTTTTCCCGAAATAGCTCAACACATGAAATAAGTCTAACAACATTCAGTTCATGCCTTAGTACCAACGGTCCAGCCGTAGAAGGGTCAAGCCAACGCCTCACATGTGACACGCCGTATTGCCCCAAACCCGAAGGTTCAAAAGGCAGTTCAAGACGGTCACATAATCGAGTTAAGGTTTGTTGTCTTCTAGAGGGTCCATCGCGTTACTTGCACTACTTAGAACGTCGTTAAACTACGGAAAAATCCAACAATTGGAAATTTCCCGGCAGGGGAAAAAGTGGGTATTTATATCCGGTCGAACTTTTTAACATATTCTAAAATACCCGGAAAAACACACTAACAAAATTAGACAATCCGATCGATACAGTGAGTTCCCAATACAAACCAGAAAATAAAACTCTGGAATAAAAATTAAAATATTTCCAGGAAAACCAGCACTAAAAAGTAGGAGTTACTGTGAAAATTTAAACAGATGATGGGACAACTTGGCCGCGGAACCGCCGCACAAGCCATGCTTGTGCCGCGGTTCCGCCGCTCTCTAGAGGAATCATGCTCTCGAATTTCACAGTAATTCTTAGGAATACCTGCTGATTTTTCTGCATATTTTTAATTCACAAAAATCCACGAATTTCAAAAATGTCCAGATAGCATGTTAAAATCGGGGTTTCGGGTCGATCGGACTTCTAACTCCGTCTACGCATCGCCTAAGGCTCTAGCCAGGCTCTGATACCACTGTAGGGTTCCTAGGCACACTAATGAAGTCTCACAAGTGATCAAATATGGCCAATTGAAATTTTACAAGTGCCTACAAACCCTAATACGGATCGTTAACTAGATAATGAGGCGATGCAAGCATGTAAACGAATTAAATGCTAAAGGAAAGTGGCTACAACCTTTGTAGATCCGGTTCTCCACCTCCATGGCTCCGCGATGAAGTCTCCTCGCTGTACAAATCGGATCTTGGGCTCTAGCGTCGGCTTCATCGGAGAAAAAGCGGGCTAGGTCATCGACGACGATGCCGAAGATGATCTACGTCGAGGCATCGCTAGATCAAGCTCCAACTTCACCAAGTCAAGAAAACTTGTGAAGAAAACACCCTATACTACTTGGCAAGAGGTAGAGGATGAAGAAATAGGAGGTGGGTTCACTTTAGAATTGGATTTCTCACTTGTTTTGGCTAGTTGCCATTGATGGAGGCATGCTTCTTCTTGAAGAAGAAGAAGAAGATGATGAAGATGAATATATGATAAGTTATTAAAAATAGAAAAGAAATATAATACTTATCATATACTAACCCTTGGTTAAGTGTAGAGAATGAACTAGGGTTAGTTTAAATGGTTAGGGTTAAGTATGAGACAAGAATGGTGACTTAGTCAATGCTTCATGAATCTTCAACTAAAAACAAACATAGCCACCATTCATTTATCTTTATCATTTTCATTTGCCAAAATAAACAAAAAGAATAAATAAATGAATAAGTAAATAAAATGAAACCCTAACCATTCATATAACCATGGTCAATTCTTTACATAAACCCAAGCATGCATGTATCATCAAACATGATACAATCTTGTGCACAAGAAATATATCACATATACAATATGCACATCAAGTGAGAAAATCCAATTAAAGTGAACCAATACAAGTTAATGCAAAGTAATATATCAAATATAAAATTATACATTAAATCATTAAATCAACACGTGATTTAACGATCCTGTCATATCGCATATAACCGACCAGTATCCTATGTATCGGCTTATCGAATCAATCCTTGATTCGATAACTAGGTTATATCGCATATAACCAATCGATACATTCATCGCGAGAATGGAATACGGTATCACATACACGAATTATTCTCGGTCCCGTACATATCTCATATGCGCTCCTATTTCGTTTCGCTTGAGCTAGAAAACCTCTGTGTAGGACTCTAAAGACTCGTCAATACGCCGGCAGCAGATGATGATCATATCAAACACCCACAAGCCGCATGCGGTCTGATAAACGTAACGGCCACCCTGGTGTTGAGCGATCAGAAGATCGACGAGCAAGCCCGCTCACACTCCTGTGAATCCAACCAGTAACACTTACCGTACAGTCCGATCTGTTCGTCTGATATGTCGCATATCTCGCCTAGGGGTGGTAAACGTCAGACCCCAATAGCTCGATAAGTCATGCCGACGTAAGGTCCATAACTTTCGTGAAACTACTGATAACTCTTACCAGTATATCACAGCAACCCTGGCCAGGGATTTCCTGTTATGGCCAGTCGTGCATTGCGCAACATCAACCCCCAATACCGGGACAGACGAATCCCCTCCTATCGCTCATTGCCTCCATGTGAATCGAGACTGTACACAAAAACCACCTGTTTGCATGACTCAGTAGAGCCGTGGTAGGGTGGAAATCAAAGCACAGTGGGAGACACACAAGACTCTATGACGATCTAGGGTCAACAGACTAAGCTGTACCAGTGTCACCAGAGAACTGCCATCTGACGTGAGGTATAATACCATCTGGGAGTTCTCGGCGAGTCCGTTCAGTGTACCCAGTCTCCACTGAGCACCCGCATATCATCTCCGATGTCAAACACTAATGGATATGGGATCATCCATCGCCCATCACATGGGTCGAGAAGATATACGCTAGTCTACTCTGGAATATCGATGCCCCGTCTCGATATTCCCACGACTAGGAACATTGAAGGATGTACTCATGGACTAGCCAGGCCCCACTAGTATGATCTGCATCATAGTCCTGGAAGTCGAGTACACATCCTAAGGGCTTTATCAACATGTAACAGAGAGACAGAAAGTATACATGTTAAGATAAAGAGCAACCAGATAGCGTACTATCATGTCGAGCAAGAAAGTCCTACCTATATATGTCCCAGCATCCACTACAATATACATCCAATGTACAGTAATGGCCTCTAGGGCATACATATAACTAACACCAGGAAACCTCTGTGTAGGATGTTCTGTTGAAATTATAGCAATCTTTAACATAACAATTTCCTCACTTTTCTAAACATCTAAGGGTGTTTATTATAAATATAACACATATTACAGGTTCATCTGGAAAATATCAATTACCATATGTTATACATTATAATCAACACTTTTGAAGGAAATTGTGTGTTTATTATTCCACGCATAATATTGTATATCTCTAACATCCTTCATTGGGATCTTGTGCAAAAGTTAGCCCAGGTCAGATATCGAAATCGCAAATGCGCCGATTAAAATACAGGAAATCAAAGAGTTAAATACTGGTAGAAATTCAGTGGAGATAAGAAGATTCCAGATATAAAATAAAGACCCATAGATCAACATCAGAACACAGAAGATAATTGAAGCCATGAACTCACCAATAGGCCGCCGAACCGCGGCCGAGTCAGCCCGAGTCGCCGCGGATCTGTGGCCGAGTTGTGGGCTTCGAAGACGAGACTTTTCCAGAAGCTTCCCTGTAACGTCTTAGCTTGCTAATGACGCTTCATAACTACCTAGCTTACTCTAGAAGCCTCTGCATAACTACCTAGCTTATGAGGGAATCTTGATTAAAGGCTATAAAAGGGACCTAAGCCTACATTAAAAAGGTTGTTGATTGATGTTGAATAGCTGTTGATTTCCAAATACTAAACAAAGATCCAATTCCAAATCAACATCCAAGATCAAGAATCGTGAGAAATGTACGAGTAGAACTTGACTAGCAGCCTATGGTTTGTTGGCTTTCGTCAAGGTCATAGGATGCTAGGGGCAAAATATTATCGGGAATTTCAAGTGTTGAAAATTGCAATGAGATTGCATACCTTCTTTGAGATAGTTAGATCCCGACACACACTGTGAGTAATAGTTACTTCTGGAAGAGTTTTACATATTACAATTAGCCGATCAAGTAGGTGTCTAGAAAGATGTTAACAGGGTTACGCCCATGGGAAAATGAGGTTTATTTTAATTAGGTCCGTGCGAAAGCACGGGGAACCTCCTTCAAAGTACCGACACTGGCTTGGCCCAAAGATTGGCGAACTTGTAGGGTATAATTAATCCCGGCTAGTCTTTTCTTTTAGGGTTTGAAGGAAGATTTGATAGAAACAGTGGGAGCCATCCTGATAAGATAAATTAATAACCAATCTAATCTTGCAAGAGCATACGTTGAGTGTTTTCTTCTCTGTCTCTCCAGGTAGCGATCGTGCCACGCCTTAATCAAGGTAAAAATATGGTTGTATTGACCGAACCCACTTATTATACTGAGCTGGGGAATGTTGGTCCCGCTCTAACTTATAATTGTTATAAGACCGAGTAGGAAATAGTGGATTGCCAGAATTCCCGTGCCGCCCAAACGAAGAAAGTGCATGATGATGCATCTTCTTCGGGTGTGTTCATTACCGAGAACTGTTTCTTAGTATCCTCTACGTCCTGGGTATGATGATACCAGATCAGGATCCCACATATGTAATCTACTGCATGGGCTACAGATAGGTAAAGAACTGAGAAAGGGTGATAAAGTTTTAAGAGTTAAAAACATGTGCAATTGTTGCAGCCAAGATGTTGGCAGTTATCACCCTGTATTACCAAATACATTGATTCTGAACGAATGTTATTAGATACCGAACCTGATATACAACATCATATCAGTCTCTTTATTTTTTAAAGAAGGATGTAATTTTGTATTGTTGGATAATGTTTTGAAACATTTCCTATATCAAGAGTTGATCGGTTCAGGCACATTATTTAAAAGCATATACATTCTAAATCAAACTACAGTTCTCAACGTACAGAACAAACACAAGAGGAAGAGTTCAGAAATGAACGAATCCTTCTTGAGGCATTGTAGAATAGGTCATATCAATGCGGATCGACTAGCTAAGTTACATTAATATGCATATTTAAATCAGTTTGAATATACAACTTGTGAAACTTGCCAGTCATGTCTCAAAGATAAAATGACCATAGCTCCGTTTATTGGAAACGGAGAAAGAGTTGGTGAACTCTTATGATTGATACATGATGATGTATATGGGTCCACTGTCTACACATGTCAAGAATGGTTCATTGTACTTTATTACAATCACCGATGATCTCTCAAGATTCACACATGTGTTCCTGTTGAAACACAAGAGTGAAGCTTTTGAGAAATTCAAAGAATATAAGTTAGAAGTAGAGAACCAAAATGGGTATAAGTATTATGTCCTTTGATGTGATCAAGGAGGACAATACTTGAGCACGGAATTCCTGGACTATTTTAAAGGAGAATGAGATTCTCTCTCAGCATTACTCCTCTGTATACACCACAGCACAACAGTGTATCGGGACGGAGAAATCGCACACTATTAGAAATGGTGCGCTCTATGATGAGTACTACTGTGTTGCCTATTTCCATTTGGGGTTATGCACTTGAGAAGCTGCATACCTATTGAATAGGGTTCCAACCAAATCAGGTGCCTGCCACTCTATATACGATATGGTATGGGAAGAGCCCATGTCTTAAGTAATTTAAGATTTGGGGTTATCCGGCCTATGTCTAAAAGCGAAATCCGGACAAACTCGAAGCAAGGTCAGTTCTGTGGATGTTCGTTGGATATCCCAAGCATTCGCAAAGGAATATCTTCTACCGCACCATAGAACAAAAGATGTTTTATTTCTCGGCATGCCACCTTTTTAGAAAATGAATTTATTTTGCAAAGAAATTTGTTGTCATGAAGTAGAACTGGAAGAAGTTCTATCTATACAAACTACAGTTGATGATTTGGTAGAACCGGAGGATTCAATAGTTCCCGATGAAACTCAGCCTCTCCGCTGATCTGGTAGGGTTCCTCATCCACCTAAGAGATACTTCGGTTTTCTCTATGTCAGTGGGAGCGAGGATTGCGTCATGAGATGATGACCCAACTAGTTTCGAGCTGGCCATCAAGAGTGAGGACGCTATAAGAATGGCTGGATACTAAGCAATCTGAGATGGAATCCATATACACCAACAAAGTATGGACTTTGGTTGCTGTATCTGAAGGGTTAAATCCCCATCCGGAGCAAGTATATCTTGAGAAGATTAGAGCAAGTATATCTTGAGAAGATTACTTCGTGTAGATGGAAAAGTTGAGACTTTCAAAGCAAGACTTATTGCAAAAGGTTCTCGTCATCGACTAGGTGTGGATAATTATGAAACCTTTTCTCCAGTGGCTATGCTTAAGTCCATCCAGATCCTACTTGCCATTGCTACATACCATGACTACGATATCTGGCGGTTGGGTGTCATGACTGCTTTTCTAAATAGTGATTTAGAAAAGAGCATCTATAAGTACACAGCCAGAGGGCTTCGTAGACAGTGGGAGCAGCGGAAACGTGTGCAAGTTGCTTTATGGGTTAAAGCAGGCATTGCGGAGTTAGAATGTCGGTTTTGATGTCGTAGTTAAAGAGTTCGACTTCATCAAAATGGTAGATGAACTTTGTATATACAAAAAGGTAGTAGAGAGTATGGTGGCCTTCCTCGTATTGTACGTGGAAGACATACTCTTGATCGGAAAGGATTTTCCTATGCTACAATCGGTCAATCTCCTCTTATCATAATGATTCTCTATATCGGATCAAGTTGATACCTCCTAAATCCTGAGTTTTGGATCTATGAGATAGATCTAAATGGATGTTAGGATTCTCACTAGGTGTAGTGAGATGGTATCAATCAATCCTGGGGAGAATCACTGGATAGCTTCCAGGGTGGGAAGGACGACTTAATGTCAGTCACATGCATTGTCTTTACCCTCAGTGGAGGGGCGGTATGTTGGAAGAGTTCCAAGCTAGATACCATAGCAAACTAGACGATAAAGGATGGATACATCGCTACCAAGGATGCTACCAAAGAGGCAGTCTGGATGTATATTAGTTCATGAGATGAACTTTGTTCCTACCATTGTGTGACAATGGAGTTGTGGCTTACGCGTAGGAACCCCCGTCCCATCAGTGATCCAGACATATTCTAAGACAGTATCACCTGATCATGGAGATGGTTGATCTCTAGAGAGATCGCGGTTAGGAGAATAGACCCGGAGGACAACACGGCGGATCCAATCACAAAGGCCTTTTTCCCAAGAGAGACTCTTATAGGATGGTTGAGTATGAGATACTACAACCACTGCTATATGATGGCCCTAGTGCAAGTAGGAGATTGTTAGTTATATGTATGTCGTAGAGGCCATTACTGTACATGCGATGTATAGTGTAGTGGATGCTTGGCCATACATAGGAAGGTCTTTCTTGCTCGACATATTAGTATGCTATCTGGTTGCACTTTATCTTAACATGTAAACTTATTGTCTCTCTGTTACATGTTGATAAAGCCCTTAGGATGTGTATATGACTACCTAGATTATGAAGCGGATCATACTAGTAGGACAAAGGTAGTCCATGAGTACATCCTTTTAATGTCCCTAGTCGTGGGTGTATCGAGACGGGGCATCGATACACCAGAGTAGACTAGTGTATAGCTTCTCGACCCATGTAGATAGGCGATAGATGATCCCATATCCATTGGTGTTTGAGATCAGAGATGATATACGGGTGCTCAGTGGAGACTGGGTACACTGGACGGACTCGCCGAGAACTCCCAGATGGTATTATACCTTACATCAGATGGCAGTTCTCTGGTGACACTGGTATAGGTTAGTCTGTTGACCCGGGATCGTAATAGAGTCTTGTGTGATTCCGATTTTGCTTTGATTTCCACCTTACCACGTTCAAGAGAACATGCAAAACGGTGGTTTTTGGGTACAGTCCCGAGTCATATGGAGGCAATGAGCGATAGGAGGGGATTCATCTCTCCCGGTATAGGGAGTTGATATTGCGCTGTGCTCCATTGGCTATAACAGGAAGTCTCTGGTCAGGGCTGATTTGAAGATATACTGGTAAGTGTTATCAGTAGTTTCTCGACCCGTTATGAGCCTCACATCGGCATGACTTATCGAGTTATTGGGGTCCGACGTTACTACCCTTAGACGAGATATGCGACATATCAGATGAAGAGACCGGACTGTACAATAGTGTTAGTGATTGGATTCATAGGCGTATGAGCAGGCTTGCTTGTTGATCTTCTGGTCACTCAATACCCGGGTGGCCGTTACGTTTAGCAGACCGCTTGCGGCTTGTGGGTGTTTGATATGATCATCACCTACTGCCGGCGTGTTGACGAGTCTTTAGAGTCATACACAGAGGTTTCCTGGCTCAAGCGAAACGGAGTAGGAGCACATATGTGATATGTGCGAGGACGAGATTAATACGATATGTGATACCATATAATATTCTCGCGATTTGTGACATCGGTCTATTATATGAGATATAGCCGGGTTATCGGATCAAGTATTGATTTGATAAGTTATTATATTTGATATTAGTCGGTTATATGTGATATAGCCGGATTATTAAATCAAGTGTTGATTTAATAATTTTATTTATAATTATATATTTGATATATTAAGTTACATTAACTAATACTTGCTCACTTATGATTTCTTTTCTCACTTAATGTGCACATTGTATATATGTGATATGTATATTTGTGTACATGTTTGTGTCATTCTAGGTTACATATGCAACATATATGTATGAGACTAATACCATGCTAGGGTTTATGTTATGGTTAATATTTATCATTAAGAAAATTACAAATTAGTGGATAATCTCATGGCTTGGAGTTTAGTGGAAACTTGTAGAGCTTTGACATAGTCCACTTGTTTGTCAATGCTTAAAATATTTGTTAACCCAACCGTAACCTTTGACCTTGGTTTATTCTCTACATGAGTTAGGCATGAGATGATAACTCACCATGGTTGCATTTCTAACGTCATGAATTATTCATTCAACACTTGACTTCATCTTCTTCTTCCTCTTGAGTTTGCTCTCTAGCTTGTAATCAAGTGATGATTTTTAGTAAGAAAAATAAATCTAAAGTGGGCCCACTTCCTACTTCATTATCCTCTACTACTTTCCATTTAGTATAGGGTGTTTGCTTCACTAATTCCATAATTAGTGAAGAGGTAGCTTCAGTTAGTGCCTCCTTGATGTAGATCATTTTCGGCCTCGAAGACTTCGATGCAAGCTTTTTCATTTCATCATGGGAGCCTCTCTAGAGTCCGAGAGTTCATGATCGCAGCGAAGGGACTACTACACAGAGCTATTGAAGTAAAGGACCGGTCTACAAAGGTTGTATTCCTTGTTCACTTGTTTGCAAAGTAGTTTGCATATTCATTCGTCGTATTTTCTAGTAACGATTCTAGGGTTAGGGTTAGCTAGAACGGAAAATTTTTGAATTTGGCATGAACGATACCTCCCGAAACCTTGTTGCCGTGCTAACTAACCCTGCAGTGGTATCAGAGCCATGCTAGAAAATTAGCTGGATTTGTTAGATTACGAAAGCGAAACGACTACAAAACATGAAACACGAATACCTAGTTTTTTTCGAATTTAAAAGGTCCTTTAAATTTTTTTTAAACAACTGCAGAATGTTATATGTGATATGACATGAACCCAGAAGAAATTTGAAGCACTTTGGTAGAAATTTGGCCGAGCACATCATGAGTTTTCCCGAGGAGGCCGGCCCATTGAAGGAAATTTGGCTTCAAATTTTTTTTGTGTTCCAGTGACTGGGTTTTGGTGTTTCAGGCGTTGTTTGTTTTTTCTATGTTTGCATGTGATGTGATCTTACACTATAAGAAATTCAAAGTGTTTCGTATTCGTAGTTTTAACATTGTTTCGGGGATTCGCATGTTGTCTAGGCGAAGTTAAAAAGTTCGAACGAATGTCAAAAACCTATTTTTCCAAGTTTAACGCATTCGGAAAATCATGCAAGTAATTCTGTGAACTCTCTAGAAGAATGAAACCCTAACTCGACTTTTTGGATCATGAAACCGCAGTCATACCCTAGGGTTTGTTGCAGTTCCGTGGCGACATGAGTGAGGCTTGGGTCTGCCCTTCTGCGGCTCGTGCATAGGTACTGTGGCATGTTCTGGGTATTTTTAAACTTTGCTCAAGTGTTGAGCTCTCGGGGAATTGTGGGATTTTGATGAATCGATCGAAAAGTTTACCGTCGTCCGGGTATCATGTGATGGGATACAATACATGGAATCCAAACTAATTTGAATTTTGTAAATATAGCAATTTAGTCTCATTGGATCGGTTGCCACGGGATTTTGATATGATGAATAGTCCATCACAATCACGTAGCGCACACGGATAATTGCCGGGTAACATTATTAGATAGCCACGCCCTAAAGTCCCGACCGAGTGACTGTAGGAGAACCCCATCGCCAAAAGAATTCGTTCGGGTGCTCGCGGGCGCGGTGTTCTGCCTTAGTGCACTTCGTCGACGGCATCGGGGGGTGCGGCCGTCAGCTAATGTTTCCGACGAGCATTCGATCTGGTTATCGGGAATCTTCTTGAATTACCCGACATGTTATTTGAAAGAGTTTTCAATATCGAGACTAAAATGCAGGGTTTATAATTATTAGGCATATGATATTTAACGAATTCATAAGGTTGGGCATGAAATCCATAGTATTCGATACATTGGGTTTATGATGTCTAAGGTGGTTGTGGATTCCAACTATTGTAGTTTTCACTTTCTGTCATGACCCAAAATTGGGCACATGACCGGCACTTAAACTACGTAACATCAACAGGCGTAACGCAATTAAGTACGACGAAAAACCCAGCGATCTAAACCTGTCACGACCCAAAGTTGGATGTGACCGGCACTTAGATTGTTTAATATCTAAAGACATTCACACAGTCCAAGTAAGCCGAAAACCAAGATCAAAATCTTTTTTGCGGAATTCTTTATATAGATATTTAGTTTTAAGTAAAAATTACAGTTTATGATGTTAAATTATTAAACAAGTATAATAAGTTAAGTGTGGTTGCATCCCTAGTTTGGAGCAACAATATTAACAGTGGAATTCAATTAAAAATATCATAATATGAAATCAAAGAAGAATCTCAGACATAATTAAATGAAATAGTATTTTAATACAACCAAACGATCTCATCAGTCAAAATAATATACATATAACCGCATATCGTTCTAAGTCATTATACAGGGTCTGATGGAGAAACTCTAGATTCAATATACAATAACTAAAAGGAGGTTACTACGTAGGTAACCCACCTAGCAAAAGAGCGATAAACCGATAAGTGGATCTGTCTGCTGCTATACGTCCACTAGACTCCTGCAAAGAACTGTGGTACAACGGGGTGAGTTGCTAATTCGGTGAATATAACTAACATATATCGGCTGATAATGTAAGTATGCCGATCTAGAACTAATATCAACAATGATGAATATGATGCATACTAACAGGTGGAAGCATAAATTTGTGCTACTCAATATATAAATCCAAAACTGGAATCTCATCAATTATTTTCCGAATAAGGTTCATTTTCTTCCCGTGTCCATCATCGACACAAATCTTCTGTGTTTCATCAGGCATCGTTCCCCGAACGATCCTGTCAATCAATAACACCGGTCGGTATCACTTAGATATCCGCCGTGTTTACCACTGACTCCGGTATCGAGTATCCTCGTTAGGCTCACCGTTTAAAGTGTGGCCCCTGCCACTCGGCTCCGACCGGGTCCACCATGATCCGGCTGTATAGCTACCCCACCCAGCTCGGATATATGTAAGAAATTCCGCAACCGTATATCTACCCCACCCGGTTAGGAACAAAACCAAATAAAAAAAAACGACATTTCATGGTGGACATGTCACATTTATCATAAAAATCATTGAATTCTTTCACTAGTATTTAAAACTCAAAGCCGTAAATCCTCATTAATACATTTACCTCTTATATCAACATGAAATACGCAGATACTAAGCATGATATTAATGATGCAATTTACTACTATTATTTGTGTGTAAAATACGATAAGAATCATTTTAACAAGAAATTTGCTAAGTGTAAAAGTGATATGGTAATATCGATGAGGTGTAGTGTAACATGTAGATATGTGCAGGTGCGGCATAACTCGTTGATAACTGTGCAGTGTTCTAACAATTATTAACATGGCGATGTATATATATCTATATGAATGCATATGATCAATTTAGTATATAAAAGCCCATTTTTATTTAAACTTAACTACGGGCGTATCACGCTATCCATACAAAATCCCCCGGTAGATGTTTAGTCTACTCACCGGAATATATCGAATAAACTCAGATCACCAATCCATTTCTTTTCCTTGCGGCCTCGGAAGTTTCAATATTCGAATCTATTATCGCAATTAACTTGTATAAGAAACGGCTAAATTCCGATACGGCGAAAACATGAAAATACTAGTTTTACGTATTAGCTATACTAAGTATGATTATCGCAACCTATCAAAAACTTATACTAACTGGATTTCAACCTTAACCTGTATCGCTATAGAACACAGATCGTGATATTCATTAACTATGTCGTATTTTGATTTCTTAGATAACTTTTCCGATATTAACTTCCAGATTCTATCTGTAGTGAAACTAATTTGTTTAAATAACACCAAAATAGCCAAAATTATACACTGAAACCTACCCAACAAGCCAAATCCACCTAACTCCTCAAAAATCCGGCGACGCCGGAGTTACCCTATTGGTCGCCGGCCCAAATCCGAGCCCCCTGGCTCGTTTTTCTATGCTTAATTCTAGGTCTGGTGTATAAGATTTAAGTACTGTTTGGTTAAGTTATTTATTATCTACGTTATAGCAGATCTTCACAGAGCCTAATTTCCCTAAAGTACCAATTTTTTCCGATATCCGATTTCCAAATTAAAGTTTACAGAACTAAAATCTTACTGTGTTTAAAGATTATACCTACAGAAGATGATTGAGAGGCTTCCTCTAAGATGCATAAGTCCTTCGCTCCTAGTTTGATAGTGAAATCCTTAGCTCCTAGTTCTTCTTCTCTTCTCTTTTTTCTATTTTCTTTTTGTAAATTCTAAATGGTTTTCCTTTCTTTCTTTTGTAAATTTCAGGATTTTATATTTTAGGTGAACTGAACAATTGATATAGCATAAGGGAAAAGGAGTGATGGTTGTAGGAGGAGGTGTCACCAAAGGAGTTGTGGTGTTTTCATGCAAGGGTGAGGTGGGGTGCATGAGGTGTGCATACAAGAAGGAGGTGTTTGTCCATGGTCACCTCTAAGTTGTGGTGTCTTTGAGGAAATTTCTGAACTTAACCATTATCTAGCCCTTTTACACATAACCCCTCCACATTTCCAAGTTTTCACAATAACCTAAACTTTACACAAAAACCCTTCATTACTTATGTTATTATATAAACACCATTTTATTAAAATGAAGCTAAATTCATTACTAAAACACTTGTAATTTACTCACGTTACGAACAAAAATTTAGATTTAATTACTTTCACACACTACTTATGAAAATGTCCTATTTTGTTTTAATAAAATTTTAAATTGGCATTTTATTATCTAATTAATTAAATTTATTTATTTTCTAAAAATCTAAAAATGTTATAATATTCCCCCCTTAAGAAAATTCGGTCCCCGAATTTAAAACTTAACTAGACGTACCCTCAAAAGGATGCGAAAATTCCTTCTGCATCGCATCCTCGGTCTCCTAAGTACTCTCCTCGCGTTTCGTTCCTAGCCAGAGAATCCTTATAGATGGAAGTATACTTGATCACAGTTTCTTTGTCTGCCAGTTAAGAATAGCCGTTGGCTGCACTGTGTAGTATATATCCGGTCCAAGTGGTAAGGTCTGATGCTGGATCGCGTGAGAAGGATCGTGAAGATACTTGCGATGCATCGAAATGTGAAACACCGGATGCACATCGGGAAAACTTGATGGAAGTGCTAAACAATAAACTACAGCACCCACCCTCTTCAGAATCTCGTAAAGTCCGACCTATCTGGAGCTGAGCTTCCCCTCCTTCCCGAAACGTATCACACCTTCCATCGGAGATATACGAAGGAACACATAATCTCCCACATTAACTCGAGTCTACGACGCCGTTGATCTACATAAGATCTTTTTCTGCACTGGGCCGCTCTCATTGTGTCTCTTACCAGCTGAATCTTTTCCGTATTCTTTTGTTCTACCTGTGGCCCCGCAAATGCTAATCTCGTTCAGTTCCGTCCAGTAAACGGGCGATCGACATTTCCTCCCATACAAGCTTCAAAGGTGCCATCTTGACCGTCTACTGAAAACTCGTTGTCGTATGAAAATTCTATCAAGGTAGGTGACGATCTCAACTACCACCAAAATCAAGCCTGGAAGCTCGCAGTATATCCTTTAAAGTCCGAATGGTCCGGTCGGACTGACCATCTGGCTGTGGTTGGAAAGTTGTACCATAACTCACTCGTGTACTAAGAGTCCCTTGAAGTTCCTGCCAAGGACTACTAGAAAACTGTTTATCTCTATCTGACACTATGCTCGTCGGAACCCCATGCAATCGGACAATCTCGTCAATATAATTCTGAGTATACTGTGTAAATCCCATACGTCGTCTTCACCAGAAGAATATGAGTTGCCTTTGTCAATCTTTCTACAATTACCCAAATGGAATCATACCCTATGCTAGTCCTGGTTAGACCCACCACGAAATTTATGGAAATCTGTTCCCATTTCCACTCTGGAATGGGTAAGGGCTGCAATTCTCCGGCTGGTCTCTGGTTTCTGCCTTTACTTGCTGACAAGTCAAGCATCTCGAAATGAACTCCACAACATCCCTTTTCATTCCTTCCCACCAGTAAAAATCCTTCAGATCATGCTACATCTTGGTGGAACCAGGATGAATACTGTATGCTGATTTATGGCTTCCTCTAAAATTTCACATTTCAGTTCATCCGAATCTGGCACACTCAGACAAGTCCCAAAACGTAATACTCCTTAGTTATCTATCACGAACTCCGACTCTCTGCCCTGCCTAAGCTGATCCATAATCTCCAACCTATGAACATATGCGGCCGTGTCTCTCGAATACGATCTAATAGCTGAGGAAGGTGCGAACCTGTGCTAACTGTCCTCCTGTCGATGTGGACTCGAATTGTATACGGCTATCACATAAAAAATTTCAGTCTGTACAAGACTGTCTCTGCATAGTGCACCATTGAGATAAGCTACCTCTAGGCCTCCGACTCAAAGCATGTGCTATAACGTTTGCTTTGCCTGGATGATACAGAATCTCACAATCGTAATCCTTCACGAGTCCCATCCATCTATGCTTCCTTGGTTCAGATCCCACGGCTGAAAATTTTACTTCAAGCTCTTACGATCTGTGAAACATTGGTACGATTGTTCACACATGTATTGTTCCCAATTCTTCAGTGCGAAAGCTACAGCAGCCATCTCCAAATCTTGAGTGGGCAGTTTTGCTCGTGCCTTTTCAGCTGGCGAGAAGCATAAGCTACAACCCTACCGTGCTGCATCAACATACAGCCTAAACCCACTCTAGAGGTATCACAATACACAACCAGGCCACCTGACCCAAAAGGTAATGATAAGACTGGTGCAGTCGTCAAGCGAGTCTTCAACTACTGGAAACTTTGCTCACACGTTGATTGAAACGATTTTCGATTGTGTGGTATGAAAATTGTGTAGAAATCACAACTAAAAATATTTGACCGCAAACAGTAACGGTGTCGAATGTAGCGCGTTAGTAAGTGCGGATCGTCCACAGGGATTGTGCGATTTGTTCGAGTTTTGTTTTGTTTGAATTGAAACTTTAAAGAAAAGAAAACAAACAATTCATGATTTGTAACTGAAGTTCAAAAATTAGAAAATCTAAATCTAATAACACGAAAATGATATAATCAAGAATTGAGAATTTGTTGATTTTCCAAACCAAATATCAAGAATCGAAGTGAGGCTCGTAGGAATCGATCGGATCTATATATGTGATGAAATCTTGCGATTACGTATTCTTATCCTTCGATGAATTGATACTAGATTGATGATGATCTACGAGAATTAGGGATTTCTAGTGAAACTATGGTTTCATCATTTATCCCTTGTTCCTTCGTCGATATCATTCACATTCTAGCCTCTAGTAAATTCAAGAATCGATCGTGGATCCCTAATTTTGAGCGATAACAATCAAGAAAGCATCACAACGAAACTAGGTCATCGATTCTTCAATTTGCTAGGGTTTACAAGACTCGTAGGACTTAAGAATCGTTTAAAGATTTGTTACATCATCATTCTATTGATCGTCTCGACTCCTTTACGAGCGGAGTTTTATTCGAACATCACAACAAGAACCACAATTACAAATTGAGATCGAATCATGATGCAAGAATTTAAAGAAAGCGAGATTAACAAATTTCACCTTTTATTTATATCAACAATTCCGTTACAATCACTCAAGAACTACGAGAGGAAGAACTCGATCGTTGATTTGGCTTCGCTCGGCTCCTTGAGTCGCGGATTGGCTTGGATCACTTGCTCGATTGAAGAACGGCTCCGCTCCTAAAAGGTTGAAGGCTTCTTGCTTGATTTGGTACACGGGATCTTAAATTTGGCTTGGATTTAGAATCAGGGCTACAAGATGTGTCACTCAGCTTGTAGATGGAAGAATTGGGGAAGATGAAGATTGGCCATTAACCCTAGATCTATGCTCCTTTTTACAGACCATCAAAATCCTAGATCTAGGATTTCAAATTTGAATTTTCCCTCCAAAAGTTTGTTAAGGAGAGCCTTCTAGAAATAGTTTGTTAAGCCGAGCCTTCTAGATGAGCCACGTGGCGTTTCTACAATGTTCTGGAAGCTTGGACCGTTAGCTGAGACACGTGTAGGAAATCTGGGCATCTGAAGCCATCAAGCTGCCGCGGTTCCGCGGCACAAGCAGGCTCCCGCCGCAGAACCGCGGCTCTTTTTGGGCCTTGAGACTTGATATTTTCTGGTTTTTCTTGTTCTGATATTTGGGCCTTGTTTTGATATTTTGAATTGTATTTTTCCATCTAGATTGCTACCAGATCTCAAATCTTTGAGTTGGTGTATTTTTTATCAGCTCTTTTCCCAATTTTGGCTTTGCTCCTGCAATCTCCTACACAATTTCTTGAGACAAGAGTTGCGCTATATAAGAATGATGCGATGCCATGATAAACACACAATTTCCCTCATAAATGTCGGTTTTAGAGTATAACACATGTAATCTGATATTTCGGGGATGTTTTGCTAATATGTGCAATATGAATACCGAACTCCTCTAGATGATTGCAAAAGATAGGGAAATTGCCGTGTTAAAAATTCAGTATTTTCGACTGATCAAATTCCCCCAAACTTATTTTCGATCGTCTCGAGTGAACTTTTTATTAAAAAGAGAAGGAGAAAATAAAGGAAGAGAAAAATAACTAGCACACTTTCGTAGGCAACACGATTGCACTGAGCACGTGCAACAAGCCTTTAAACCTCTAGGTCTCCCTAGTAGGAGGAGTGTTGTCTCCTGAAGGTTTTCAGCGGATTGCACCCACAAAATCCAATAATAAAAGGAAGATCATGAAATTTACATTTAATGACAAGAATTGTAAAAGAAAGACTTTGAAAATTAGGGTTTCCAACGAAGCTAGATTTTCGATTGTCATGAGCCCTATCTTAATAGTCATGAAAAGATGTCAGAAATCACGTCCTCCCTCAATAAAACATCGTCTTATTCTTCATTCCTATCTTTCTTCCAAACATCGATCATATAACCCTGCGTGTGTGTAAAGACATCCCTACACCCGGAGAATTCAATTCAAGCTAACATACTCTTGCCCATCAGCCTCAGTACTTTTTAATTAATGAATATTTAGATGTGATTGCTCACACACTTTCATGCGACCGTTAATACTTCTTGAGGTACTAACCGACCGATTACTCATGTGCTTGCTTATTTGGTGTATTTTCCTCGTCTTGCACCACCTAAGGCTTAGCAGTGACTCCCAGACCAGTTGGCCTTAGGGCACTAGATGAAGAGGCACCCTCGCTATATTTTTTTTATTGCTACCTTGGCGATAACAAAACCAATGTTCATTTTTCTCACCATTTTATATTTTATTCAATTTTTTTTATTTCCTTCATACTTTGGCTTTAAGACAAGAGCATTTCAAGGTATCCTTTACTATCCCAGGCTTCAAGACGTGTGTAAGTGCGAATAGTAGGGTATTAACGTTCAAAATGTTTGGATTCGATAAGTTGTTACACATGATATTAGTCGGTTATAGCCGGGTTATTAAATCAAGAGTTGATTTAATAATTTAATGTATAATTATATATTTGATATATTGCATTGCATTAACTAGTATTAGCTCACTTATGATTTATTTTCTCACTAGATTGTGCACATTAATTATATGTGATATATGCAAGTGTACATGTTTGTATCATGCTTGATGATACATACAAGTTGGGTGTATGAGACTTAAACCAAATCAAGGTTAAATTAGGGTTTACTTATTTCCTAACAAATAACAAAAGAGATAAGACTTTGGTCAAAGTTATCAAGCTTCATGAAGCTTGAAGAAACATTGACAAAGTCAATTCTTTTGTCATTCCTTAGGATATTAGTTAACCCAACCCTTAACCTCATACCTTGGTTAATTCTCTACATGAGTTAAGCATGATAGCTTAACTCACCCATGGTTACATTATTGAGAAGAATAATTCATATGATGATATTATTCTTTCTTCTTCTTCTTCATCAAGCTCCTTGAAAAAGCTTTGAAGCTCGAATGGTGCTATGAGAAAAAGTGTGAGAAAATCAATTCTAAAGTGAGCCCACCTCCTACTTCTTCATCCTCTACCACTTGCCATGTAGTAGAGTATGTTCTCTTCACAAAGTTCATGACCTAGTGAAGGAATAGCTTGAGTTAGTGTCTCCCCGATGTTGATCATCTTCGGCCTCGAAGTCATCGAAGCAAGCACGTTCGTTCTTCTTGTGGAACTTCTCTAGAGTCCGGAGTTCATGATCGTAGCGAAGGGGACATCTACACGGAGCTATTGAAGTGAAGGACCGGATCCACAAAGGTTGTAATCTCTCTCACTTAGTGTTAAAATATTTAACATGCTTGTTTTTTCCTAAATTCTAGTATAAAGATCAGGCTTTGGGTTGTTCGGTACGGCTAAAATTTTAATCGGGCATGGTTGATGCATCGTAGACCCTTGTATGCGTGCCTAGAAACCCTGCAGTGGTATCAGAGCCAAGCTAGAGTTTTAGGCGAAGTCTAGACGAAGTTTAAAGTCCGATCGAACCCGGAAACCCCGATATTGACCCCTCTCTGGACATTTTTAAAAATATTGATTTTTTCTGGATTAAAAATGCTAAGAAAATTAAGCAGGAAAAACTAAAAATTTCTGTGAAGTACGGACCATTAACTCGTTTATATGACCGCTGAACCGCGGCCAAACCAAGGGTTTGGCCGAGGTTTCGCGGCCAAAATTTTGAATTAGTCCCTGGAACTTCATCTATTTATTCTTAGGTCCTTTCTTGTCATTTTTTCTGGGAATTCTTTAATTCCACTTAAGTGTTGAGTTTTCTTGGGTTGTATTGGGGACTCGTTGATTCGATCGGATAATTTAACTTTATTTAGTTTGTCCAGGTAATTTTAAGAACGTGTTAAAAAGTTCGAACGGATATCAATAACTCACTTTTTCACCTGCCGGAAAATTTCCAAGCGTTGGATTTTTCCGTAGTTTAAGAACGTTCTAAGTCGTGCAAGTAACGCGGTGGACCCTCTAGAAGACAACAAACCTTAACTCGATTATGTGACCGTCTTGAACTGCCTCTAAACCTTAGGGTTTAGGGCAGTACGGCGTGCCACATGTGAGGCGTTGGCTTAACCCTTCTACGGCTGGACCATCGGTACTATGGCATGTGATGGATACTTTTTGAACTCTGCTCAAGTGTTAAGCTATTTGGGAAAACTTGGGTGTTTGATCATTCGATCGGAAAGTTTAACATTGTCTATTTATCTGGAATGTGATACAATATTTGGAATCCACAAATAGTTATGAGATAACTGATTTGAATATTATAAACATAGCAGTTCAGTCTCAGATGATCGGTTGCCATGGAATTTTGATGTGATCAAAAGTCCGTCGCAATCACGTAGCGTACGCGGATACTCGTCGGGTAAACTTAACAGACATCCACGCCCCATTGCCCCGAACAAGTGACTGTAGGAGAACCCCGTCGCCAAAAGCATCCGTTCGGGTGCTCGCGGCAACGGTGTTCCGCCTTAGTGCACTTCATCGACGGCATCTTGGGGTGCGGCCGTCTACTAAAGTTTGCGATGAGCATTCGATCAGGATATCGGGAATCTTGTTGAATTGCCCGACTTGATATTGAAAAGAGTTTTCGATAATGAGACGAAAATGCGGGGTTTATAATTGTTAGGCATGCGATGTCTAAGGAATTCATTTGGTTAGGCATGCGATGTTTAAGGAGGTTGCGGATTCCAACTGTTGTAGTTTTACACTTTCTTTTCTGTGACCGTAAGCGTAGTATGTGGTGTATCGCCGGCTTCGTTGCTATACATCAACGACAATCGGGATACGCATACTTCCTTACGTTGATGATATGAGATATTATGTGTTGCTGTGATATGTTATATTGGATCGTCGCGTTCTGAATAGCCGGGGGTTTTATGAGAGATGAGAGTTTTTCTTTTTCATTCATGTAAAATTCATTTGTATGTAATATTTATTTATTGGGGCACTTCCGGGCAGAGGATGATGTCACTATTGTATATTATTTACTTTTCCGCATTAGGTAGACCCAAGGCGGAGAGCACAAGTAACCGGGTTCTGGGGTCCAATGGGAGACCATCTCGAGGAGTCGAGACCGGGTCTCCTAACCCTAGAATTGGCAGTGTTGCTTGCCGCTCTCGTAGGGGTCTAGGGATATGGGTTTGGCTATTCATCGCGACCGTGGAATCCGTGTTTTATACAGGCTCGTATTAAAAACACGGACGTCCTAGTATATCCAATATTTCATATATATTCTTCTGCTGCAATGTTCTGTGATGTGATCATATTACTGCCTGAGACGAATGTTTATATTATATATATGAGATATATATTATGTATTTTTGATTTCGTTTCATATCTGATGCTTGTGAAGCATAATTAAAATGGGACATCATTAATGAGATTAATGAACTAAAAGAAACCTAAAGATGTTGTAGAAACTTGTTTAAAAACTGGTAGCTTTAGTTCTTGCTTTGCATAGCGATGTTCCTTGTAGAACATCCAGCACCTTATTCGATAAGGAAAGAGCCGAGATCCCTTCACCTGGAGTGACCTTTTTAGTGAAACTAGCAGATGCTAAAAACTCGGTTTGTCTTTTGATTGCTTCTATAGTTCTTGCTTTGCATAGTGGTATTTGTGAAATATCCTGCACCTTATTCGATGAGGAAAGAGCCGACGATCCCTTCACCGGGAGTGACCTCTTTAGCAAAACTAGAAAAGCCTAAAAAACACTCCATTTAAAATCACTCGATTCTACAATGATATCAAGTTCATTACGCAAAGGGTTTTCAGAAAAACCTGTCGTAGCCCTCCGTCATTTCAGATATGTCCTACATAGTATTCGTGCTATGTTTGTTGGCCTGCGTCAAGGTGTAGTGTGCGGTAGCTAACTAGTATTTATCTGTTTAAGCATATGATGCAGATTGGATTAGGGTAGTCGTGCGACATTGTTGGCCTGCGTCAAGGGTCGTGCGGGTGGGTTTAATTCAATCAAGAAATGACGGGTTGAACTTGACTAGCGCACTGTGGTTTGTTGGCCTGCGTCAAGGTCATAGGATGCTAGGGGTAAAATATTATCGGGTATTTCAAGTGTTGAAATTTGCAATGAGATTGCATACCTTCTATGAGATAGTTGGATCCCGATACCCGCTGTGAGTAAGAGCTACTCCTGGGAGAGTTTTAAACATTACAATTAGCCGATCAAGTAGGTGTCTAGAAAGGTGTTAATGGGGTTACTCCCCTGGGAAAACGAGATTTACTTTAATTAGGTTCGTGCGAAAGCACGGGGGACCTCCCTCAAAGTACCGGCATTGGCCTGGCTGAAAGATTGGTGAACTTGTAGCGTGTAATTAATCCCGGCTAGTCTTTCCTTTTAGGGTTTGAAGGAAGATTTGATTAAAACAGTGGGAGACATCCTGATTAGATATATTATATAACCACTCTAATCTTGCAAGAGCATACGCTGAGTGTTTTCTTCTCTCTCTCTCCTGGTAGCGACCATATCACGCCTTAATCAAGATAATAATACGGATGTATTGACCGAACCTGCTTGTTATACTGAGCTGGGGAACGTTGGTCCCACTCCCACTTATAGTTGTTATAAGACAGAGCAGGAAATTGGGGATTACCAGAATTCCCGTGCCGCCCAAACGAAGAAAGTGCATGCTGATGCATCTTCTTCAGGTGTGTTCATTACCGAGAACTATTTCTCAGTATCTTTTATGTCCTGGGTATGTGATTCCGGATCAGGATCCTGCATATATAATCTGTTACATGGGCTACAGATAGGTAGAGAACTGAGAATGGGTGATAAGTTTCATGAGACAGAAAACGGTGCAAGTGTTGCAGCCAAGTCTGTTGGTCACTATCACCCTGTATTACCAGAATACATTGATTCTGAACGAATGTTATTAGATACCGAACCTGATATACAACATCATATCAGTCTCTTTATTAGTAAAGAAAGGATATAATTTTTTATTGTTGGATAATGTTTTGAACATTTCCTATATCAAGAGTTGATCGGTTCAGGCACGTTATCTAAAAGTATAGACGTTCTAAATCAAACTACAGTTCTTAGTATACAGAACACACACAAGAGGAAGAGTTCAGAAATGAACGAATCCTTCTTGAGGCATTGTAGACTAGGTCATATCAATGCGACCCGACTAGCTAAGTTACATTTAGATGCATATTTAAATCTGTTTGAATTTACATCTTGTGAAACTTGCCGGTCATGTCACAAAGATAAGATGACCATAGCTCTGTTTATTGGAAACAGAGAAAGAGTTAGTGAACTCTTAGGATTGATACATGCTGATGTATGAAAGTCTCCTGTCTACACATACCAAGACCGGTTCTTTGTACTTCATTACATTCTTTGATGATCTCTCCGCCGATCTAGTAGGGTTCCTCATCCACCTGAGAGATACTTCGGCTTCTCTATGACAGTGGGAGCGAGGATTGCTTCATGAGATGATGACCTAACTAGTTTCGAGCTGGCCATCAGGAGTGGGACTCTGTAAGAATGGTTAGATGCTTAGTGATCTGAGATGGAATCCTTATACACCAACAAAGTATGGACTTTAGTTGCTTTATCTGAAGGGTTAAATCCCTATCAGGAGCAAGTATATCTTGAGAAGATTACTTGGTGTACATGGAAAAGTTGAGACTTTCAAAACTATGCTGAGATCATACTGGTGGGGCCACGGTAGTCGACGAGTACATCCTATAACTGTTCCTAGTCGAGGGTGTATCGAGACAGGGCATCGATGCACCAGAGTAGACTAGCGTATACGCATCTTGACCCATATGATGGGCGATGGATGATCCCATATCCATCGGTGTTTGACATCAAGGATGGTGTACGGGTGCTTAGTAGAGACTGGGTACACTGGACGGACTCGCTGAGAACTCCCAGATGGTATTGTACCTCACGTCAGATGGCAGTTCTCCGGTGACACTGGTACAGAGTAGTCTGTTGACCCGAGATCGTCATACAGTCTTGTGTGATTCCCACTGTGCTTTGATTTCCATCATACCACGTCCAAGAGGGCGTGCAAAAAGGTTGCTTTTGGGTACAATCCCGAATCACATAGAGGCAATGAGCGATAGGAGGGGATTCGTCTCTCCCGGTATAGGGAGTAGATGTTGTGCTGTGTTCGATTGGCTATAACCGGAAATCCCTGGCCAGGGTTGCTGAGATTTACTGGTAAGTGTTATCAGTAGTTTCTCGAACTGTTATAGACCTCCTATCGACACGACTTATCAAGCTACTGGAGTCTGACGTTTACCACCCCTAGGCGAGATATACGACATATCAGACGACGAGACCGGACTGTACGGGAGTGTTACTGATTGGATTCACAGAAGAATGTACAGGCTTGCTTGTTGATCTTCTGATCGCTCAATACCCGGGTGGCCGTTACGTTTAGCAGACCGCTTACGGCTTGTGGGTGTTTGATATGATCATCATCTACTGCCGGCGTATTGACGAGTCTTTAGAGTCGTACACAAGGGTTTCCTGGCTCAAGCGAAATGGAGTAGGAGCACATATATGATATGTGTGGGACCGAGATTAATACGATATGAGACACCGTATTCTATTCTCACGATTCGTGATATTGATCGGTTGTATGCGATATAGCCGGGTTACCGGATCAAGTGTTGATTCGATAAGTTGTTATAGATGATATTAGTCGGTTATAGCCGGGTTATTAAATGAAGAGTTGATTTAATAATTTAATGTATAATTATATATTTGATATATTACATTGCATTAACTAGTATTAGCTCACTTATGATTTATTTTCTCACTAGATTGTGCACATTGTTTATTTGTGATATATGCAAGTGTACATGTTTGTATCAAGCTTGATGATACATACAAGTTGGGTGTATGAGACTTAAACCAAACCAAGGTTAAATTACGGTTTACTTATTTCCTAACAAATAACAAAAGAGAGGAGACTTTGGTCAAAGTTATCAAGCTTCATGAAGCTTGAAGAAACATTGACAAAGTCAACTCTTTTGTCATTCCTTAGGATATTAGTTAACCCAACACTTAACTTCATACCTTGGTTAATTCTCTACATGAGTTAAGCATGATAGCTTAACTCACCCATGGTTACATTATTGAGTAGAAGAATTCATATGATGATATTATTCTTTCTTCTTCTTCATCAAGCTCCTTGAAAAAGCTTTCAAGCTCTAATGGTGCTATGAGAAAAAGTGTGAGAAAATCAATTATAAAGTGAGCCCACCTCCTACTTCTTCATCCTCTACCACTTTCCATGTAGTAGAGTGTGTGCTCTTCACAAAGTTCATGGCCTAGTGAAGGAATAGCTTGAGTTAGTGTCTCCCCGACGTAGATCATCTTCGGCCTCGAAGTCATCGAAGCAAGCACGTTCGTTCTTCTTATGGAGCTTCTCTAGAGTCCGGAGTTCACGATCGCAGCGAAGGGGACATCTACACGGAGCTATTGAAGTGAAGGACCGGATCTACAAAGGTTGTAATCCCTCTCACTTAGTGTTAAAATGTTTAACATGCTTGTTTTCGCCTAAACTCTAGTATAAAGATCCGTCTTTGGGTTGTTCGGCACGGCTAAAATTTTAATCGGGCATGGTTGATGCCTCATAGACCCTTGCATGCGTGCCTAGAAACCCTACACTTACGACACGGTATTTCGCCTAAGTGACCTTAGGACTTATTGATTGATATTATTCCGTGATGATATACATCCTTATGATTCGATTCCTGTTTCCTTATCGAATCTTGTTTCAATTTCCAGCCTATATGCCGCCGAAGACTACGAGGGCACAGTGAGCGGCTGCGAGGGCCGAGGTCAGAATTGACTCGTCTGAGGCGAGGATTGACCAGGGCAGTACGCCTGTTGTACCGGAGCACATTGCAATGATTGGAGCTGGTATGCAGGATCTGCGCCAGATAGTGGGGACTTTAGTAGAGACCATCCGAGCACAGGGGCAGGCAGTTGTTCCACCCGTTGCGGGGACCACGATGGTACCTACAGTTCCGGTAGTCGTAGTTATAGCTCTGGAGGTTATTGCCGTGTCACTGACAGATTTTATGAGGCTGAGGCCTCCGGTGTTTACGGGCACAGATGTTACTGAGGATCCGCAGTCGTTCATCGACCGGATGGCTAGGATTTGTCGTTCACTCCGATGAGAGGTGGGTGGAGTTTGCCAGTTTTCGTCTCGAGGGTCTGGCCCAGAAGTGGTGTGAGTCCTTGGAGAAGGGCAGAGCCGCTGGTCTTGCTCATATGACCTGGGCTGAGTTTGTGACGGTGTTTCTCACCCGTTTTCTTCCACCGAGCGTCAGGGATGTGCGAGTGCGCAAATTTGAGTCGTTACATCAGACTCCGGGGATGACGGTGTCTGAGTATGATGTGATGTTTACCGAGCTGTCAGTGTATGCTTCGTACCTGGTGGCGACTGAGGAGATGAGGGTGAAGAGGTTTGTTCGAGGCCTACTTACCCAGTTGTTCCTAGCCATCAGCATTCAGCATTGCCACACGTATGCGGCAGCTGTCGATGCAGCTCTATTAGTGGAGGAGCGTCTAGCTTAGTCATCGGTTGTTCCGGAACTGAAGAGGACTCATACGGATGTACCAGCACGGAGACAAAGGTTTGCACGCCGAGGCAGAGTTCCTTCAGACTCGGGTAGTAGCAGAGACGTGGGACGTGGCCAGTTATTCAGTTCTTATTCCCAGGAGGGCCAGCGACCGTCTTATCGATGCATCGGGTGTGGCAGTCTACATCACCTTGTTCGGGATTGTACCACGGTGCGTCAGAGAGGGCCAGCAGTACCCCAGGTTACCTTACCACCTTCTCCGCCTCATAGAGCATTGCCTCTTATTCCTGTTGTTGCGCCGTGTCAGACTCCTGCTCAGAGAGGTCGTGGTCGCGGTGGTTTTGTGGCGAGAGGACTAGGTCGCAGAGGCAGGGGACAGCCAGTAGCCGGCAGAGGACAGGCTCTGGTTTTTGCCTTTACTCACCAGGACGCTCAGGCGTCCAATGCTGTGGTTTCAGGTACCCTTTCTGTATGTTCTTTTGAAGCACATGTTCTATTTGATCCGGGATTTACGCATTCGTATGTTTCTATGCACTTCATGCCGAGGTTAGGCCGAGAGTCGTGTTTGCTGGATCAGCCACTTGTCGTGACTACTCCTGTGGGAGAGTCGTTTGTTGCGCGACACGTGTTCCGATCGTGTGCTGTCCGTTTAGGAGATAGAGATCTATCCGTCGAGTTGATCCTTCTTGAGATGTTGGACTTCGACGTTCTATTGGGCATGGACTGGCTAGCTACTTGCTATGCGTCCGTGGAATGATGCGAGAAAACAGTTAGATTTTGTTTTCCCGGTGCGTTAGTGTTTGTTGTGCAGGGGGACAGTGGTGTAGCCCCTCACAGTTTGATTTCTGTTCTGTGCGCTAGTCGGCTTTTAAGGAAGGGATGTAGGGGATTCTTGGCTTTCATTCATCATACTGGAGCCACAGTGGAGTCGTTGGACCAGGTTTCTACCGTGCGAGAGTTTCCCGATGAGTTACCTGGGTTGCCGCCAGAGCGCGATATTGAGTTTTGCATTGATGTGATTCCTGGCACGGAGCCTATTTCTATACCGCCTTATCGGATGGCTCCGGCAGAGCTTAGAGAGCTTAAAGATCAATTGCAAGAGTTGCTTGATTTGGGACTTGTGCGTCCGAGTGTTTCACCGTGGGGAGCTCCTGTTCTGTTCGTCAAGAAGAAGGATGGCAGTTTGAGGCTGTGTGTGGATTATCGTCAGTTGAACCGAGTTACGGTGCAAAACAGGTATCCTTTACCTCGCATTGATGATTTATTTCATCAGCTCCACGGTGCAAAACATTTTTGAAAGATTGATTTGCGTTCGGGATATCATCAGTTGCGGGTTCGGAATGATGACATTTCGAAAACTGCTTTTCGTACGCGCTATAGGCACTATGAGTTTTTGCTGATGTCGTTCGGACTCACTAATGCGCCAGCAGCGTTCATGGATTTGATAAACCGGATTTTCAGGCCGTTCCTCGACCAGTTTATTATAGTGTTTATTGATGACATACTGGTCTACTCTAGGAGTCGTGAGGAGCATGAGCAGCACTTGAGGATTTCCTAGCAGATTTTGAGAGAGCACCAGCTGTATGCCAAATTCTCAATTTGCGCATTTTGTCTTGATAGAGTTGACTTCCTGGGTCATATGGTGACTGGTGATGGTATTCTTGTGGACCCAAGGAAGATCGAGGCTGTACAGCATTGGCCCAGACCTGTATCAGTGACTGAGGTCCGCAGCTTTTTGGGCTTAGCTGGTTATTATCGCCGTTTTGTGTAGGATTTCTCGAGTATCGCTGCACCGTTGACTGTACTGACCCGGAAAGGAGTTCCTTTTCTTTAGACTGATGCGTGCGAGCAGAGTTTTCACCAGTTGAAGACTCGGTTGACGACAACACCAGTTCTTTCTTTACCTTCTGGATCAGGCGGCTACGTTGTTTATTATGATGCTTCTCGATTGGGGCTCGGCTGTGTTTTGATGCAGCATGATAGGGTGATTGCGTATGCTTCTATGCAGCTGAAGAAGCACGAGCAGAATTACCCCACTCACGATCTTGAGATGGCCGCGGTAGTCTTTGCGTTGAAGATTTGGAGACACTACTTCTACGGAGAGTCGTGTCAGATCTTCACGGATCACAAGAGTTTGAAGTATATCTTCCAGCAGCGGGATATGAACCTGAGACAGCGCTGATGGATGGAGCTAGTGAAGGATTATGATTGTGAGATCCTTTATCACCCGAGAAAGGCGAATGTGGTGGCTAATGCTTTGAATCATAGGCCCGAGGGTAGCTTGTCCCAGTTGAGCGCAGTTCAGCGTCAGTCGTCTGCAGATTGGCAGCTCTTATGTGATAGCAGAGTGCAGTTCGAGTTCACCTACACTGGGGGACAGTTTGCTCATGTCCGCGCCCGTCCACTACTATTTGATCGTATCCGTGAGGCGCAACCCAGTGATGCCGGTTTGTCCGAGATTCTTGAGCTTGTTCGACAGGGTACAGTTTCGGAGTTCATGATTGATGACCAGGGTGTGCTACGATGCGGGACTCGCTTGTGTGTACCATATGCTGATGGGTTGAGACGCGAGATCCTAGAGCAGGCACATCAGTCAGCCTTTAGCGTTCATCCAGGTTCCACCAAGATGTACCGTGATTTGAGAGACTTTTACTAGTGGGAAGGGATGAAACGCTATATTTCGGACTTCGTTTCGAGGTGCCTGACTTGTCAACAAGTCAAGGCTGAGCATCAGAGACCGGATGGAGAGTTGCAGCCTTTACCCAATTCCAGTGTGGAAATGGGAGCAGATTTCCATAGACTTCATTGTGGTACCCAGGACTAGTCGAGGGTATGAGTCCATTTGGGTTATTGTAGACCGGTTGACGAAAGCGGCTCACTTCCTTCAAGTGAAGACCACTTTCGGTTATGCTCAGTATGCTCAGTTGTATATAGATGAGATTGTGCGTTTGCACGGTGTTCCCACATGCATAGTATCCGACAGAGGCACCCAGTTTACTAGCCGTCTTTGGCAGAAGCTTCAGGAAGTTTTGGGTACCTGGTTGAGTTTTAGCACCGCTTTTCATCCGCAGACCGATGGTCATTCGGAGCGGACTATTCAGACTCTGGAGGATATGCTCCGTGCATGTGTGCTTGATTTTGGTGGCAGTTGGGATCGTCACTTGCCTTTGATTGAGTTCTCCTACAACAACAGCTTTCAGGAGACTATTCAGATGGCACATTTTTAGGCTTTATATGGTAGGAAGTGTCGATCGCTAGTCTGTTGGATCGGGCTTAGTGAGAGTCTAGTTTTGGGACCCCAGCTAGTTCAGGAGACTACGGAGAAGATCCAGCTGATTCAGGACAGGATGAGAGCAACCCAGTGCAGGCAGAAGTCTTATGCCGACCGTTGTCGTCGCAGACTTGAGTTCGGAGTGGGGGATCATGTATTCCTGAGGATTTCTCCAATGAAGGGCGTTATGCGATTTGGTAAGAGGGGGAAGCTCAGTCCCAGATTTATAGATCCTTTCGAGATCCTTGAGCGAGTGGGTTCTGTTGCTTATCGTTTGGCGCTCCGGCCTAGTTTTCCGGATGTTCACCCCGTTTTCCATGTGTCGATGCTTCGGAGATACCTTCTTGACCCTTCTCACATGATTCAGCACGAGACCGTTCAGCTTGAGCATGATCTTTCATTCACCGAGCAGCCGGTAGTTATTTTGGATCGGCAGGTGAAGAAACTTCGGTCAAGGATCTTGCCGTCTGTGAAGGTTCTTTGGCATATCCCTACTAGTTTGGAGATCACTTGGGTGGCCGAGAGCGAGATGCGGAAGAAATTCCCTCATCTCTTTGAAGGTATGCTTAGTAGTTAATTTTAATTCGGGGACCGAATTTCTATAAGGGGGAGATTGTAACGTTTTATAAATCGTTATGCGAATTTGTCCGTTTTAGGGTAAGTTTGTTGGTATTTTCCGTTTTGACCCGACTGTGTTCAAACAACCATATAGACTTGCCATCACATAGTTAAGCTAAAATAAAGCTAGAGCGCAAGATTTGGGGGTATATGGGACGTTTTGGTTCAATTTGAATTTTTCCCAATTTTAACGCGGTATTCACATTTTGGGAAATTTCTCTTTAGCGGTCTTTTCTTCAATTTTTCTTGTGTAAACCTAACCCACATAATATCTAGATTCATTGTGTGGACTACGATTAATGGTTTAAAGAAAAAGAAAAGAAAAGAATAGATGCATGCATGTGTGCATGTGTAGTGTGAATGCATTAACATTGCATTTAATGTTGGTAATTGCTAGGAAATTCCTCATAATTCCTCACCTCCTTACCCTTGGCCGAATCCCTCTCTCTCCCTACTGCTCTTACTGTTTTCCTTCTCATTTTGTATCAATCCTAACTCAAACTTCTCCAAAAATCCCAAATATGTCACAAAAATACCAAAAAGTCTTGATTTTTGCTCTTGGATCACTTGGAGCTAGGGAAAGCTTGGATCTTGTGAGCAAAATTGTTAGGTATAATCCTTATACTGATAAATTAGAGTGTTTATGCTGTGTTGTTCGTTGATTATGGTTTTGAACGCTTTTTATATCGATTAGTGCGATATCGGGTTTTTAAAGTCTTTTTAGATCTTTTATACCTGTTGTGATCTGAAGAATTTAGTGTTTGACCAAACAAATTTATAGAGATGCACTAGTGAACCTAAGACACCACCTAAGACACGGGGACCACCTCACCGGCCGGGGCCGGCGACCCCTAAGGCGAAGTCCGGAGACGCCGGCGATTTAGGGAGCTGCTTGGGTATGGCTTCTGTGGGTAGTTGTCTGCTGTTGGTTAGGGGTGTTTGGTACTGTTTAATTTTTTAGTAAATCTGGGATCAATTACCTATAATCTAGTGTTTTGAATCCACGTGTTACGTAATCCGACATGAATCGGGATCTGGTGCAGCTGCTGTGTTTGGGTAGGTTTTGTGGTATCGTGACGCACGTTAGCCACTTGACGCACACTCGCGAGTTAGCTTTGTGTTGGTGCGTTATTTAATACGTAGTTTTACGTTATATTTATCGATTCTGAGATGTTTACATTATTTCTTGTGTTTGTGGAAATATAGCGTCACAAGCGGGGACTTCGGACACTGCGAATAAGGGGAAGCAAGTGTTCGGATTTTCATAGCTGGAGACCATTGGTGAGTAGATTTAACATCTACGGCTAAATCGCCCATATGGCGTTATGCGTCGGGGCGAATATGATATGATAGCTGCATGTATTTGGATATTAGTTACTTTCATATGAATGTCATTGCATAGCATTTTCTGTTGTGCATGACTCGTACCTTTTGATATAACACATTACTGACGGTTCATGTTGCACGAGCACTAGATTGTATGCTACACCCACATCGTCAGTAATTGCCATCACACGCACAAACACCTACATACGTGATATGGTAATGGATAGGAATGATTGGAGTAGTAACTCTTATTCCATTGTGCATATGAAATATTGTGGGCACATACGTATGTGATATTGCATTGGGCAGGAATAGTTGAGGTAGTGACCCTTATTCCACTTCACGTATATCTCACTATAGCTACTTGTACATCATGCATACATATTGACATATACACCATATATTCGATTTCAGTTACTTGTACATCATGCATACATATTGACATGTACATGTACACCCACATAGTCTATTACAGCTACATGTACATCATGCACACATACTGACATGTATAGCGCATATGCTTGCTATAGTTGTATAGACCCTAAGAGGTATCGTTTTTATATGTGATATTGAGTTGTTGATCATTGCTCTTATGAAATGCATCATACCCACTTTCTTACATGTAGATACTTAAACCTTGCTACACTTACATGTACACCTCATACGATGCTGTATTTGTTTTCGGAGGATTTTGAGAACCGCAAGATATATTTTAAAAGCTGGATTCATTTAAAGAGCGGTTTTCCCTTTATATGCTCATATTGATATTTTATGTTGCATATATCAGTTTTATTTGGATTTTACGCATTGAGATATGGATTTCATATGATTTATGGATTTGAGAACCGTGGGGGTATTTTCAAGAAACTATGTACTATTTGAAAACCGGGTTTCTCTTGATATGATATTTCAGTGCGTCCACCATGTGATTTCTCGGTTCTGAGTTTTGGCTTGTGATACCCGATTCGAGGAGCGGGAGGCACCTTCTGCGGGTACATGGTGGACCCGGTATGGTACCCCGGGGCGAGTGGCGATTTCGTGGTGTAAACGATAAGCCTGGCGGTGGGACCACTACCTACCGGTGATAGTATTTGGACTCGACGGTTATCGTGGGGATACCGACCGGAGTGAGGTATGACATATCGTCTGGGCCAGTCGTGGTGACAGCGCTTGAGTTATGAGGATTTACGTGTCGATGTTAGACACGGGTTTCATGATGTTTCGAGTGTCGGTGTTAGACACTCAGGTTTCCATGATTATTATGATAGACACTCAGGTTCCATGACACTTACTGGATGTATGGGCCGATCTGAGGATGCGGTGCCTGATGATTTGGGATTTGATGTGTCAGTGAGGGACACTGGTGTTTTTCCATGCTGATGATTTTGCATGAGATTTTATTGTATCATCCCACACACTCATGATTATTGTTGTTATGCATTGCTTCATGTAGTTGTAGTAACCTGATGATGTACCTTTACATGATTGTTGCATATTCACTTATCATACTTATGCTATCGAATTACATGTGATAGATAGATCGCTGTTCGTGCATACCTGTGATTACAGTATGATGTTATTTACCATTCATGAGTTGGAAACTCACCGCCATTTTTCCACAGTGTTTTGCAGGACTTACCCTCAGAGTAGTCGCAGTAGTGCGTCAGATCATCTCTACTTTTGCGGATACCGCTACGTTAGGCAGTGAGGCTTTTGCTTTTAGGGGGTTTGCGGTTATCTGTTTGTACATTGTATATCCTTTTTGTTGGATCTAGTATTCTCCATCTACCACTGTTGTATATGACTTAGATACGACTTTTGAGGATTTCGTATTGTATTATTTTGGTGACTTTGGGGTGTCGTGCTCGTGGGAGCCGGTGTGTTGAAAATTTTACTTCTTATTATAGTCGTTTTTTTGATATTTCTTCGCTTCGGCGTCGTATACTTGTTGTGGTGATTCTCTCCGCCGTTGGGCGTGATTTTGCTCCCATTTGGGATGCTTTATATATTATCTGTGTTGTACCCGTTTTCGGGGTAGTTTTTACAAAGGAGGTGCTGCCGAAATTTTCAAGAAAGAAAACTAAAGTTAGAGATTTACTTGTGATTTCCAAATGTTAAAACTATGTTTTTCTCCGTTGATCCAGATTTGGGTGGTTTAGATTTCTGGGTTTCGGCTTACTTGAGTTGCGTACGCCTATAGACGTTACGTAGTTTAAGTGCCGGTTACGGGCAAAATTTCGGGTCGTGACAACACAGTCTTGTACGACCGTCCTTCTTCCTTACAAATAAGACATGAGCTCCCCACGGCGATACACTGGAACGCACAAGTCCTTTAGCTAACCACTCTTGCAACTGACTTTTGAGTTCCTTCAACTCCATCGGTGCCATACGATAGGGTGGCATAGAAATAGGCCCCGCACCCAGAATCAAGTCAATGCAGAATTCAATGTCACGATCAGGCGGTAATCCTGGCAATTCAGCAGAAAACACATCCGGAAATTCTTGTGCGATCGGAACCTAGTCCAATGGAATCTCAGCGACCCTTAAGTCCTGAACAAACGCCAAGAACCCATGACAACCCTTCTTCAAGAGTCGACCCGCACAAAAAGCATAAATCATATTGGCAGGAGTTATATTACAATCTCCCTGCCCAACAAAGATCGGTTCATCGGGAGAACAAAATCTACCTGCCCTTTCCCGACAATCTACATAGGCATGACAAGCAGCCAACCAAAACATACTAAGAAGTATATCAAAACTACTACACCTAGGAGACTCAAATCCACTACTAAATCCCTATCATCAATATATACCGAACGCGACCTAAATACATGTCAGGCTATAAAAGAATATCCTATAGGAGTAATCATAACTTGCGGCAACTAATCCTAACCTACGACTTTCTCCCCAGAGAAAGTGCAAAACTTAAAGATACGAATAAATGCGTAGAATCGGGATCAAATAAAATATGCGCATCTACGGAATATACTACAAGAGTACCTGTCACTACTGCAGTGGATGACTAGCATTCCGTGGAGTCCGTGCAAAACTCATGCCTGGCCCCTGCCCGCATCCTGTCATCCTCTACCTCTATCTCCTCGACCTCTCTGAGATCGTCCTTCCAAGCATCGACCTCGTGATGCAACTGTCTGGTGCGTAGGCCAACTGGGAGAGGAAGTAAAGTCACCGGCATAGAAGGTGGAAGGGGTAAAGCAACTTGTGGAGTAACAGTCTCGCGATAACGTGTACACCCTCTAGCCATATGTGGTGGACGCCCGCAATCATAACATGTATATGGAGGTCCCTGTCCCACTGGTTTTGAACTAAACATCTGGCCCTGAGTCAATTCTCGATCAAAACTGCGATCTGGAATGAATCTGTCTCGACCTCCTTGTCCTCTCGAATTACGATCGTTACGACCCCGGCCTCCATGGGCGTTGAACTGGCGTGGTACAACAATAGGTGTAGGAAGTGATGTATTCGTAGGAGGTGGTGAAGTCACATGTGAGACCGATGCCTCACCTTGTCGCCTCACGGGACAATCCATATAAAAGTGATACGGACACCCACACCCGAAACATCTTTGCACGGGCTGCTGAACATATGGGTATAAGTAGTGGAACTGATCTATACAGAATCTGCCACGGCCTCTACGAACACGTCTTGGTACTGAGATATTATTACGACCTTGCCTTGGTCTCTGAACACCCGTGCGTGGAGTAATGGTCGGCCTTTGTGCTCGACTAATCTCTAGCTAGGCTCCAATCATTCGGCGCATCTCTTGAACATTTGTCTCTATCCTAGCTATATGATTAATATAGGGTGGATCAATCGGTTCCTGAAAGATAGGCATACTGCCCAAATTTGTCCCCGTATCAGACGAGCCCGCTCCAATATCATCTCTAACAGCGGTCGTCTGAGTCCCCGTAGACGTTGATGACATAGTGGCTGGAGCAAGAAACGGGAGTTGATAAGGCTTACGAATAAGGATATCAATATCAGAGTGTCAAAAGAAGAATAGATCAAGATATACATCCTAAGGTTAGTTAGGCTGAGTACGGTAACGTAAATATGCCGCGGAACATACGTACGGTACAGCACTCATCCTAATTCACGTACTCCATCAAACCAAAGGTCATCCTAAATCACGGACTCACATCAACTTATTTTAATTCCCTACTCGATTCCGTAAGGTTAATCCTACGCTCTGATACCAACTTTGTCACGACCCAAAGTTGGATGTGACCGGCACTTAGATTGTATAATATCTAAAAATATTCACACGGTCTAAGTAAGCCGAAAACCAAGATCAAAATCCTTTTTACGGAATTCTTTATATAGAAATTTAGTTTTAAGTAAAAATTACAGTTTATGAAGTTAACTTATTAAACAAGTACAATAAGTTAATTGTGCTTGCATCCCTAGTTGGGGGAAACAATATTAACAGTGAAATTCAATTAAAAATATCATAATATGAAATCAAAGAAGAATCTCAGACATAATTAAAAGAAATAGTATTTTAATACAACCAAACGATCTCATCAGTCGAAATAATATACATATAACTGTATATCGTTCTAAGTCATCATACAGGGTCTGATGGAGAAACTCTAGATTCAATATACAATACCAAAAAGGAGGTTACTACATAGGTAACCCACCTAGCAAAAGAGCGATAAACCTATAAGTGGATCTGTCTGCTGCTATACGTCCACTCGACTCCTGCAAAGAACTGTGGCACAACGGGGTGAGTTGCCAACTCAGTGAATATAAGTAACATATATCGGCTGATAATGTAAGTATGCCGATCTAGAACTAATATCAACAATGATGAATATGATGCATACTAACAGGTGGAAGCATAAATTTGTACTACTCAATATACAAATCCAAAACTGGAATCTCATCAATTATTTTCCAAATAAGGTTCATTTTCTTCCCGTGTCCATCATCGACACAAATTTTCGGTGTTTCATCAGGCATCGTTCCCCGAACGATCCTGTCAATCAATAACACCGGTCGGTATCACCTAGATATCCACCGTGTTTACCACTGACTCCGGTATCGAGTATCCTCGTTAGGCTCACCGTCTAAAGTGCGGCCCCTGCCCCTCGGCTCTGACCGGGTCCACCATGATCCGGCTGTATAGCTACCCCACCCATCTCGGATATACGTAAGAAATTCCGCAACCGTATATCTACCCCACCCGGTTCGGAACAAAACCAAATAAAAAAAACGACATTTCATGGTGGACATGTCACATTTATCATAAAAATCATTGATTTCTTTCACTAGTATTTAAAACTCAAAGACATAAATCCTCAATAATACATTTACCTCTTATATCAACATGAAATACGCAGATACTAAGCATGATATTAATGATGCAATTTACTACAATTATTTGTGTGTAAAATACGATAAGAATCATTTTAACAAGAAATTTGCTAAGTGTAAAAGTGACATGGTAATATCGACGAGGTGTAGTGTAACATGTAGATATGTGCAGGTGCGGTATAACTCGTCCATAACTGTGCAGTGTTCTAACAATTACTAACATGGCGATGTATATATTTCTATATGAATGGATATGATCAATTTAGTATATAAAAGCCCATTTTTATTTAAACTTAACTACGGGCGTATCACGCCATCCATACAAAATCCCCCGGTAGATGTTTAGTCTACTCACCGGAATACGTCGAATCAACTCAGATCGCCAATCCATTTCCTTTCCTTGCGGCATCCGAAGTTTCCGTATTCGAATCTATTATCGCAATTAACTTGTATAAGAAACAGCTAAATTCCGATCCGGCGAAAACATGAAAATACTCGTTTTACGTATTAGCTATACTAAGTATGATTATCACAACCTATCAAACACTTATACTAACTGGATTTCAACCCTAACCTGTATCGCGATAGAACACAGATCGTGATATTCATTAACTATGCCGTATTTTGATTTCTTAGATAACTTTTCTGATATTATCTTCCAGATTCTATCTGTAGTGAAACTAATTTGTTTAAATAACACCAAAATAGCCAAAATTATACACTGAAACCTACCCAACAAGCCAAATCCACCTAACTCCTCAAAAATCCGGCGACGCAGGAGTTACCCTATTGGTCGCCGGCCCAAATCCGAGCCCCCTGGCTCGTTTTTCTATGGTTAATTCTAGGTCTGGTGTATAAGATTTAAGTACTGTTTGGTTAAGTTATTTATTATCTACGTTATAGCAGATCTTCACAGAGCCTAATTTCCCTAAAGTACCAATTTTTTCTGATATCCGATTTCCAAATTAAAGTTTACAGAACTAAAATCTTACTGTGTTTAAAGATTATACCTACAGAAGATGATTGAGAGGGTTCCTCTAAAATGCACAAGTCCTTAGCTCCTAGCTTGATGGTGAAATCCTTAGCCCTAGTTCTTCTTCTCTTCTCTTTTTTCTATTTTCTTTTTGTGAATTCTAAATGGTTTTCCTTTCTTTCTGTTGTAAATTTCAGGATTTTATATTTTAGGTGAACTGAACAATTGATATAGGATAAGGGAAAAGGAGTGATGGTTGTAGGAGGAGGTGTCACCAAAGGAGTTGTGGTGTTTTCATGCAAGGGTGAGGTGGGGTGCATGAGGTGTGCATGCAAGAAAGAGGTGTTTGTACATGGTCACCTCCAAGTTGTGGTGTCTTTGAGGAAATTTCTGAACTTAACCATTATCTAGCCCTTTTACACATAACCCCTCCACATTTCCAAGTTTTCACAATAACCTAAACTTTACACAAAAACCTTTTATTACTTATGTTATTATATAAACACCATTTTATTAAAATGAAGCTAAATTCATCACTAAAACACTTGTAATTTACTCACGTTACAAAAAAAAATTTAGATTTAGTTAGTTTCACACACTGCTTATGAAAATGTCCTATTTTGTTTTAATAAATTTTTATATTGGCATTTTATTATTTAATTAACTAAATTTATTTATTTTCTAAAATTCTCAAAATGTTACAAAACCATTACAAGAAAGAAAGATAGATAACTTTTAAAATTCTCGATGCAAAACTTTAAACTTAAGTTTGTTTTTCATAAAAATTTCGGCAGCACCTCTTGTTAGTTATATGTATGCCCTAGAGGCCATTGCTATACATAGGATGTATATTGTAGTGGATGCTGGGACATATATAGGGAGGACTTTCTTGCTCGACATGATAGTATGCTATCTGGTTGATCTTTACCTTAACGTGTTCACTGATTGTCTCTCTGTTACATGTTGGTAAAACCCTTAGGATGTGTACTTGACTACCTGGACTATGATGCAGATCATACTAGTGGGGACAGATAGTCCATAAGTACATCCTTCAAAGTCCCTAGTCGTAGGTGTATCGAGACGGGGCATCGATATACCAGAGTAGACTAGCGTATACCTTCTCGACCCATTCAGATGGGCGATGGATGATCCCATATCCATTGGTGTTTGACATCAGAGATGATATACGGGTGCTCAGTAGAGACTGGGTACACTGGACGGACTCGCCGAGAACTCCCAGATGGTATTATACCTTACGTCAGATGGCAGTTCTCTGGTGACACTGGTACAGAGTAGTCTGTTGACCCGAGATCGTCATAGAGTTTTGTGTGGTTTCCATTGTGCTTTGATTTCCACCTTACCACGTCCAAGAGGGCGTGCAAAACGGTGGTTTTTGGGTACAGTCCCGAATCACATGGAGGCAATGAGCGATAGGAGGGGATTCGTCTCTCCCGGTATAGGGGGTTGATGTTGCGCTGTGTTCGATTGGCTATAACCGGAAATCCCTGGCCAGGGTTGCTGAGATTTACTGGTAAGTGTTACCAGTAGTTTCTCAAACTGTTATAGACCTCATATCGACACGACTTATCGAGCTATTGGGGTCTGACGTTTACCACCCCTAGGCAAGATATGCGACATATCAGACGATCAGACTGGACTGTACGGTAAGTGTTACTGGTTGGATTCACAGGAGTGTGAGCGGGCTTGCTCGTCGATCATCTGATCGCTCAATACCCGGGTGGCCGTTACGTTTAGCAGACCGCTTGCGGCTTGTGGGCCTGCTGCCGGCGTATTGACGAGTCTTTAGAGTCCTACACAGAAGTTTCCTGGCTCAAGCGAAACGAAATAGGAGCGCATATGAGATATGTGCGGGACCGAGAATAATCCGTGTATGTGATACCGTATTCTATTCTCGCGATGATTGTATCGAATGGTTGTATGCAATATAACCTAGTTATCGATTCAAGCATTGATTCAATAAACCGATACATAGGATACTAGTCGGTTATATGCGATATGACCGGATCGTTAAATCAAGTGTTGATTTAATGATTTAATGTATAATTATATATTTGATATATTACTTTGCATTAACTAGTATCGGTTCACTTTAAATGGATTTTCTCGCTCGGATGTGCACATTGTATATGTGATATACTTTTTGTGCACTTGATTGTATCATGTTTGATGATACATGCTCTCTAGGGTTTGTGTAAAGATTAAACCATGGTTGTGTAATGGTTAGGGTTTTCTTTTTCATTTATTTATTTATTTCATTTATTTTATTTTGGAAAAGAAATGGCAAAAGAAAAGAAAATGGTTGCTAGTTTTGTTTTACATTGAAAGTTCATGAAGCTTTGACTAAGTGACCATTTTGTCTTCATGCTTAACCCTAACCATTCCATTTAACCATGATTTATTCTCTACACTTGACCATGGTTGCAACATGATAAGTATTCAATTTATTTTTTATTTTGAATGAACTTATCATAACATTATCTTCTTCTTCTTCTTCTTCTTCAAGATGAAGAAGCTAGACTTCATCAATGGTGATTGATGAAAAAGAGTGAGAAATCCAATTCTAAAGTCTGCCCACTTCCTATTTCTTCATCCTCTACCTCTTGCCAAGTAGTAGAGTGTGTTTTCTTCACAAGTTTCATGACTTGGTGAAGTGGGAGCTTGATCTTGTGATGCCTCGATGTAGATCATCTTCGGCACGAAGCTGACGACCTTGCCCGCCCATTTCTCCGATGAAGCCAACGCAAGAGCCCGGGATTTGTTTTGGACAGCAAGGGGACTTCATCGCGGAGCTATGGAGGTGGAGCACCGGATCTACAAAGGTTGTATTTCCGTTCTCTTAGTAAAGTAGTTTACTAGTTGCTTCTTTCGCCTAGACATCTAGTTATCGATCCGTAGTCTAGGGTTTCTCGGCACCCCTAAAATTTGAAATTGGCATGGTTGATGCCATGTGAGACCTCTTGAGAGTGCCCAGGAACCTAGTTATCGAATCAAGGATTGATTCGATAAATCGATACATTGTATACTAGTCGGTTGTGTGCGACATGACTGGATCATTGAATCAAGTGTTGATTTAATGATTTAATGCATAATTATATATTTGATATATTACTTTGCATTAACTAGTATTGGTTCACTTTAAATGGACTTTCTCACTTGTATTGTACAAGTTGTATATGTGATATACTTTTTGTGCACTTGATTGTATCATGTTTGATGATACATGCCTACTTAAAAAATTCAGGAGGAAATTCTAAGAATTACGGTGCAAAAAGTTAGGGTTTCGGGGTTCGATCGGGTTTCTAACATCGTCTACGCATCGCCTAAGGCTCTAGCTAGGCTCTGATACCACTGTAGGTCAGGCAGCCACCCCATCTAATGGGGTCACCGTGGCACCAACGGGTATCAGAGCTACTAGGCATTAGATGTCGACCTATGGGGGGTTCTCACTGTGTGACAGTGTGGCGAAGCATAGGCTCTTACCCCAGGGTGTCCCGAGACCGGAAGGTGTTCCGGCGGGTTGTAGTCCTCGCGAGGGGGCATGCGTAAAAAGTAGCTGCTGAGGGACCCGTTGGTGCCACGGTTACCCCATTAGATGGGGTGGCTGTCTGACCTGCAGTGGTATCAGAGCCTAGCTAGAGCCTTAGGCGATGCGTAGACGATGTTAGAAACCCGATTGAACCTCGAAACCCTAACTTTTAACCCTCTCTGGACTTTTTCTGAAAAAGCGGTTTTTTCCAAATTAAAAATGCTTAAAAAATTCAGCAGAAAATTCTAAGAATTACGGTGCAAAAATTACCTAATGATCTGTCTAAAGCGCGGTGGATCCGCGGCATTAGCCGCCTATTGCGGCGGTTCCGCGCCCATTTAGTCTCTTCAGTCAACCATTTTTGCACAGTAACTTCTTTATTTAAATGCTAAGTTTTATGGGAATTTTTAATATTTATTCAAGAGTTGAATTTTCTGGGGTGTTTTGGGAGTTCGCAGATTCGATCGGATTATCAGACTTTGTCTATGTGGCTTTCCGGATATTTTGGAATATGTTAAAAAGTTCGACCGGATGTAAATACCCAATCTTTCCCCTGCCGGAAAATATCCAAGTGTTGGATTTTTCTGTGGTTTAAGGACATTCTGAGTAGTGCAAGTAACGCGATGGTCCCTCTAGAAGACAACAAACCTTAACTCGATTATGTGACCGTCTAGAACTGCCCTTTGAACCTTCGGGTTTGGGGCAGTACGGCATGCCACATGTGAGGCGTTGGCTTGACCCTTCTACGGCTGGACAGTTGGTACTGAGGCATGAAGTGAATGTCTTTGAACCTATTTCATGTGTTGAGCGGTTTCGAGAAAACTTGGGTGTTCGAATGTTCGATCGGAAAGTTTAATATTTTCTATTTATCCGGAATGGGATACAATAATTGGAATTCACAAGTAGTTATGAGATAACTGATTGAATGTTATAAACATAGCACTTTAGTCTCACTTGATCGGTTGCCACGGAATTTTGATGTGATCAAAACTCCGTCGCAATTACGTGGCGTACACGGATACTCGCCGGATAAACTTAATAGACAGCTACACCCCTTAGCCCCGACCAAGTGACTATAGGAGAACCCCGTCGCCGAATGCATCCGTTCGGGTGCTCGCGGCAGCGGTGTTCCGCCTTGGTGCACTTCGTCGACGGCGTCGGGGGTGCGGCCGCCTACTGAAGTTTGCGACGAGCATTCGATCAGGCTGCCGGGAATCTTGTTGAATTACCCGACTTGATATTGAAAAGTGTTTTCGATTTTGAGACTAAAATGCGGGGTTTATAATTGTTAGGCATGCGATGTCTAAGTAATTCATTTGGTCAGGCATGCGATGTCTGAGGTGGTTGCGGATTCCAACAGTTGTAGTTTTACACTTTCTTTTCTGTGACCGTAAGTGTAATATGTGATATCGCCGGTTTCGTTGCTATATGTCAACGACAATTAGGATGTGCATATTTACTTACGTTGATGACATGTGATGTTATGTGTTGCTAAATATGTTATATTGGATCGTCGTGTTTGAATAGCCGGGGGTTTTTATGTGAGATGAGTGTTTTTCATTTTCATTCATGTAAAAACTTGTATGTAATATTCTTTTATTGGGGCGCTTCCAGGTTGCGGAAGTTGTCACCGTTGATGTATATCATTTACTTTTCCGCACTAGGATAGACCCAAGGAGGGGAGCACAAGTAACCGGGTTCTGGAGTCCAGTGGGAGACCAACTCGAGGAGTCGAGTCCGGGTCTCCTAACTCCAGAATTGGTAGGGTTGCTTGCCGCTCTCGTAGGGGTCTAGGGGTGTGGGTTTGGCTATTCGTCGCGACCGTGGAATCCGTGTTTTATACTGGTTCGTATTGAAAACACGGACGTCCTAGAATATCCAATATTTCATATATTTCTTCTGCTGCGATATCTGTGATGTGATCATGTGATGTTCTGTGATAGATACAGTATATAGTATATATGATATATTATATAGACGTTACTTATGTTTTACACCCGCGCTAGCCCTGCCCCGCTCTGTCGTTAGTTACCTAACCTAACGGTGCACGAGGGGACATCGAGGCGAATGCGGATGGCATAAGTGTACGTCTTATTTATCTGTGATGTTTAGGTTTTTAAATGATGGGACTTCATTAATGTGATTAATGAAATAAAAGAAACCTAAGATGTTGTAGAATCGAATTTCAAAAATAAAACAGGTAGCTACAGTTCTTGCTTTGCACAGCGGTATATATGATATATCCTGCACCTTATTCGATGAGGAAAGGACCGAGATCCCTTCACCGGGAGTGACTCCTTTAGCGATAACTGGCAGATGCTACACACTCGGTTTGTCTTTTGATTTCTTTTAAGAGTTTTTGCTTTGCACAGTGATATATATGATATATCCCGTACCTCATTCGACGAGGAAAGGACCGACGATCCCTTTACCGGGAGTGACTCCTTTAGCAAAACTAGAAAAGCCTCAAAAGCACTCCATTTTAAAATCATTTGATTCTACAGCGATATCAAGTTCATTACGCAATAGGTTTTCAGAAAAACCTGTCGTAGCCCTCCGTCATTTCAGATAAGTAGTAGTTAGTATTCGTGCTGCGTTTGTTGGCCTTTGTCAAGGCGCAGTGTGCGGTAGCTGGCTGGTGCTTATCTGCTTATGCATATGATGCAGATTGGGTTAGGGTAGTCGTGCGACCTTGTTGGCCTTTGTCAAGGGTCGTGCGGGTGGGTTTAATTCAATCAAGAAATGACGGGTTGAACTTGACTAGCAGCCTATGGTTTGTTGGCCTTTGTCAAGGTCATAGGAGGCTAGGGGCAAAAATTATCGGGAATTTCAAGTGTTGAAATTTGCAATGAGATTGCATACCTTCTATGAGATAGTTGGATCCCGATACCCACTGCGAGTAAGAGTTACTCCTGGCAGAGTTTTACACATTATAATTAGCCGATCAAGTAGGTGTCTAGAAAGGTGTTAACGAGGTTACGCCTCTGGGAAAACTAGGTTTACATTAATTAGGTTCGTGCGAAAGCACGGGGGACCTCCCTCAAAGTACCGACACTGGCCTTGCTGAAAGATTGGCGAACTTGTAGTGTGTAATTAATCCTGGCTAGTCTTTCCTTTTAGGGTTTGAAGGAAGATTTGATAAAAAGCAGTGGGAGCCATCCTGATTAGATAAAATAATAACCAATCTGATCTTGCAAGAGCGCACGCTGAGTGTTTTCTTCTCTCTCTCTCCAGGTAGCGACCATATCACGCCTTAATCAAGATAATAATACGGAATATTGACCGAACCCGCTTGTTATACTGAGCTGGGGAATGTTGGTCCCGCTCCAACTTATAATTGTTATAAGACAGAGCAGGAAATTGGGGAATACTAAATTTCCCGTGCCGCCCAAACGAAGAGAGTGCATGCTGATGCATCATCTTCGGGTATGTTCATTATACAGAATTGTTTCTCAGTATCCTCCGCATCCTTGGTATATGATACCGGATCAGGATCCCAGATATGTAATCTGTTACATAGGGCTACAAAAGGGTAGAAAAACTGAGAACGGGTGATAAGTTTCATGACACAGAAAACGGGGCAAGTGTTGCAGCCAAGTCTGTCGGTCACTGTCACCCTGTATTACAAATACATTGATTCTGAACGAATGTTATTAGATACCGAACCTGATATACAAAATCATATCAGTCTCTTTATTAGTAAATAAATGATAAAATTTTGTATTGTTGGATAATGTTTTGAACATTTCCTATATCAAAAGTTGATCGTTTCAGGCACGTTATCTAAAAGCATTGATGTTCTAAATCAAACTACAGTTCTTAGCATATAGAGAACACACAAGAGGAAGAGTTCAGAATTGAACGATTCCTTCTTGAGGTATTGTAGACTAGGTCAGATCAATGTGACCCGACTAGCCTGAGTTACATAAAGATGCATATTTAAATTAGTTTGAATTTACATCTTGTGAAACTCGCCAGTCATGTCACAAAGATAAGATGACCATAGCCCTGTTTATTGGAAACAGAGAAAGAGTTAGTAAACTCTTGGGATATACATGTTGATGTATGTAGGTCCCCTGTCTACATATACCAGGACTGGTTCTTTATACTTCATTACGTTCTCTGATAATCTCTCAAGATTCAGTCATATGTTCCTGTTGGAACATGAGTCCGAACCTTTTGAGATATTCACAGAATATAAGCGAGAAGTAGAGAACCAGAATACGGGTATAAGTATTATGTCCTTTGATGTGATCAAGGAGGAGAATACTTGAGCACGGAATTCCTGAACTATTCTAAAGGAGAATGAGATTCTCTCTCAGGATTACTCCTCCGAATACACCATTGCACGATGGTATATCGGGGCGGAGCAATCACACCCTATATGATAAGGTGCGCTCTATGATGAGTACTACTGAGTTACCTTTTTCCTTTTCAGGGTTATGCACTTGGGAAGTTGCATACCTATTGAATAGGGTTCGAATCAAATCAGTGCCTACCACTTCATATGTGATATGGAAAGGGAAGAGCCCATGTCTTTAGCTAGTTAAGATTTGGGGTTGTCCGGCCTATGTCTAAAAGCAAAATCCAGCCAAGCTCGAGGCAAGGTCTGTTATGTAGAACTGGAAATGTTCCAGCCATACAAACTGCAGCTGATGATTTGATATAACCAAAGGATTCAGTAGATTCCAACGAACCTCAGCCTCTCCGCCGATCAAGTAGGGTTCCTCACCCACCTGAGAGATAATTCTGTTTCTCTATGACAGTGGGAGCGAGGATTGCATCATGAGATGATGACCCATCTAGCTTCGAGCTGGCTATCAGGAGTAAGACTCTGTAAGAATGGCTGGATGCTTAGTGATCTGAGATGGAATCCATGTACACCAACAAAGTATGGACTTTGGTTGCTATATCTGAAGGGTTAAATCCCCATCAGGAGCAAGTATATCTTGAGAAGATTGCTTGGTGTAGATGGAAAAGTTGAGACTTTCAAAGCTAGACTTGTTAAAGGTTTTCGTCATCGACCAGGCGTGGATAATGATGAAACCTTTTCCAGTACCTATGCTTAAGTCCATCCAGATACTACTTGCCACGGCTACATATCATGACCACGATATCTGGCGGTTGGGTGTCATGACTGCTTTTCTAAATGATGTTTTAGAAGAGTGCGTCTATAAGTACACAGCCAGAGGGCTTCGTAGACAGTGGGAGCAGCGGAAACGTGTACAAGATGCTTTATAGGATAAAGCAGGCATCGCGGAGTTGGAACATCTGTTTTGATGGATTAGTCAAAGAAGTTGACATCATCAAAATGGTAGATGAACCTTGTATAAACAAAAAGGTAGTAGGGAGTATGGTGACGATCCTCGTAGAGTACGTGGATGACATACTCTTGATAGGGAAGGAGTTTCCTATGCTACGCTCGATCAATCTCCGCTTATCACAATGATTCTCCATATAGGATAAAAGTGATACCTCCTAAATCCTGGATTTTGGATCTATGAGATAGATCTAATTGGATGTTAGGATACTCACTAGTTGTAGTGAGATGGTATCAATCGATCCTAGGGAGAATCACTGGAAAGGTTCCAGGCTGATAAAGACGACTGAGTGTCAGTCACAGGCATTGTCTTAACCCTCAGTAAAGGGACGGTATGTTGGAAGAGTTCCAAGCTAGATACCGTGGCATACTAGACGATAAAGGCAGGATACATCGCTACTTACGATGCTACCAAAGAGGCTGTTTGGGTGTATATTGGTTCATGAGATGAACTATGTTCCTCCCATTGTGTGACAATGGAGTTGTGGCTTATGCCAAGGAACGCAGGTCCCATCAGTGATCCAGACATATTCTAAGGCAGTATCACCTGATCATGGAGATGGTTGATCTCTAAGGGATCGAGGTTAGGAGAGTAGACTTGGAGGACAACACGGCGGATCCACTCACAAAGGCCAATTCCCAGAGAGAGACTTTTATGGGATGGTTGAGTATGAGATACTACAACCACTGCTATCAGATGGCCCAAGTGCAAGTGGGAGATTGTTAGTTATATGTATGCTCTAGAGGCCATTGCTATACATAGGATGTATATTGTAGTGGATGCTGGGACATATATAGGGAGGACTTTCTTGCTCGACATGATAGTATGCTATCTGGTTGATCTTTACCTTAACGTGTTCACTGATTGTCTCTCTGTTACATGTTGGTAAAGCCCTTAGGATATGTACTTGACTACCTGGACTATGATGCAGATCATACTAGTGGGGACAGATAGTCTATAAGTACATCCTTCAAAGTCCCTAGTCGTGGGTGTATCGAGACGGGGCATCGATATACCAGAGTAGACTAGCGTATACCTTCTCGACTCATTCAGATGGGCGATGGATGATCCCATATCCATTGGTGTTTGACATCAGAGATGATATACGGGTGCTCAGTAGAGACTGGGTACACTGGACGGACTCGCCGAGAACTCCCATATGGTATTATACCTTACGTCAGATGGCAGTTCTCTGGTGACACTGGTACAGAGTAGTCTGTTGACCCGAGATCGTCATAGAGTTTTGTGTGGTTCCCACTGTGCTTTGATTTCCACCTTACCACGTCCAAGAGGGCGTGCATAACGGTGGTTTTTGGGTACAGTCCCGAATCACATGGAGGCAATGAGCGATAGAAGGGGATTCGTCTCTCCCGGTATAGGGGGTTGATGTTGCGCTGTGTTCGATTGGCTATAACCGGAAATCCCTGGCCAGGGTTTCTGAGATTTACTCGTAAGTGTTACCAGTAGTTTCTCGAACTGTTATAGACCTCATATCGACACGAATTATCGAGCTATTGGGGTCTGACGTTTACCACCCCTAGGCAAGATATGCGACATATCAGACGATCAGACTGGACTGTACGGTAAGTGTTACTGGTTGGATTCACAGGAGTGTGAGCGGGCTTGCTCGTCGATCTTCTGATCGCTCAATACCCGGGTGGCCGTTACGTTTAGCAGACCGCTTGCGGCTTGTGGGTGTTTGATATGATCATCACCTGCTGCCGGCGTATTGACGAGTCTTTAGAGTCCTACACAGAAGTTTCCTGGCTGAAGCAAAACGAAATAGGAGCGCATATGAGATATGTGCGGGACCGAGAATAATGCGTGTATGTGATACCGTATTCTATTCTCGTGATGATTGTATCGAATGGTTGTATGCGATATAACCTAGTTATCGATTCAAGCATTGATTCGATAAACCGATACATAGGATACTAGTCGGTTATATGCGATATGACCGGATCGTTAAATCAAGTGTTGATTTAATGATTTAATGTATAATTATATATTTGATATATTACTTTGCATTAACTAGTATCGGTTCACTTTAAATGGATTTTCTCGCTCGGATGTGCACATTGTATATGTGATATACTTTTTGTGCACTTGATTGTATCATGTTTGATGATACATGCTCTCTAGGGTTTGTGTAAAGATTAAACCATGGTTGTGTAATGGTTAGGGTTTTCTTTTTCATTTATTTATTTATTTCATTTATTTTATTTTGGAAAAGAAATGGCAAAAGAAAAGAAAATGGTTGCTCGTTTTGTTTTACATTGAAAGTTCATGAAGCTTTGACTAAGTGACCATTTTGTCTTCATGCTTAACCCTAACCATTCCATTTAACCATGATTTATTCTCTACACTTGACCATGGTTGCAACATGATAAGTATTCAATTTATTTTTTATTTTGAATGAACTTATCATAACATTATCTTCTTCTTCTTTTTCTTCTTCAAGATGAAGAAGCTAGACTTCATCAATGGTGATTGATGAAAAAGAGTGAGAAATCCAATTCTAAAGTCTACCCACTTTCTATTTCTTCATCCTCTACCTCTTGCCAAGTAGTAGAGTGTGTTTTCTTCACAAGTTTCATGACTTGGTGAAGTGGGAGCTTGATCATGTGATGCCTCGACGTAGATCATCTTCGGCACGAAGCTGACGACCTTGCCCGCCCATTTCTCCGATGAAGCCAACGCAAGAGCCCGGGATTTGTTTTGGACAGCAAGGGGACTTCATCGCGGAGCTATGGAGGTGGAGCACCGGATCTACAAAGGTTGTATTTCCGTTCTCTTAGTAAAGTAGTTTACTAGTTGCTTCTTTCTCCTAGACATCTAGTTATCGATCCGTAGTCTAGGGTTTCTCGGCACCACTAAAATTTGAAATTGGCCTGGTTGATGCCATGTGAGTCCTCTTGAGAGTGCCCAGAAACCCTACACCTCTATTGTAAAAGCTATCCCCGAAACGGGTACAAACATAAGATAAAAGTAAAACATCCCCAAACGGGAGCAAATCTCGCCCAACGGCGGAAAAAACCACCACAATAGATATACGACGCCGTAGCGAAGAAATGAGATAATCCACATATATAAAGGCCGGCTCACACAAGCACGACAACCAGAGTGATAAGAATAAACAACATCGATCCTCACAACTCGTCTCTAAGTCAAAACATGAAGGTGGTAGATGGAGAGTACTAGATACAAGAAATATACAATGTACATCATCGGATAACCGCAACCCACCTATAGCAAACGGCTTCACAGCCAACTGTAGCGGAATCCACAAAAGCAGAGATAATAAGGCGCCCTGCCGCGACCACTCTAATGATCAGACCTGAAAAACCTGCGGCACAACGGGGGGGGGGGAGTTGACAACTCTTGAATAGTAAATAACATCATACAGTAATCACAAGTATGTACTGACAGCGATAATCTATCACATGTAATCTTATAGCATAAGTATGATAATATGTATATGCAACAGTCATGAAAGGTACTCTATCAGGTACTACTAATACATGAAGCAAGTGCATATAAAATAAATGCGGAGTATGGGATAAAACATGTCATCCTCACGGAATCCTCATCGTGGCGAACCGCTGTCCATCAAGACAATCTAAATCGCTAATTTCCCTCAAATCGGCCCCCATATCGGCCCTCATATCGGGCACATCGGCACCTCACATCGGCCCCTCGTATCGACCATAATATCGGCCCTCATATCGACTATAATATCGGCCCTCATATATAATGAATAAGAATACTTGCACAGATCATTATGATGATATATATATTATAGGTATACATATATAACAGCGTCCCATACCACTGATATATATATATATATATATATATATAAATTATAGATGTACATATATAACAGCGTCCCATACCACTGATATATATACATGTATATATATCAACGTCCCATACCACTGATATATATACACAAGAGTAAGACATCCAGAAACATCATATGAAATCCATAAATCAATGCAAAATCCATGAAATATAATATATGCAACATGAAACAGTAATATGAGCATATAAAGGAAATCCGCTATTTAACTGCAACAAGTTATTGAATATATCATGCGGTTCCTAATTCTCCGAAACCAAACACAACATCATATAAAGGTGAACATGTAGCTATAGCCAGGTATGCATACCCATGTCGGTATAGCAAGATGTGTGAATCTACCTATCAATAATGATGTAATACCCTCCAGGTATGTGTGTAGCTATATCAAGCTAGGTATATGTATATACATGTCAATAATGATACAATACCCTCCAGGTATGTGTATTCATGTAGGCATAGTAAGGTATATGTGTAAGCATGTAGGTATACTGGTATGCTATATGTAATTTGCTCAATGGAATATGAATCAATGTCTCAATGTCCCTAACCATACAATATCACGTATGTATAGGTGTTGTGCGTGTCATGTCAATTATTGACGGTGTGAGTGGCATACAATCAGTGTTCGTGCAACATGAACCGTTAATAATAGTGCAGTGTCTCCAAGCACAATAAGTAATAATAAGCAACGAAGTTTATACGCAAACTCTATATGTGCAATATAAATATGCGTCTAATAACATATCATATCTAGCCCTGAGGTATAATGCCATGCGGGCGAATTCCCCGTAGGTGTTAAATCTACTCACCAACAGTCATAGGCTAGGTAAATCCAATCACCTGCTTCCCATTCTTCACAACTGTCACGACTCGAAATAGCACGTGACTAGCCCTTGAATCATATGAAGTCTATAGGAACTCATCTGATTCAAGTAAGCCAAAAGCCCAGAAATTTAAAACCATTTTAAATAATAAAAGAAGTAAAACTAGTTTTAAAGAAGTGAAGAAAACATGTTTTAAAAACAAGGTTTTTAAATAAGTAAGCCGAATATGCATTTTAAAAAAATTCCAAAGTCTTTTCTGAAAATTTCGGCAGAGTTTCCTTTGTAAATACTAGCCCCAAACGGGGTACAACAAGAACAATATATGCAAAATGATAAAGGCATCCCCAAGCAGGAGCTAGCTCTTCGTCAATCGACGGTCACAACCACGCAAGCAATATAATATACAACGCCGAAGGGAGAGGATCAAAACTCAAAAGGAAACTCAAAATCATCAGGAAAACCACAATACTACAACGCGCGACTCTAAGGTCGAAATAATACACAACCGGTTTTCTAAGTCTGACTATATATACAAGTTTGGTTGATGGAAATTACTAGATACAACTGAAAATAAATAAGAACAATGGTGGTCACGATGCGAGTGAACCCACCTAACAAAGAAATCACACAGAAAGAAAGCAGTGTGCCAGAAAGCCGCAATGAAACCTGTATGGCAAAACCTGCAAGAACTGTGGCACAACGGGGGTTATTTGCCTACTCGTGAATAGAAAACTTCACAGAGCAGAAATCGTATGTATGACTCAATCCTAGGTCAATACGATCAGTAATATATATCCTCAATATGAATAAGTCCGAAGCAAGATAAGGTGGCAAGGATAAACATCTATACATAAGTGTAGTACCAAGTGCTCGTTCCAGTGCCTCATGTAGTAAAATATCATAAATATGAGGTATAATCAATGTAATCAGTGTCAACTATATCATGAAGTCTATGAGTATGTGGGTACCATCCAACAATCTAATCAATGTCTGTATGTATGTGGATCTCGTCCACGTGTCACCCAATGACACAAAACATCATGCATGTAAATATCATAAAGCATATGCATGGAAGTATGAGGATGTAAATCAAAGTGTGTCCCTCGCGACACATCAAAATCATGGAACCGGACTGTCCAACATTGACACTCGAAAACATCATGAAACCCGTGCCCATCATCAGCACGTAAATCCTCATATATAGGGCTCCGTCAGTCCGGATCGGCCCACGGGCTCCATCAGTCCGGATCGGCCCATATCATCTCTCGACTCCGGTCGGTATCCATCGGATATCCGCCGAGCCCAAATACAATCACCGGTAGCTAGTAGTCCCACTGCCAGGTTCACCGTCTGCAGCACAGCAATCCGTTCTCGCCCCGGGATACCATACCGGGTCCACCATGTACCCGCAAACAGAATCATCGGCCTCCTCGAATCGGGTTTCACATATCACACGTCTCAGAGTCGAGAAAACACATGGTGGACGCACTGAAATATCATATCAAGAGAAACCGGGTTTTTAAAACAGTACACGCTTTCTTTTGAAATAGTCACGGTTCTCAAATCCATAAATATCATTGAAACAACATATCTCAATACGTATAATCATAAAGCATGATGTATGCGACATATAATAGAAATGTATGCATATCAGTATCTCATGCAACATGGAATAGTAATATGGACATATCGAGGGAAACCGCTCTTTAAAATGAATCAATTTTAAAATATATCTTACGGTTCCCAAATCTCCAAAATCAAGCCAGAATCGTCTATGTAATGCAAATACGTATGTATGCAAGTATGGGTGTACAATATGTGTGTACGCAAGTATGAGTGTACAATATGTATGTACACAAGTATGTCATATCCTGATGCAACAATCCTACTGTGTAGTGACATGGCAATTATCGATGATGAAATGTGTGAGCCGACAAGCTGGTGTACGTGGAACATTCGCATCATCGATAATGGTGCTGGTGTCCTGACAGCATGGGTTTAATATAACAATAAACACATTTACACATGCAATGCGATGCGAATAGCAAGAATATGCGGAAATCGAATAATAAACGCAACAATGAAGAATCTATATCAATATGTAAATGTCATACAGTTTTTCCATTTGAATTAAGACGAATCGTGGTTTATAGAAAAATAAGGACTATGGTGTTTTTAAGAAAAGATACGTCTTCTGAAAATATCCGTAGAATCCTTTTGCCTGTCTTTAAAATACTCACGATTCGTTATTTTTGAAATAGGTATGACTCGGGTCTTGTCTAACATCTACTAAGTAAACTACAGATCTAACTAACAAGCTAATCGGAATTGTATGGAAACCACCTAAATCTGAGTCGAAATATATATAATATAATAGTCGGTGATCCCGCCTCAATAGTATCACATACGATACAAATACAATATGACATTCTCGAGTCAAGAGTGCGGATCTATCATCAATATATAGCTCGCACGTAAATCCGTCGTACGGCATCCCGAATCCGAGTACGGGTCAAATATCACATTCATCTCATCACATATCGGATATCCTTATCATCATATCACATGAACTGGGGGTACTGACCTAAGTCTAGTACAACTGATACCATCTATATATATGCGTGTACGAAAACACATGCCTACAGGCCCGATAAAATCTCATGTCGTATCTCCTAATACGAACCACATCATATCACCGATCTCATGGCACCATGCCCAATCTTATTGACTCATCTCCTCATATCATATATAATCCTTATCATCTATGTGTATATATATATATAGTCCCATACCTATGTGTGTGTGTGTATATATATACGTATCCCCATATACGCACAAGTATAACAAGTAAGTATGTGTGTACGTGTGGGTGTAAACCTATTCTAGGGTCCGCAACTAAGAAGCTATACTAGATCGCTTCTAACAACCCTAATCTAACCATTGAACACCTAATCATATCCTGAATATCCATGTCATACATAAAGATACCATATATACATACATACATACATACATACATATATATATATATATATATGTTAGTGTATATACCCTAGAGGCCATTACTGTATCATACTAGTTTGTATATCACTTAATGGAAGCATGGGATATTCACAGTTGTATAGACAATCCTTCTTGAAATAGTAGTATGCTACTAGGTTTGTTTCTACTTTAATGTGTGCATGTGTTTGTTTTAGCATATCGCCTATACACATTAGTGGAACCCATAGGATCTTTGCTTGATTACCAGCGTTGTGATGACAGTCACACCAGTGGTGCTGGGTAATCTACAAGCACATCCTTATACAGGTCCCTAGTCGTAGGATTATCGATACAGAGCATCAATACTCCAAAGTAGACTAGTGTATACACTTCTCATCCCAGGAGGGGAGATGGTCTGTCCCACAGCCATCAGTACGTCGTACTGGAGATAGTATGCAGGTGCTCGTTAGGTTACGAGTACACTGGACAGGACTCACAGGGAACTATTGGTTTAGTATTATACCTATCGTCAGTTATCAGTTCTTAGGTGACCTGAGTACAGCATAGTCCGTTGACTTGACACTGTCACTTCGTCTCGAGTGTATTCCCATTGTTCTTATATTACTACCCTACCACGGCTCAAATGAGTCGTGCAAACAGGTAGTAGTTGGGTGCAGTCCTGATGCACTTGGAGGAAGTGACGGTTAGACAGGATTCGTCTCTCCCGGTATTGGTGGTTGATATCGCCCTGTGTCTAGGAGAGCCATTACACAAAGTCCCTGGCCAGGGCAAGCGAGATATACTGGTAGCGTTTCCAGTGTTATCTCAGGGTGTTCTGGGCTACACTCCGAGATGACTTGTACCGCTATTAGGGGACTGACGTTTACCGCCCCCTAGGCCCGACATGCGATACTCTCAGAAGAACAGACCAGACTATACGGAGATTGTCACATTCTGGCTCAGTAGAAGTTCAGATGGGTTCACCTCATCGGTCTTCTTATCGGCATCTACCTGGGGACCGTTGCATACAGCTAGTACCGCTTGCGGCCTGTGGTTAAACCCACTGCCAGCGTAGTGTCGAGTCTTTAGAGTTCCACACAGAGGGTTGTTCGCTTTTGGGCAAAATAGAGTAGAGGTCGCATTGTTTTGCGACAGGGTTCGTTCACATCCGCGCACTTGTGCACGTTTACTGTCCGGGCAGTTATTACTAGCGGGCTTTGGTTTAAGCCAGATCCTAGTATATGTTTTGGGATTGGTTTTATCTCATTGTATTCGTGTTCCTCGGAACACGGATGCGGGTGTGTATGCACAGTTGACCGAGGCAGAGGCAGAGGATTCTCATCAGGGTTGTTGACCGTTGACTTTTTCTAAACCCTAATGAGAATGAGAAATATGATTAATAATATTGATTAAGGATTATTGTGTCATGGATGAGTTGAACATTTGACTTTTGTTGACTTGTTGACTTTATTGACCGGTTGACCATTGTTGACTAGTTGACCATTATCATTTCATTTCAAAGATGCTTCATGTTTCTTGCAATTGCATTAAATGAATGAAATGATAATGGTCATTCATAAACTAACCATCACATTTTCTAAATTATTATTATTATTATTATCATTATTCCAAATATGAGATCATGGTTGTAAAATATACTCATTCTTGATTGCACTTTCTCTCACATAGTTTTGCTCATCCTCTTCCTCTCTCTCAAAGCTCTCATCTCTCATGTGTTGAGAAGCATGAGCTCTTGAGATAAAACCACCATAACTACTCTCTACTCATTCTAGACTTCTAGGTTTAGCAAGCCAAGCACTTTAGTTACCTCTAGGTTGAGGTAGGAGCTCATGGTAGTGGCCTTCGGGTGGATCCTTCTTCGGCAAAAGGAAGACTGCGAGGAGGAGCCGTTCAAACCACTCCAAGAAGCAAGAAGAGAAGGAGTTCAAGACCAAGGTATAAACTCCTATCCGAGTAGCTAAACTTGTAGTTAGTTTGCTAGGTTTTTGTTTAGCAAAGATCCTTTGTATCTAGTCCATGTTGCCTTGTATAAAAAACCGTTTTTTACCTATTCCGCCTCTCGTAAGATCCGGGGTAGGCAACATGTACTTACAGTGGTATCAGAGCCTCGCTAAACAACAACTAGCATGTTAGCAAAGTATTTATAATTTCGATCCGAGAAAAAATCGCAAAACACGTCAAAATCCTCAAGTTTCTGCCGATTTTTAAAACTGCTCTAAAAATAATTCCACACATCTTAAAAATCCGTGCAGGGCTTTCTGGGAACACACAAGAAAAATGAGACCATGACTCGACCAGACCGCCGCGGAAGCGCGGCGAAACAATGCATTTCGCCGCGGATCCGCGGCCGAGTGAACTCGGTCGCGACTTGGATTTATTGCAGTGTTCTTATTTTGATGTTTTGTGATTTTTAAAATATTATGTTTCTGCCCAGAATTTCCAGAGAACAAAGTTGTGTTTGGGGTAGTTACAAATCCGTATTTTTGCTCGAAGTTCTGTAGACTTTAGCTAATTGGTTATATATATGATGTGATATATGCACTGAACGTCGACTAATCGCTATACATCGATTATTTGGGGTTGTGCATATCTGTGATCTGTAATGTTGTTGGATTGTGTATATGAACTCGTTGGATTGTCGCGGATGAATAGCCGGGGTTATGTTAGATGAGAGTTTCTTTTTCTTTCATTTGATGTAATATGTAATTTGATGTAATATTATTTTTATGGCCGCACATCCGGGATGAGGTTGTAGCCCCCATTGTATATTATTTTTTTTACTGTTTTTTGCTCCTAGGATAGACCCAAGGTGGGGTGCACAAACTACCAGGTACATTGAAGTACCGAGTGGCCTACTCACGTTGATGAGGGAGGTTGCTCCACTTCGGGTACTTGGCGGGTAGTTTGCCGCACCCGCAGGGGTCTAGGGTGGGGTTTGGCTATTCAACGCCATCGTGTAATCCGTCTTTCGTTGCAGGCTCGAACGAAACACAGATTCCTAGCATATCCAATGTGTTCATCTGTGATCTGGAATGGCTATCATTGCATCCGACGAATGTATATATCTATATATGATATCTAGTAGGCGTTGCTTATGTTTTGCATCCGCACAAGTCCAGCCCCCACTCTGTCGTTAGTTAAGTAACCTAACGGGTGATGACGGGGCCCCGTGGCGAATGCGGATGGCATAACCGTACGTCGTATTTTCGTTGTTTTCTGCAATGGTAGGATTAATTGATGGGACGCATTAAATTAATACAAGAAAAGAAACCAAAGTTAAAATTGTTGGAACAATTTCAAAACCACTCGGTTTCTTTTCAAAACAACTTTTAAACACGGAGTTTAAGCCACTCCTTTTAAAAGCTATCAGGTTCCTTCGATTATATCAAGTTCACTACGTTCACGGTTTCGCCAAAACCATTCGTAGCCCTCCATCATTTCAGTTAAATATTCGGTAGTATTCAAGCTATGTATTTTGACCTACGCCAAGGCATAGTGATTGGTAGCTGCCGAATATTTATCTGTTGCATTGATAGATGCGTTGGTTTGAGACAGTCGTACTGCCATTTTGGCTAATTTCTAGGGTATGGACGGGTGGGTTCAAATTAACCTAGTAAATGATGGGTAGAACTTGACATGTGACTTATGATATTTCGGCCTGCGTCAAGGTCATAAGAGCATGGGGAAAAAATCCACATCGGGAGTTTCTAAAGAAACTGAAACTTGCTAGTGATGTATACCATTTGGAGTGTGATATTTCTGGTAGGATTCCTTCAGTTTTATCACACGATGATATTTGGATCCCGATCCTACTGTGAGTATATGCTACTCCTCGGGAAACTTTCTCGCTTAAACGATCAATGCTATAAACCAAGTAGGTATCTAGAAAGGTGTCAGGGAAAAGAGGTTATTTAATTAAGGAATTTCGCGAAAGCGTCGTAAAACCTCCCTCGAAGTACCAACACTGGCCGGGCTGAACGGTTAAGTAAGTATTGTACGGTGAGATTGATCCCGACTAATTCTTCTTTTTTGGTTTGAGGAAGGATTCGAGAAACAGTGGGAGCCATCCTATTTAGACAAATTAAAAACCACTCTAAACTTGCAAGAGCATCATGCTAAAGTGTTTCTTCCCTCTCTCCTAATTGCAGTGACCAAACATCATGACCGGACTTAAGTTACTACTAGAAAAAAATACATTGACTGGGCCAAACTATAAAGATTGGCTAAGGAATGTCAAAATGGCAATCACTTATGACAAGTTGGGGAATCTTCTTACCACCAAAGCTCCCTCTGTCCCAGGTCCTCAATCCAGCGTCGTGGATAAGGAAATCCTTAAGACCTGGGAGATTGATTGCGCGAGGGCCAAATGCATCATGCTTGCCTCTATGGACGATGAACATCAGAGGAGGCACGAGGATATGGACCTAGAATCCATATTTCTCCATACAAAAGATCTGTATGGAGAGCAATCCCGTATCGCCAGATACGAAGTCTCGAAAAAGTTGTTTTCGGTGAGATTGGCCGTCGGATCATCTGTAGAGGAACACGTGCTTCAGATGATTGGCTACAATGAAGAGCTCGCGAACCTCGGGACCATGTTAGAGAACGAGCTCTACACTGACTTGATTCTCCAGTCCCTTCCTTCTACTTACACCCAGTTTATTCTGAACTTCAACATGCAAGGAAAGGAAGTTGAACTTCTGGAACTCCTTAACATGTTGAGAAGTGCAGAGGGCACCCCGAAGAAAGTAAGGGAAACACCCGCTTTGTCTGTTGGAGGACCTTCTTCTTCAAGGTCCAAGACGAAAGCCAGAGGAAAGAAGAAGAAAGCCCCCACCAAACCAAGGAGCGGTGTTAGTAAAGTGGAAGCCAAGGGAAAGGCCAAAATGGTAAAAGTAGCGGGAAAGCTTGTGGGAAAGGAAGAGTGCTTTTATTGTCACAAGAGTGGACACTGGAAGAAAGATTGCAGGGCTTGGAAGGCCAGAACCCAGGACTCGAAGCAAGTTGTGGCTTCAGCTTCAGGTATGTATGTTATTGAAAACTGTCTATCAATAAACTCTACTTCCTAGGTATTGGATACCGGATCAGGATCTCATATCTGTAATTCTTTGCAGGCACTGAGAAAGCGTAGGGTTTTGAAGGCAGGTGATATGACCCTCAGAGTTGCAAACGGAGCTGGCATGGATGCTGAGTCCGTAAAGGACTATCACTTGGGATTGTCAGATGGACATGTTTTGGTTTTGCTTGATTGTTATTTTGTATCCAGTTCGACTTGTAATATCATATCTGTATCTTTAATGTCTAAAGAAGGTTATGATTTTGCATTTGTAAGCAATGTTGTAAACATTCACCTTAATCATGTTCTGATTGGGTCGGGTACATTAAGCAACGGTATATACGTATTGAACCAACCACAGATTTTCAATGTCCAGAATACACACAAAAGAAAGTCTCCAGAAATAAATCATGCTTTCTTATGGCATTGTAGACTGGGTCACATCAATGAGAGAAGGTTGACTAAGTTACATGAAGAAGGATATTTGGCTCCGTTCGAATATCAATCATATGCAACTTGTCAATCATGTCTTAAAGGAAAAATGACAAAGACACCGTTTACTGGACATGGAGTAAGAGCGAGCGAGCTCTTGGGACTCGTACACAGCGATGTATGCGGTCCAATGTCTACACATGCGCAAAGTGGTTATTCTTACTTCATTACTTTTACGGATGATTTTTCAAGGTTCGGGCATGTCTTCTTAATGAAGCATAAATCTGAAGCCTTTGGAAAATTCCAGGAATACAAGAATGAAGTAGAAAAACAAACTGGCACAAGTATCAAGACACTGAGATCTGATCGAGGTGGTGAATACTTGAGTGCCGAGTTCCTGGATTACCTAAAAGAGAATGGAATTCTCTCTCAGCTTACTCCTCCATACACTCCACAACATAACGGTGTATCGGAGAGACGGAACCGAACCCTATTGGATATGGTACGCTCCATGATGAGTAATCCTGAGTTACCGCGATCTTTCTGGGATATTGTAACGTTTTGATAATCGTTTCGGTGAAATTTCAAAATAATCGGTAAAATAAGGGGGTTTTCTGTAAAAAGTCAAAATACAAATATCTTATTATAAAAATTAAATATACATATTCTAGCTATGTAATTGCTATTATTTGGTGTTTATTGAGCCGCTGGTGAAATTTCAAATTTTCTGAAAAAAATATTATTTTATTATTATTTAAGCCGTCACTAATACATTTAATTAGGGAAAATTACAAATTGGAATGAGTTGAAACAAATTTTGTGCACCATAAAACATTAAATAAAATTTTATCATGTGGTTTTTGGAACGAAATCTTTTGCCAAAACGGTTTAGAAATTATTGAAGAAAAAAGGCTTTTTTTTAGCGTAAATGGATGTTTGGGGTATTGTATTTATCATTTTTCATCACCCCACACCCGTACCCACACCCACACACCCCCATTCACTTCTCCCCTTAAAGAATTCAGCAGCCCCCATTTATTTTCCCCACTTGAATTTCAAAGGAAAGAAATGAAAGAAAAGAAAAGAAAATGGAGAAATGAGGTGGACCTTTGACCTTGAATTGACTTTGACTTCTTCCCCCACTTTCTCTACCTCCCTCTCTCTCCTCTCCCACTCCCATTCCAGCAGCCCCCCCTCCTACAGCAACTGCCCCCCCAATTCCCTTCTCTTTTCTCTTCACACTTCATAAAAAATTGCCTCAAATCCATCAAAAAAAATCCCAAAACCCAAATCCGACTCCTACCCATTTTAGCTTAGCCCGTATAGCATGGATCTTTGTGAAAAGAGAGCATTTTGGGAGGCCATGGATGCTTGTGGATCTTCAAATATTTTTGGGTATAATTCTAAAACATTTTTGCTTAATTTGTTACTAATTTTTAAGCTAAATTACTTAAGTGTTAATTAGGCTTAAGTTGCAAGTTTTGGAATTCAAGTTATGAATTTGAATGCAAGTTAGGGTTTTTATAAAATTGGTGTATGGTTGTGTGTTATATTTAGGCTTTTTGTCATGTTAATACAAGATTAGTAGCTTTTGCTAATGGTTAGTTTAAAAATTGTGTTAATTTGCTAATTTGCTTACTAGGTTTTTGAAATTGGTTAAATACTTGGGATTAAAAATGTGTTTAGGTTTTTCATGACTTCATTAACTTTATTAAGTGTAGTTTAATACTTTAGATCATGCAAATCTAAGCTAGATTGTAGTTTGTGTATTTTTTCTTTGAAATTGTTAAATTTTAGGTATTTTGTAAACTAGAATATTAGGGTTTTGGAATTTAATGAGATTAAATTCCGGGAATTGTTTATATGACTTATTTAAGATATTTAATAAATATATTGGCGGCTACATTCATTTAAACATCCTGTTTTGTACAAAAACGGCGAATTGTGCATGCTAGATTTTCGGAAAAATGACTTTTTAAGTAAAATTGGGGTTTTTGTGAGTTTTAACCTAGTTTATATTAAAATTAGTGTTCGTGAATGTGCAAATGAGTGTGATTGGATTTTTCTCGATGGTTTGACGTTTGTACATCGACATCGAGGGTTGGTTTGACTATTCTTGCATGTGTAGGCGATAGGTTTGGACCTATGCGTGATACGCGTGCCGATTTGATTTTCGTATGCCGTTTCGATTTCGAATTTAGTTTTAATGCGATATGGTGCGTTATGATATGTAGGTACCCCCATGTGGACTTCGAGACGACAAGCAAGCGTGTGGCGACGTCGGCACCGGCTAGCGAGGACCAGGTGAGTAGATTTATATCTACGGAGAGAAGTCGGGTGGATGGCGTATAGCACCCCCGCAGTCCGTGGTGGTGTATACGGATGCGTATACACACCAACAATTATTATATGTTATTTGGGATTAATAACGATGCTTAGGATGGATATTGGTGTGTTGGATTACTTTAGTGTTGCGAACCCTAGGGTTGTGTTGCACTACACATACACACATACATACTTGCATACATTCCTATTGATATGTGCTCATGGGATTCTTTATAGTTATGGGTTCACATGGGTATGGGACTATGTGTTCACATACGGATTTGAGGATGATACTTGGGATTGAGCTGAGTCGATGAGATTTGATTTGAGGCCGTGAGATCGGTGATATAGCAGGGTTCGTATTTGAGATACGACATGACGTTGTAGCGGGTCCTTGACGTAGTGTTTCACACACGTCCATGCATACGTAGGCGGTATCAGTATGGTACTAGACGTAGATCAGTACCCCGATCATGATATTTGATAAAGAGGATACCAGGTGAATAGTATGACGAATGTGATATTGACCCGTACTCAGATTGGGATGCCGTACGACGGATTTACGTACGAGCTATATTGATGATTGATACGCACTCTTGACTTGGGATGCCTGATTATAGATATGGTATCGGATATGATATTATTGAGGCGGGATCACCGACTATACATATACAGGTATGTATATGTATCGACTCAGATGATAGGCGGTTTCCTTACCTGTAGTTCAGCTTGTTAGTTCAGCCGTATAGTTTAGTGTAGTTGTTAGATTAGATTAGACTTCTTACCTATTTCAAAAACTAACAAATCGTGGGTATTTTAAAAGACAGCCCAAGGAATCCTACGGATATTTCAAAAGACTTATCATTTCATAAAAACACCGTAGCCCCTATTTTCAAAACCCCATGATTCGTGTTATTTCAAAAGGCACCATTTGTAGGACTGATATTAGATTAATGCAGATTAGTTATAGTTGCGTCTAGTTTTCAGCTCCCGCTCATTTTTGTGGTCCGCTTTGCATCGCATGCTTATTTTATGTTTCATACTCCATTATTGATATCATGCCGTTAGGACACCAGCACCATTACCGATGATGCGTATGTACCACGTACACTTAATTGCCGGCTCACACACATCTTCATCGGTAATTGCCATGTCACGTACACCTTAGAAAATATTATTGCTTGACATAGCCTGTTAGCTAATAGTTAGAAATGATATTAGTGTACTTGCCTTATTTGTTAGTTTAGACATTGTAGTTATTACCTGCTACTTCATGCATACTGTTATTCATTGTTATGCCGCATTCATGGATTTTCATGCATATATTCACCATTTTACGTGTTATTGAGGTTTTGGATTCGGATTTCCATGTGATTTTCTGGATTTGGAGGAAAACCGCAAAAACATAAATAAACCTTTTTCCTCTTTTAAAATAAAAAGTGCGATTTTCCCATGATGTATGAGTCGTCCACCATGAGTTTGCTGATGGATTTCGAGACCCGATTCGAGGAGACGGATGAACCGTTTCGGGTACATGGTGGACCCGGTAAGGTACCCCGGGGCAAGAAGCGCATGATGATGACGATGTGAGCCTGGCAGGGGAGCACTACCTACTGGTGATATTACCCGACGCGTCGGATATCCGGAGAATATCGTCGTGGTCTTGAGATGGATGGTAGGGGCCGGTCTGGACTGACGGCGCCCTAGATATTGAGACTTGAGGTACATAGATTGTGACACAGAGATATCGAGGTATTTGGACACTTGTTTTGTGTCGATGCTGGGCACTGTTTTATGCTGATTTCATATATGGTACCTCATTTCTTATAAAATACAGAAATCTCACTGATTTATGAAACCAGTTTTATTCAGTACATGCATTCTGTTTTATGCGTTCATACATCATCCATATGATATATTGCTACCTGAGGCACTGACACGGGCACATGAGTTTACACTCGGGTTAGATATTTACCCTAGCCTTGTTATAGGCTACGTGTTATTCATATATTTGAGGATATATTATGATCATTGACCTAGGTTGCGTTATTTATGCGATTTCTGTGCGTAGATATTTTTCTATTCACGAGTTGGCAACTCACCCCCGTTGTGCCCCAGTTTCTTGCAGGTTGCCGTACAGGTTTCATTACGGCTTTGCGGGCTCAGTTTCATTCGGGTGACTTGCTAGTAGGTGGGTTTTTCTTGTATCGTATCCATCATATTACCATGTATAATATTATTCCGTTGTATCTAGTAAATTCCACCAACCAAACATGTATTTATTGAGATAGAGACCAGTGTTGTTTATTCTTTCGACCGTAGAGTCGCTCGTTATATTTCTGGTGGTTTTGAGTTTCCTTTTGAGTTTTGATCCTCGCCGTTGGCGTTGTATATTATATTGTTTGTGTGGTTGTGACCGTCGATTGACGAAGAGCTAGCTCCCGCTTGGGGATGCCCTTTTCTCGATTTCGTATACTATTCATGTTGTATCCCGTTTGTGGGCCAGTATTTACAAAGGAGACTCTGCCGAAATTTTCAGTAAATTTTTGATGTTTTAAAAACCGCATAATTCGGCTTATGCTATTGAAATTACTTGCTTTAAGTTGGTTTTTCCTGCACTCTACTACTTTTCTTGGTTTGGATTTCTGGGTTTTCGGTTTACTTAGATTACGTACGTCTCGAGACGTTCGTAGTTTAAGTGCCGGTCATGTTCCGTACTTTCGGGTCGTGACAAAGTTAGTATCAAAGCGTTAGGTTTTAACCTTCGGAGCGTAGGATGACCCTTGGTTGATGGAATAGGTGACTAAAGTAGAGTGACGTACCGTTGATATGTTCCGCGGCATATTTACGACACGCCACTCCAATTATGAAGCCTTAGGATGTACATTTCCTTGTTCAGTATTATATTCTTTCCTGATCTAGCCTCATCGGTACCAGTTTGGTGTTGCTCCTACGGTTACGGGCAGGGAGAGCTACGGCTAGAGTTGCGGTCAGCACAAGCTCGTCACGAACGAGGACTGACCAGGGCGAAATTCCGGCGACACACGATTGCAGAGATGTGTCTTTTTACTGTGTTTCCGCGCCACGAGCGTTTGGCGGATCGCCTTTATGAGGTTACTCGGAGGTGCTGATCGACACTAGAGAATTGAGCCAATGATGGAGGCCAGCCAGATTTTGATGACCGTTGGTGTGTTGCTTACTCCTGATGATCGAGGCACTGTTCAGCGTGCAGACGAGCGAGCCAGTTGTTGCTGCGAGCGACGAGATATCGCCCCATATGTTGGAGCTATTGCGGGGCGAGTTGTACGAATAAATGATAGAAGGTCGCTAGTCACCCGATGATGAATGACTAGGACAGGCGGTTCGTTCGCCTACCCCGATGCGAGGTCATCAGATAGATTGATTCCAGCTAGAGATGACTTCACGCGGAGACGTTGGGAGTCGACAGAGACGATCGAATGTCAGAAACCTATTATTCCAAGTTTAAAGTAGTCGGAAAGACATGCAGGCAATTCTATGGTCCCTCTAGAAGAATGAAACCCAAACTCGACTTAATGACCGTGTGAAAGCCTTTGAACCTTCGGGTTTGCGGCAGTTCTACGGCGCCATTAGTGAGGCTTGGGTTTGCCCTTCTACGGCTGGACCACCGATGCTGTGGTATGTACTCGATACTATTAAACTGTGCCCAAGATGTTGAGCTCTTGGGGGATTATGAGGTTTTGACGACTCGATCGGATGGCTCGACTTAATTCGGATGCTAGGTGGTGAGATGCATTTCTTGGGAGACTCCAGATATGAGGATAGCCGTTGGAGCTCAGTCCATGCAGCCGCGACGAGACGAGTCCAAAGAAGACGACATTAGAGGAAAGTGAAGTAAGAGGTTCGTACCAGATCTAGATGAGATGACGTTCCACTCCGCCGACATCAGAGATGCGATGCGCATGCCGAGGCATGGTACTTGGACTTACCTTCCAGAAGGAGTCGCGATGAGTATGCAGTCGTTCCAGAGCAAGATGCTGATATAGGAAAGGACAATGACTTCCGGACAGTTGGCAGAGACGAGACATGGAAGAGACCGTGAGCAGGATTCCTTCCAGGACACTGCTGCAATGATACTTGCACCCAGGATCAGATGTGTCATGTACATTCAGAGAGCCAGAGGCCGACGCCAGTGATATGCTGTCTTACGAGTGGTCGCGATGATTGACCAAGAGATGACCAGAGAAGTGCCAGAACGGAATCGTCCCCGTTAGAACACCTGACAGGGCCGATGAGCCGATGGACCAAAAGATTGGTAATTCAAAGTGAAGACCTTGACCAAGGAGTGGTCATGGTTACGCATATCAGCAGGACAGAGTTCATGATCATCGACGAGACGTCCCACTAGTGACCGCGACAGTTGGCCGAGATTCTTAGAGGATGCGCTTGAGCAGTACTATTCCGCCATTGTTGATTACGATGTTTTGGGTGATTTATTCGTATGATTTGATTTTGATGATTGAGGATTTACGATCTTTGCGCAGTGTTGCACTTGATATCGTTTTTGTGCTTCAGTTTCACATGTTTGTGATTTTACGATTTTAAACAGTTGAGTTGGTTTTGTGCGTATGCATGCACACGATTTCGTTCCTGCACTCGGTATAGTTTATATATGCTTGCAGTGCAGTGATACGCCTTTTATGCACTTAGATGCACTGGACTTCGATTTCGATTGTGATACCCGATATTTGTTTTGTGCACCTTGTGCACCTAATTGATTTTGCGCACGTTCGGCGCTTGATATTGGATTTCATGATTTCGTGCACGATAGATGCACCTGATTTTGCTGTCAGGCACACATGTTGCCTACGACAGATGTTTCGTGCACACCCGATGCACTTGAATGTTGTTTCTGTGCGCATGTATGGTACATTCATGGATTTTGATTTCCGTGCGCACCAGACGCACGTAGCATTCATGTGCATATTTTGGGATTGATTTCGTATAGAGCAGTACGTTTTTATGATATTGCTATGTATTTTCGTACTGAGCAGGACTAGTCAAAGGACAGTACCTGAATATATTTTGCATGCATTGATAGTTATTGAAGGGATTTCCAAAAAGCGAGCTATAGCCTCAGTATTTACCTACGTGTCTGATATGACACGAAATGTTTAAAACAAGGAGACCCTTCTAAATTGTTTCCAAAACGGCGGAACGTACATTTCAAACAAAGGTATATATGTATATAGTTATTTTCTTATGATAGACATCCGCCACAGTGCAGTGTTATACGCGTTGCACAGCGACTTAAAGAGATTTGGCATGCATTTCCTTCAGATACTTACAGATATAGATTCGATGTTTACATGTATAGTTTCGAGTTATATCATATTGGTTTGATTTAGATTTGGCATTGATGTCTTCTCCATAACTACGATGATTGCGGGATGCTTGACGGAGTTTTGATATGAGTTATATACTCATTTTTCAAGTGCATGCGCTGCGCTACGAATTGTTTTATGTAGTTACAATTTCGGAGCCCCGACGACTTGATGGTTTTCCTTAGATGTTTTAGTATTTGGGGGAGTTTGAATTTAAATTCGGGGACCGAATTTCTTTAAGGGGGGAAGATTGTAACGTTTTGAAAATCGTTTCGGTGAAATTTCAAAAAAATCGGTAAAATAAGGGGTTTTCTGTAAAAAGTCAAAATACAAATATCTTATTATAAAAATTAAATATACATATTCTAGCTATGTAATTGCTATTATTTGGTGTTTATTGAGCCGTTGGTGAAATTTCAAATTTTCTGAAAAAAATATTATTTTATTATTATTTAAGCCGTCACTAATATATTTAATTAGGGAAAATTACAAATTGGAATGAGTTGAAACAAATTTTGTGCATCATAAAACATTAAATAAAACTTTATCATGTGGTTTTTGGAACGAAATCTTTTGCCAAAACAGTTTAGAAATTATTGAAGAAAAAAGGCTTTTTTTTTAGCATAAATGGATGTTTGGGGTATTGTATTTATCATTTTTCATCACCCCACACCCGTACCCAGACCCACACACCCCCATTCACTTCTCCCCTTGAAGAATTCAGCAGCCCCCATTTATTTTCCCCACTTGAATTTCAAAGGAAAGAAATGAAAGAAAAGAAAAGAAAATGGAGAAATGAGGTGGACCTTTGACCTTGAATTGACTTTGACTTCTTCCCCCACTTTCTCTACCTCCCTCTCTCTCCTCTCCCACTCCCATTCCAGCACCCCCCCTCCTACAGCAGCAGCAGCCCCCCCCCCAATTCCCTTCTCTTTTCTCTTCAAACTTCATCAAAAATTGCCTCAAATCCATCAAAAAAAATCCCAAAACCCAAATCCGACTCCTACCCATTTTAGCTTAGCCCGTATAGCATGGATCTTTGTGAAAAGAGAGCATTTTGGGAGGCCATGGATGCTTGTGGATCTTCAAATGTTTTTGGGTATAATTCTAAAACAATTTTACTTAATTTGTTACTAATTTCTTAAGCTAAACTACTTAAGTGTTAATTAGGCTTAAGTTGCAAGTTTTGGAATTCAAGTTAGGGTTTTTCTAAAATTGGTGTATGGTTGTGTGTTATATTTAGGCTTTTTGTCATGTTAATACAAGATTAGTAGCTTGTGCTAATGGTTAGTTTAAAAATTGTGTTAATTTGCTAATTTGGTTACTAGGTTTTTGAAATTGGTTAAATATTTGGGATTAAAAATGTGTTTAGGTTTTTCATGACTTCATTAACTTTATTAAGTGTGGTTTAATGCTTTAGATCATGCAAATCTAAGCTAGATTGTAGTTTGTGCATTTTTGCTTTGAAATTGTTAAATTTTAGGTATTTTGTAAACTAGAATATTAGGGTTTTGGAATTTAATGAGATTAAATTCCGGGAATTGTTTATATGACTTATTTAAGATATTTAATAAATATATTGGCCGCTACATTCATTTAAACATCCTGTTTTGTACAAAATTGGTGAATTGTGCTTGCTAGATTTTCGGAAAAATGACTTTTTAAGTAAAATTGGGGTTTTTGTGAGTTTTAACCTAGTTTATATTAAAATTAGTGTTCGTGAATGTGCAAATGAGTGTGATTGGATTTTTCTCGATGGTTTGACATTTGTACATCGACATCGAGGGTTGGTTTGACTATTCTTGCATGCGTAGGCGATAGGTTTGGACCTATGCGTGATACGCGTGCCGATTTGATTTTCGTATGCCGTTTCGATTTCGAATTTAGTTTTAATGCGATATGGTGCGTTATGATATGTAGATACCCCCATGTAGACTACGAGACGATAAGTAAGCGCGTGGCGACGTCGGCACCGGCTAGCGAGGACCAGGTGAGTAGATTTATATCTACGGAGAGAAGTCGGGTGGATGGCGTATAGCACCCCCGCAGTCCGTGGTGGTGTATACGGATGCGTATACACACCAACAATTATTATATGTTATTTGGGATTAATAACGATGCTTAGGATGGATATTGGTGTGTTGGATTACTTTAGTGTTGCGAACCCTAGGGTAGTGTTGCACTACACATACACACATACATACTTGCATACATTCCTATTGATATGTGCTCATGGGATTCTTTATAGTTATGGGTTCACATGGGTATGGGACTATGTGTTCACATATGGATTTGAGGATGATACTTGGGATTGAGCTGAGTCGATGAGATTTGATTTGAGGCCGTGAGATCGGTGATATAGCAGGGTTCGTATTTGAGATACGACATGACGTTGTAGCGGGTCCTTGACGTAGTGTTTCACACACGTCCATGCATACGTAGGCGGTATCAGTATGGTACTAGACGTAAATCAGTACCCCGATCATGATATTTGATAAAGAGGATACCAGGTGAATAGTATGACGAATGTGATATTGACCCGTACCCAGATTGGGATGCCGTACGACGGATTTACGTACGAGCTATATTGATGATTGATCCGCACTCTTGACTTGGGATGCCTGATTATAGATATGGTATCGGATATGATATTATTGAGGCGGGATCACCGACTATACATATACAGGTATGTATATGTATCGACTCAGATGATAGGCGGTTTCCTTACCTGTAGTTCAGCTTGTTAGTTCAGCCGTATAGTTTAGTGTAGTTGTTAGATTAGATTAGACTTCTTACCTATTTCAAAAACTAACAAATCGTGGGTATTTTAAAAGACAGCCCAAGGGATCCTACGGATATTTCAAAAGACTTATCTTTTCATAAAAACACCGTAGCCCCTATTTTCAAAACCCCATGATTCTTGTTATTTCAAAAGGCACCATTTGTAGGTCTGATATTAGATTAATGCAGATTAGTTATAGTTGCGTCTAGTTTTCAGCTCCCGCTCATTTTTGTGGTCCGCTTCGCATCGCATGCTTATTTTATGTTTCATACTCCATTATTGATATCATGCCGTTAGGACACCAGCACTATTACCGATGATGCGTATGTACCACGTACACTTAATTGCTGGCTCACACACATCTTCATCGGTAATTGCCATGTCACGTACACCTTAGAAAATATTATTGCTTGACATAGCCTGTTAGTTAATAGTTAGACATGATATTAGTGTACTTACCTTATATGTTAGTTTAGACATTGTAGTTATTACCTGCTAGTTCATGCATACTGTTATTCATTGTTATGCCGCATTCATGGATTTTCATGCATATATTCACCATTTTACGTGTTATTGAGGTTTTGGATTCGGATTTCCATGAGATTTTCTGGATTTGGAGGAAAACCGCAAAAACATAAATAAACCTTTTTCCTCTTTTAAAATAAAAAGTGCGGTTTTCCCATGATGTATGAGTCGTCCACCATGAGTTTGCTGATGGATTTCGAGACCCGATTCGAGGAGACGGATGAACCGTTTCGGGTACATGGTGGACCCGGTAAGGTACCCCGGGGCAAGAAGCGCGTGATGATGACGATGTGAGCCTGGCAGGGGAGCAGTACCTACCGGTGATATTACCCGACGCGTCGGATATCCGGAGGATACCGTCGTGGTCTTGAGATGGATGGTAGGGGCCGGTCTGGACTGACGGTGCCCTAGATATTGAGACTTGAGGTACATAGATTGTGACACAGAGATATCGAGGTATTTGGACACTTGTTTTGTGTCGATGCTGGGCACTGTTTTATGTCGATGCTGGGCACTGTTTTATGCTGATTTCATATATGGTACCTCATTTCTTTTAAAATACAGAAATCTCACTGATTTATGAAACCAGTTTTATTCAGTACATGCATTCTGTTTTATGCATTCGTACATCATCCATATGATATATTGCTACCTGAGGCACTGACACGGGCACATGAGTTTACACTCGGGTTAGATATTTACCCTAGCCTTGTTATAGGCTACGCGTTATTCTTATATTTGAGGATATATTATGATCATTGACCTAGCTTGCGTTATTTATGCGATTTCTGTGCGTAGATATTTTTCTATTCACGAGTTGGCAACTCACCCCCGTTGTGCCCCAGTTTCTTGCAGGTTGCCGTACAGGTTTCATTACGGCTTTGCGGGCTCCGTTTCATTCGGGTGACTTGCTAGTAGGTGGGTTTTTCTTGTATCGTACCCATCATATTACCTTGTATAATATTATTCCGTTGTATCTAGTAAATTCCATCAACCAAACATGTATTTATTGAGATAGAGACCAGTGTTGTTTATTCTTTCGACCTTAGAGTCGCTCGTTATATTTCTGGTGGTTTTGAGTTTCCTTTTGAGTTTTGATCCTCGCCGTTGGCGTTGTATATTATATTGTTTGTGTGGTTGTGACCGTCGATTGACGAAGAGCTAGCTCCCGCTTGGGGATGCCCTTTTCTTGATTTCGTATACTATTCATGTTGTATCCCGTTTGGGGGCCAGTATTTACAAAGGAGACTCTGCTGAAATTTTCAGCAAATTTTTGATGTTTTAAAAACCGCATAATTCGACTTATGCTATTGAAATTACTTTCTTTAAGTTGGTTTTTCCTGCACTCTACTACTTTTCTTGGTTTGGATTTCTGGGTTTTCGTTTTACTTAGATTACGTACGTCTCGAGACGTTCGTAGTTTAAGTGCCGGTCATGTTCCGTACTTTCGGGTCGTGACAGATATGCACTAGAATCAGCTGCATATCTTTTGAACCGAGTTCCAACTAAGACTGTGCCTACCACACCATATCAGTTGTGGAGTGGGAAGAAACCCTATCTTCAATATCTGAAGATTTGGGGATGTCCAGCTTTTGTCAAAAAGCAGCATGCGGACAAACTCGAGGCACGCTCAATACAGTGCAAGTTTGTGGGATACCCAAAGAACTACAGGGGTATCTTTTCTATTACGCAGAAGAACAAAAGGTTTTTGTCTCTCGTAATGCCCACTTTCTGGAACATCAGTTCTTAGAAAAAGAAATAAGTGGGAGCGTGATAGAACTGGAAGAAATTCTAGAACCACAAGCTATTACTGAAAGCTTAGAACAACCAGAAGGTTCGAAAGAACAGGACATTCCTGCGTCGCTCTGCAGGAGTAGTAGGCAGTCTCATCCGCCCAAGAGATACTACGGTTTTCTCATAGACCGGGATAGAAAGGATTGCATCATTGATAATGATGAGCCAACTGTAAGTCCACGTTACCTCTCCCGATACTTACGGGCTTGCGGAAATGATGAAAAACGATTTTTCAAGAGGTGGTAACATGGACTCTAAATACGGATCTTTGTTAAACAACTACCTAACAAACCTAACAAGAGTTTTACCTACTCTGTTAGGGGGTTATACCTTACTTGAACTCCTTCGTCTTCAACTCCTTGCGGTGTTCGGATCGGCCTCACCTCGTCGTCTCCTTGCGCCGAAGATGGATCCACCTGAAAGCTTCTACTTTTGGCTTCTCTTCGAACTAGAAGAAACTAGAACACTTGGTTTGCTAAACCTTGTGAACTAGGATGAGTAGAGAAGTGATATGGGTTTTCTTTTATCTCTAAGGCAATGTTTCTTAACTCATGAGAGCGTGTTGCCTTGAGCTAGAGAGAGAGCAAGGGGAAGAGCAAGAGGGAGAGCTCAAGCAAGAGAGAGAAAGCAAATGAGAGAATGAGCAAGTCTTTTGCCATCCAAGCTCTCATAATCCAAAATCTGAAAGGTTCCTAGGCACTCTCAAGAGGTCTCACAAGGCATCAACCATGCCAATTTTAAAAAATACGGTGCCGAGAAACCCTAATACGGATCGTTGGCTAGAAGTTTAGGCGATAACAATAACTAGTAAACAACTTTACTAATAAAGAACGGAAATACAACCTTTGTAGATCTGGTCCTCCACCTCCACGGCTCCGTGATGAAGTCCTCTCCGCTGTCCAAATGAAATCCCGGGCTCAAGCGTCAGCTTCATCGGAGAAATGGGCGGGCAAGGTCGTCGGCTTCGTGCCGAAGATGATCTACGTCGAGGCATCACAAGATCAAGCTCCCACTTCACCAAGTCATGAAACTTGTGAAGAAAACACACTCTACTACTTGGCAAGAGGTAGAGGATGAAGAAATAGGAGGTGGGTTCACTTTAGATTTGGATTTCTCACTCTTTTTCATCAATCACCATTGATGGAAACTAGGTTTTCTTCTTGAAGAAGAAGAAGAAGAAGATGAAGAATATGATAATGTTATGATAAGAATAATAAAAATAGAATAGAAAAAGAATTCTTATCATAATTTTAACCATGGTAAAGTGTAGAGAATTAACTTGAGTTAGGTTAAATGGTTAGGGTTAGAGAAGAAGACAAGAATGGTTGCTTTGGTCAAAGTTGCATGAAGCTTGAAGAAGCTTCTAAGTAAGCAACCATTTGGTTTTTTTTCTCATTCTTTTCACCCAAAAATAAATAGATAAATGAATGAATAAATAAATAAAACCCTAACCATTTACTTAACCAAGGTTTAATTCTTTACACAAACCCTAGAAATCTTGCATCATCAAACATGATACAATCAAGTGCACAAAAATATATCACATATACGATGTGCACATGCGAGTGAGAAAATCCATCTTAAGTGAACCGATATTAGTTAATGCAAAGTAATATATCAAATATATCATTATGCATTAAATCATTAAATCAACGCTTGATTTAATGATCCGGTCATATCGTATATAACCGACTAATATCAACAGTAACAACTTACCGAATCAACACTTGATCCGATAACCCGGCTATATCGCATATAACCGATCAATGTCACAGATCGCGAGAATCGAATACAGTATCACATACTGGTATCATTCTCGGTCCCGCACATATCTCATATGCGCTCCCATTTCGTTTCGCTTGAGCCAGGAAACCTCTGTGTAGGACTCTAAAGACTCGTCAATACGCCGGCAGTAGATGATGATCATATCAATCACCCACAAGCCGCAAGCGGTCTGCTAAACGTAACGGCCACTCGGGTATTGAGCGATGAGAAGATCGACGAGCAAGCCCGCTCACACTCCTGTGAATCCAACCCGTAACACTTACCGTACAGTCCGGTCTAATCGTCTGATATGTCGCATATCTCGCCAAGGGGTGGTAAACGTCAGACCCCAATAGCTCGATAAGTCGTGTCGATATGAGGTCTATAACAGTTCGAGAAACTACTGGTAACACTTACCAGTAAATCTCAGCAACCCTGGCCAGGATTTCCGGTTATAGCCAATCGAACACAGCGCAACATCAACTCCCTATACCGAGAGAGACGAATCCCCTCCTATCGCTCATTGCCTCCATGTGATTCGGGACTGTACCCAAAAGCCACCGTTTTGCACGCCCTCTTGGACGTGGTAAGGTGGAAATCAAAGCACAGTGGGAATCACACAAGACTCTATGACGATCTTGGGTCAACAGACTACTCTGTACCAGTGTCACGAGAGAACTGCCATCTGACGTAAGGTATAATACCATCTGGGAGTTCTCGGCGAGTCCGTCCAGTGTACCCAGTCTCTACTGAGCACCCGTATATCTCCTCTGATGTCAAACACCAATGGATATGGGATCATCCATCGCCCATCTGTATGGGTCGAGAAGGTACACGCTAGTCTACTCTGGTATATCGATGCCCCGTCTCGATACACCCACGACTAGGGACATTGAAGGATGTACTTATAGACTACCATGTCCCCACTAGTATGATCCGCATCATAGTCCAGGTAGTCAAGTACACATCCTAAGGGCTTTACCAACATGTAACAGAGAGACAATCAATGTACACGTTAAGGTAAAGAGTAACCAGATAGCATACTATCATGTCGAGCAAGAAAGTCCTCCCTATATATGTCCCAGCATCCACTACAATATACATCCAATGTACAGTAATGGCCTCTAGGGCATACATATAACTAACAATCTCCTACTTGCACTAGGGCCATCTGATAGCAGTGGTTGAAGTATCTCATACTCAACCATCCCATAAAAGTCTCTCTCTAGGAATAGGCCTTCGTGAGTGGATCCGCCGTGTTGTCCTCAGAGTCTACTCTCCTAACCTCGATCCCTTAGAGATCAACCATCTCCATGATCAGGTGATACTGCCTTAGAATATGTCTGGATCACTGATGAGACCTGCGTTCCTTGGCATAAGCCACAACTCCATTGTCTCACAATGGTAGGAACGTAGTTCATCTCATGAACCACTATACACCCAAACAGTCTCTTTGGTAGCATCTTAAGTAGCGATGTATCCTGCCTTTATCTTCTAGTATGTCACGGTATCTAGCTTGGAACTCTTCCAACATACCGTCCCTTTACTGAGGGTAAAGACAATGCCTGTGACTGACATTCAGTCGTCTTTATCACCCTGGAACCTTTCCAGTGATTCTCCCCAGGATCAACTGATACCATCTCACTACAACTAGTGCGTGTCCTAATATCCATTTAGATCTATCTCATAGATCCAAAACCCAGGATTTAGTAGATATCACTTTGATCCTATGTGGAGAATCATTGTGATAAGCGGAGATTGATCGATCGTAGCATAGGAAACTCCTTCCCTATCAAGAGTATGTCATCCACGTACTCTACGAGGATCGTCACCATACTCCCTACTACCTTTTTGTATATACAAGGTTCATCTACCATTTTGATGATGTCAACTTCTTTGACTAATACATCAAAACAGATGTTCCAACTCCGCGATGCCTGCTTTATCCTATAAAGCATCTTGCACATGTTTCCGCTGCTCCCACACTCTACGAAGCCCTCTGGCTGTGTACTTATAGACATTCTCTTCTAAAACATCATTTAGAAAAGCAGTCATGGCACCCAACCGCCAGATATCGTAGTCATGGTATGTAGCCGTGGCAAGTAGGATCTGGATGGACTTAAGCATAGCCACTTGAAAAGGTTTCATCATTGTCCACGCCTGGTCGATGACGAAAACCTTTAACAAGTCTAGCTTTTGAAAGTCTCAACTTTTCCATCTACACCAAGTAATCTTCTCAAGTTATACTTGCTCCTGATGGGGATTTAACCCTTCAGATATAGCAACCAAAGTCCATACTTTGTTGGTGTACATGGATTCCATCTTAGATCACTAAGCATCCAGCCATTCTTACAGAGTCTTACCCCCGATGGCCTGCTCGAAACTAGTTGGGTCATCATCTCATGATGCAATCCTCGCTCCCACTGTCATCGAGAAACCGAAGTATCTCTCAGGTGGGTGAGGAACCCTACTAGATCGGCGGAGAGGCTGAGGTTCGTTGGAATCTACTGAATCCTTTGGTTCTACCAAATTAGCTGCTTCAGTTTGCATAGCTGGAACCTTTCCAGTTCTACATAACAGTATTTGCCTCGAGCTTGTCCGGATTATGCTTTTAGGCATAGCCCGGACAACCCCAAATCTTAACCAACTTAAGATATGGGCTGTTCCCTTTCCATATCACATATGAAGCGGTAGGCAGCTGATTTGATTGGAACCCTTATTCAATAGGTATGCAGCTTCTCAAGTGCATAACTTCCAAAAGGAAATAGGTAACTCAGTAATACTCATCATAGAGCACACCATATCATATAGGGTGTGATTGCTCCGCCCCGATATACCATCGTGCTATGGTGTATTCGGAGGAGTAATGCCGAGAGAGAATCTCATTCTCCTTTAGAATAATCCAGGAATTCCGTGCTCAAGTATTCTCGTCCTTGATCACATCAAAGGACATAATACTTATACCCTTATTTTGGTTCTCTACTTCTAACTTATATTCTGTGAATATCTTAAAAGGTTCGGACTTGTGTTTCAACAGGAACATAGGTCTGAAATTCGAAAGATCATCAGAGAATGTAATGAAGTATAAAGAACCTGTCCTGGCATGTGTAGACAGGGGACCTTACATACATCATCATGTATCAGTCCCAAGAGTTCATTAACTCTTTCTCTATTTCCAATAAACAGAGCTGGTGTCATTATATCTTTGTGACAAGACTGGAAAGTTTCACAAGATGTAAATTCAAACTGATTTAAATATACATCTAAATGTAACTTCAGCTAGTCTGGTCGCATTGATATGACCTAGTCTACAATGCCTCAAGAAGGACTCGTTCATTTCCGAACTCTTCCTCTTGTGTGTGATCCATATACTAAGAACTGTAGTTTGATTTAGAACATCAACGCTTTTAGATAACGTGCCTGAACCGATCAACTTTTGATATAGGAAATGTTCAAAACATTATCCAACAATGCAGAATTTTATCGTTTCTTTACTTATAAAGAGACAGATATGATTTTGTATATCAGGTTCGGTATCTAATAGCATTTGTTCAGAATCAATGTATTAGTAATACAGGGTGTCAGTGACCAACAGACTTGGCTGCAACACTTGCCCCGTTTTCTGCCTCATGAAACTTATCACCCGTTCTCAGCTCTCTACCTTTCTATAGCCCTATGTAACAGATTACATATCTGGGATCCTGATCTGGTATCACATACCCAGGACGTAGAGGATACAGAGAAACAGTTCTTTGTAATGAACACACCCGAAGATGATGCATCAGCATGCACTCTCTTCGTTTGGGCGGCACGGGAAATCTGGTATTCCCCAATTTCCTGATCTGTCTTATAACAATTATAAGTTGGAGCGGGACCAACGTTCCCCAGCTCAGTATAACAAGCGGGTTCGGTCAATAATCCGTATTATTATCTTGATTAAGGCGTGATATGGTCGCTACCTGGAGAGATAGAGAAGAAAACGCTCAGCGTGCGCTCTGTCAAGAATAGATTGGTTATTATTTTATCTAATCAGGATGGCTCCCACTGCTTTTTATCAAATCTTCCTTCAAACCCTAAAAGGAAAGACTAGCCGGGATTAATTACACACTACAAGTTCGCCAATCTTTCAGCCAGGCCAGTGTCGGTACTTTGAGGGAGGTCCCCCGTGCTTTCGCACGAACCTAATTAATGTAAACCTCGTTTTCCCAGAGGCGTAACCCCGTTGACACCTTTCTAGAAACCTACTTGATCGGCTAATTGTTGTTAGTGTTTATGCCCTAGAAGGCCATTACTGTATCATACTAGTTTGTATATTACTTAATGGAAGCTTGGGATATTCACATGTATATAACAGTCTTGCTAAACATGGTAGTATGCTACTTGGTTTTTCTATCTTAATATGTGAGTGTACGTATTGATAGAGCTCATAGGATCTTGCTTGTCTACCAGCGTTGTGATGGCAGTCACACTAGTGGGGGCTGGGTAGTCTACAAGCACATCCTTATTCAGGTCCCTGGTCGTTGGATTATCGAGACAGAGCATCGATACTCCGGAGTAGACTGGTGTGTACGCTTCTCATCCCAGTTGGGGAGATGGTCTGTCCCACAGCCGTCAGTACGTCGTACTGGAGATAGTATACAGATGCTCATTAGGTTACGGGTACACCGGACAGGACTCACAGGGAACTGTTGGTTGGTTTGATACCAGTCGTCAGTGAGCAGTTCCCAGGTGACATGAGTACAGCATAGTCCGCAGACTTGACACCGCTACTTCGCCTTGAGTGTGTCCCACTGTTCTTAGATTGCTACCCTACCACGGCTCAAAGGAGTCGTGCAAACAGGTAGCAGTTGGGTGCAGTCCCGAGAACTTGGAGGCAGTGGCTGTTAGACAGGATTCGTCCCTCCCGGTATTGGGAGCAGATATCGTGCTGTGTCAGAGAGCCATTACGCAAAGTCCCTGGCCAGGGCAAGCGAGATTTGCTGGTAGGTTCCAGTAGTTTCTCAGGGTGTAATGGGCTTCCCTCCGACACGACTTATACCGCTATTAGGGGACTGATGCTTGCCGCCCCCCTAGGCCCGATATGCGATAGTCTTGGACGAACGGACCGGACTGTATGGAGATTGTCACATCAGACTCAGTAGGAGTTCGGATGGGTTTCCTCATCGGCCTTCTTATCGACAACTACCTGGGGACCGTTACGTACAGCTAGTGCCGCTTGCGGTCTGTGGTTAAACCCACTGCCAGCGTAGTAGTCGAGTCTCTAGAGTCCCATACAGAGAGTTTCCTATTCCAGGCGAAACGATATAGAGGTTGCATGGTTTTGCGACAAAGGGTTCGGACGCATACGTGCGTTTACGCGCGTATGACTTTCGGACAGTTTTTACCAGTCGGCTTTGGTTTAAGCTAGTTACTGGTATCCGGTTATTGGATTTATACAGTCTAATGTTTTTCCGTATTTTTACGGATTGGAGGGGCGTTCTCGTAATTGTGCGAGAAGCTTCTAGAAGATGGTGACTAAGGAGGGTTATGTGTCATTTGCATTAAATGAGTTTAGTGAGTCATGAGGGTGATTCATGCATATCATTAATGCATGATAAATGCTTAGTGAGTCATGATAATGAATCACCATTAGATATTTATGAAGCAAGCTTATTCATCATTTTCTTTTCTTTTCTTGTTAAAAGATAATGCTTCATATATATTATGATAACTTACTATTCTCATCATAATTCATTCTCACATTCTCTCTCCTCAAGCTCTCATCTTCAAACCCTAATCCTTACACCTCATGTGTTGAGATCAAAGGATTAGAAAGACTAATCAATCCATAACCATAACTCTATTTCATTCTATCTTCTTTGATTAGCAATCCAAGAAGATTAGTTACCTCAAGTTTAGAGGTTTAGCTTGGAGTTTTGCTCTCGGGTGGATCGTCTACTACCTAGAGAAGGCCGAGGAGAACAAGGAGATCGTAAAGACGAAGGACTAGTTTCGATAGGTATAATCCCTAAGCATAGTAGTTTAGAACAACTATATGTTTGGTTAGTTATCGTTTAGCTTTGATTCTAGCGGTTAGTCGATGTTCGTTCACTAAACAAGTTCGTTTTTGAAAATTCCGCCTCCCCACAAGTTCTGGGGTGTAGTACATCGACTTACAGTGGTATCAGAGACTCGCTAAACAATAAATAACTTAATTGCAAATTTGTACGAATTTCGAACGGAAAAACGAAGCCGGAAAACCCTAAAACTGTCAAGTTTCTGTCGAGTTTAAAATGAAGTCCAAAAATTTTTCAGGGAAGTTCAGAGAGCTTGAAAAGACACCAGAAGAACACACAAAAAATTTGGTGCCCTGAATCGTCTACGGAGCCGCGGATCCGCGGCGCATAGCACTGGTGCCGCCGCGGATCCGCCGCCGTTTGGACGATTCAGGGACCCATTTTTATTGTGGTGGTTCTCTGTGTTATTTGGGGTTTTCTGGAATATTTTAATTTTGCTCAGGTTTCCAGTTTACAGAGCAGTTTTTGGAGCAATATTAAAGATGTTTAATCGATCGAAATTGTACAGTATTTGCATGTTGGATTATATCTGTGATTGATAAATGTGTTCGTAAACCTCCCCTAACTGCTAGTATGTCGGTTGGCAGGGGGTTGCACATTTCTGTAATGGTTATATCTGTTTGTGCATATAAACTGTATTGGACTGTTGTGGTGTATAGCCGGGGTTATGCAATGGGTTATTGTTTAATTCATTTGTTGTAAATGTAATTTGTTGTAATATTATTTTTGCGGGGCACATCCAGGTTGCGGTTGTAGCCACCGTTGTATTATTTCATTTTACTGTTTTTGCTCCTAGGACTGACCCAAGGTGGGGTACAAAAACTGCCGGGCGGGTAGTTTGCCGTACCCGTAGGGGTCGAGGGTGGGGTAACGGCTATTCATCACAACTGTGTAATCTGTCTTTTCTTGCAGGCTCAAAAGAAATACAGATTGCTTGCAAATCCAATATTGTTTATCTGTGTTCTGGAATGTATATCATTGCGTCAGACGAATGTAAAATATCTATATTTATGATAGCTATTTAGACGTCACTTATGTTTTACACCCGCGCTAGCCCAGCCCCCGCTCTGTCGTTAGTTAAGTAACCTAACGGGTGATGACGGGACCCCGTGGCGAATGCGGATGGCATAAGAGGACGTTGTATTTTCGTTGTTTTCTGCAATGATAGGTTAATGATGGGACGCATTATCTGTAATGCAAAGAAAACAAACCAAAGTTTAAATCGTTGGAACAATTTAAAAGAAACTACTCGGTTATTTTTAAAACAGATATTTTTAAATGCGGAGCTTTAACCACTCCTTTTAAAAGCTATCAGGTTCCTTCGGTTATATCAAGTTCACTACGTTCACGGTTTCGCCAAAACCATTCGTAGCCCTCCGTCATTTCATTTGGGTATTCAGTAGTATTCAAGCTATGCATTTTGGCCAAAGTCAAGGCATAGTGTTTGGTAGCTGCTGGGTTTTCATTTGTTGCATAAGATAGATGAGTTGGTTTAGGACAGTCGTATTACCATTTGACCAAAGTCAGGGGTATATACGGATGGGTTCAAATTGACAAGATAATGACGGGTAGAACTTAACATGTGACTTATGACATTTTGACCAAAGCCAAGGTCATTAGAGCATGGGGCAAAAACATATATCGGTAATTTCTAAAGAAACTGAAATTTGCAAAGAGATGCATACCATTTGGAGTTTGATGAATGTTGGTAGGATTCCTTCAACATTATCATACGATGATATTTGGATCCCGATCCTACTGTGAGTATATGCTACTTATCAGGATATTCGTCACTTAACGATCAATGCTATAAACCTAGTAGGTGTCCAGAAAGGTGTCAGCGGGGTTACGCCCCCAGAGAAAAGAGGTTATTTAATTAAGGAACTTCGCGAAAGCGTTGGAAAACCTCCCTCGAAGTATCGACACTGGCCTGGCTGAACGGTTAAGCAAGTATTGTACGGTGAGAATAGTCCTGGCTAATTCTTCTTTTATGGTTTGAGGAAGGATTCGAGAAACAGTGGGAGCCATCCAGTTTAGATAAACTAAAAACCACTCTAAACTTGCAAGAGCATCATGCTAAAAAGTTTTCTTCTCTCTCTCCTAATTGCAGCGACCCTGAAAATGACTGGACTTAAGTTACTTTTAGAAAAAAATATACTGACGGGGCCAAACTATAAAGATTGGCTGCGGAATGTCAAAATGGCTTTGACCTATGACAAACTGGGGTACGTCCTCACCGCTACGGCACCTGCTGTCCCTGGTCCCAAATCCAGCAATGCGGATAAGGAAATCCGCAAAACCTGGGATTTAGATTGCGCGAGAGCCAAGTGCGTCGTGCTTGCCTCTATGGACAATGAACATCAGAGGAGGCACGAGGATATGTCCCTGGATGGCATATTTCTCCATACAAAGGAACTTTATAGAGAGCAATCTCGTATAGCAAGATACAAGACCTCTAAGAACTTGTTTCGAGCGAGGTTGGCTGTCGGGTCATCGGTAGGTGAACATGTCCTACAGATGATCGGCTATATTGAAGAGCTCGCAGACCTTGGGACGACTTTGGATAATGAGCTCTATACAGACCTTATTCTCCAGTCCCTTCCTCCCACCTACGCCCAGTTTATCCTCAACTTCAATCTTCAAGGAAAAGAAGTTGAACTTGCGGAACTCCTGAACATGTTAAGGAGTGCAGAGGGCACCTTGAAGAAAGCAAGGGAAACACCCGCTATGTTTGTTGGCGGTGCATCTTCTTCCGGGTCCAAGGCTAGGGCCAAAGGAAGGAAGAAGAAGGCCGCACCCAAACCTAGAGGAGGTGTTAGTAAGGTGGGAAAGAAGGGAAAGAAAAAGATAGCAGTACCGATAGTTGGCCCGGATGAGTGCTTCCATTGTCACAGGAAAGGGCACTGGAAGAAGGATTGCAAGGCGTGGAACGCCAAGAACCAGGAACCGAAGCAAGCTGTGGCATCGACTTCAGGTGTGTTTGTAATTGAGAATTGTCTGTCGATCAACTCTACTTCCTGGGTATTGGATACCGGATCAGGATCTCATATTTGCAATTCATTGCAGGCACTGAGAAACCGTAGAGTGCTGAAGGAAGGTGATATGATCCTCAGGGTTGCTAACGGAGCTAGCGTAGGAGCTGCGTCCGTCGGCGATTATCACCTAGGATTGACGAGTGGACATATTTTGGTTTTACATAACTGTTATTTTGTACCAAGCTTAACGTGTAATATCATATCAGTTTCCTTGTTATCAAATAAAGGTTATGATTTCACGTTTGTAAGAGATGTTGTTAACATCCACCTTAATCATGGTTTGATTAGGACCGGTACTCTAAATAACGGCATATATGTGTTAAACCAACTCCAAATTTTCAATGTCCAGAACACACTAAAAAGAAAGTCTCCAGATTTAAATAAAGCTTTCTTATGGTATTGTAGACTGGGTCACATCAATGAGAGAAGGTTGACTAAGTTGCATAGAGAAGGATATTTGGACACGTTCGAATATCAATCCTATGACACTTGTCAATCTTGTCTCAAAGGAAAGATGACAAAGACTCCATTTACTGGACAAGGAGTAAGAGCGAGCGAGCTCTTAGGACTCATACACAGTGATGTATGCGGTCCAATGTCTACACATGCGAGAGGTGGTTTTTCCTATTTCATTACTTTCACGGATGATTACTCAAGATACGGATTCATTTATCTGATGAAACATAAATCCGAGGCTTTTGAGAAATTCCAAGAGTATAAGAATGAAGTAGAAAACCAAACCGGCAAAAGTATTAAGACACTAAGATCTGATCGAGGTGGTGAATACTTGAGTGCCGAGTTCCTTGGTTACCTAAAAGAGAAAGGAATTCTCTCTCATCTTACTCCTCCATACACTCCACAGCATAACGGTGTATCGGAGAGACGGAATCGAACCCTATTGGATATGATACGATCCATGATGAGTAATGCTGAGTTACCGCGATCTTTCTGGGGTTATGCGCTAGAATCAGCGGCATATCTTTTGAACAGGGCTCCTACCAAGACTGTGCCTACCACTCCATATCAGATGTGGACTGGGAAGATACCCCATCTTCAACATATAAAGATTTGGGGATGTCCAGCTTTTGTTAAAAAGCAGCATGTGGACAAGCTCGAGGCACGATCAGTAAAATGTATGTTTGTGGGATATCCAAAGAACTCCAAGGGATATTATTTCTATTACGCAGAGGAACAAAAGGTTTTTGTTTCTCGTAATGCCCATTTTCTGGAAAATCAGTTTTTAGAAAAGGAAATAAGTGGGAGCGAAATAGAACTGGAAGAAATTCCAGAACCACAAACTGCTACTAAAAGTTTGGTAGAACCAGGAGTTCAAGAAGAACAGGACATTCCCGCACCCCTCCGCAGGAGTAGTAGGCCGTCTCATCCGCCTGAGAGATACTACGGTTTTCTCATAGATGTGGATAGAGAGGATTGCATCATAGATGATGATGAACCTACTGACTTCCGGCAGGCCATCCAGAGCGGCGACTCGGTACGATGGCTAGATGCAATGCGGACCGAAATGGAGTCCATGAACACCAACAAAGTATGGACTTTGGACTTTGCTCCAGATGGGGTAAAACCCATAGGATGCAAATGGATCTTCAAGAAAAAGATTGGTGTAGATGGACAGGTGGAAACCTATAAGGCTAGACTTGTTGCAAAGGGTTTTCGTCAAAGACCTGGTTTGGACTATGACGAAACTTTTTCTCCAGTGGCTATGCTCAAATCCATTCGGGTCCTTCTTGCTATTGCTGCCTTCCATGATTATGAAATCTGGCAGATGGACGTAAAGACGGCTTTTCTGAATGGAAATTTAGAAGAGAGCGTCTATATGGATCAGCCAGAGGGTTTCAATCAGAGTGGGAGCAGCGGGAAAGTATGCAAGCTGCTTAAGTCTATTTATGGACTAAAGCAGGCATCGCGGAGTTTGAACATCTGTTTTGATGAGACAGTCAAAGAATATGACTTTATCAAAAATCCAGATGAACCGTGCATATATAGTAAAGTTGTGGCCAGAAGTGTCGTATTCCTCGTCTTGTACGTGGATGACATTCTATTGATAGGAAATGACATTCCTATGCTACAATCTGTCAAAGGATTCTTGTCACACAGGTTCTCCATGAAAGACCTGGGTGATGCCTCTTACATTCTGGGGATCCGGATCTATCGTGATAGATCCAAGAGGATGTTGGGACTTTCGCAGTCCAGGTATATCGACACTGTGCTGAAAAGATTCAGTATGGAAGATTCTAAGCGCGGTAATTTACCGGCTTGTCACGGAATCACCCTCTCCAAAGAGATGTCTCCCAAGACTGATTTGGAAAGGGAACGCATGTCTATTATACCCTACGCTTCTGCGGTAGGCTCTATAATGTATGCGATATTGTGTAACAGACCAGATGTTGCTTACGCACTGAGCGTGGTAAGCCGGTATCAGTCAGACCCAGGGGAGAAACACTGGATAGCAGTAAAGAACATTCTCAAGTACCTGAGGAGGACTAAGGAGATGTTTCTGGTTTACGGCGGAAAAGACCTCAGGTTGGAAGCCTTTGCTGATTCCGGCTTCCAGAGTGATAAGGACGATTCCAAGTCCATGTCGGGTTATGTCTTTACCCTCAATGGAGGGGCGGTGTGCTGGAAAAGCTCCAAGCAGGACACCGTTGCTGACTCGACGATGGAAGCGGAGTATATAGCTGCTTGCGATGCCGCAAAAGAAGCAGTCTGGATGAAGAAGTTCCTAACAGAACTTCAGGTGGTTCCTACCATAGTTGATCCAATACCTCTGTATTGCGACAACAACGGAGCTATAGCTTTAGCGAAGGAACCAAGGTCCCATCAGAAGTCCAGACACATCTTAAGGCGGTATCACCTGATCAGGGAGATCATTGATCGTCAGGAGATCGAAGTTCGGAGAGTTGCTTCTGAAGAAAACATTGCTGATCCATTCACGAAGGCCCTTCCTCAGATTCAGTTCGAGAGGCTACTCGAGATCATTGGTCTACGATATGCCAGTACATGGCCCTAGTGCAAGTGGGAGATTGTTAGTGTTTATGCCCTAGAAGGCCATTACTGTATCATACTAGTTTGTATATTACTTAATGGAAGCTTTGGATATTCACATGTATATAACAGTCTTGCTCAACATGGTAGTATGCTACTTGGTTTTTCTATCTTAATATGTGAGTGTACGTATTGATAGAGCTCATAGGATCTTGCTTGTCTACCAGCGTTGTGATGGCAGTCACACTAGTGGGGGCTGGGTAGTCTACAAGCACATCCTTATTCAGGTCCCTGGTCGTTGGATTATCGAGACAGAGCATCGATACTCCGGAGTAGACTGGTGTGTACGCTTCTCATCCCAGTTGGGGAGATGGTCTGTCCTACAGCCGTCAGTACGTCGTACTGGAGATAGTATACAGGTGCTCGTTAGGTTACGGGTACACCGGACAGGACTCACAGGGAACTGTTGGTTGGTTTGATACCAGTCGTCAGTGAGCAGTTCCCAGGTGACATGAGTACAGCATAGTCCGCAGACTTGACACTGCTACTTCGCCTCGAGTGTGTCCCACTGTTCTTAGATTGCTACCCTACCACGGCTCAAAGGAGTCGTGCAAACAGGTAGCAGTTGGGTGCAGTCCCGAGCACTTGGAGGCAGTGGCGGTTAGACAGGATTCGTCCCTCCCGGTATTGGGAGTAGATATCGTGCTGTGTCAGAGAGCCATTACGCAAAGTCCCTGGCCAGGGCAAGCAAGATTTGCTGGTAGGTTCCAGTAGTTTCTCAGGGTGTAATGGGCTTCCCTCCGACACGACTTATACCGCTATTAGGGGACTGACGCTTGCCGCCCCCCTAGGCCCGATATGCGATAGTCTTGGACGAACGGACCGGACTGTATGGAGATTGTCACATCAGACTCAGTAGGAGTTCGGATGGGTTTCCTCATCGGTCTTCTTATCGACAACTACCTGGGGACCGTTACGTACAGCTAGTGCCGCTTTCGGTCTGTGGTTAAACCCACTGCCAGCGTAGTAGTCGAGTCTCTAGAGTCCCACACAGAGAGTTTCCTATTCCAGGCGAAACAATATAGAGGTTGCATGGTTTTGCGACAAAGGGTTCGGACGCATACGTGCGTTTACGCGCGTACGACTTTCGGACAGTTTTTACCAGTCGGCTTTGGTTTAAGCCAGTTACTGGTATCCGGTTATTGGATTTATACAGTCTAATGTTTTTCCGTATTTTTACGGATCGGAGGGGCGTTCTCGTAATTGTGCGAGAAGCTTCTAGAAGATGGTGACTAAGGAGGGTTATGTGTCATTTGCATTAAATGAGTTTAGTGAGTCATGAGGGTGATTCATGCATATCATTAATGCGTGATAAATGCTTAGTGAGTCATGATAATGGATCACCATTAGATATTTATGAAGCAAGCTTATTCATCATTTTCTTTTCTTTTCTTGTTAAAAGATAATGCTTCATATATATTATGATAACTTACTATTCTCATCATAATTCATTCTCACATTCTCTCTCCTCAAGCTCTCATCTTCAAACCCTAATCCTTACACCTCATGTGTTGAGATCAAAGGATTAGAAAGACTAATCAATCCATAACCATAACTCTATTTCATTCTATCTTCTTTGATTAGCAATCCAAGAAGATTAGTTACCTCAAGTTTAGAGGTTTAGCTTGGAGTTTTGCTCTCGGGTGGATCGTCTACTACCTAGAGAAGGCCGAGGAGAACAAGGAGATCGTAAAGACGAAGGACTAGTTTCGATAGGTATAATCCCTAAGCATAGTAGTTTAGAACAACTATATGTTTGGTTAGTTATCGTTTAGCTTTGATTCTAGCGGTTAGTCGATGTTCGTTCACTAAACAAGTTCGTTTTTGAAAATTCCGCCTCCCTACAAGTTCTTGGGTGTAGTACATCGACTTATAATTGTAATGTATAAAACTCTCCCAGGAGTAACAATTACTCGCAGTGGGTATCGGGATCCAACTATCTCATAGAAGGTATGCAATCTCATTGCAAATTTCAACACTTGAAATTCCCGATAATATTTTGCCCCTAACGTGCTATGACCTTGACGAAAGCCAACAAACCATAGCGCGCTAGTCAAGTTCAACCCGTACATTTCTTGATTGAATCAAACCCACCCGCACGACCCTTGACGAAAGCCAACAAAGCCGCATGACTACTTTAATCCAATCGCATCGTATGCTAGCAGATAAGCAGCATATAGCTACCACACACTGCACCTTGACGAAAGCTAACAAATGCAGCACGAATACTATATACAACTTATCTGAAATGACGGAGGGCTACGACAGGTTTTTCTGAAAACCTATTGCATAATGAACTTGATATCGTTGTAGAATCAAATGATTTTGAAATGGACTGCTTTTGAGGCTTTTCTAATTTTGCTAAAGGAGTCACTCCCGGTGAACGGATCGTCGGTCCTTTCCTCGTCGAATGAGGTGCGGGATATATCACATATATCACTGTGCAAAGAAAAAACTCTTAAAAGTAATCAAAAGACAAACCGAGTGTGTAGCATCTGCCAGTTATTGCTAAAGGAGTCACTCCCGGTGAAGGGATCTCGGTCCTTTCCTCATCGAATAAGGTGCAGGATATATCATATATACCGCTGTGCAAAGCAAGAACTGTAGCTACCTGTTTTATTTTTGATATTCGATTCTACAACATCTTAGGTTTCTTTTATTTCATTAATCTCATTAATGAAGTCCCATCATTTAAGTACCTAAACATCACAGATAAATACGACGTACACTTATGCCATCCGCATTCACCTCGATGTCCCCTCGTGCACCGTTAGGTTAGGTGACTAACGGCAGAGCGGGGCAGGGCTAGCGCGGGTGTAAAACATAAGTAACGTCTATATAATATATCATATATATTATATACAGTATCCATCACAGAATATCACATGGTCACATCACAGATATCGCAGCAGAAGAAACATATGAAATATTGGATATACTAGGACGTCCGTGTTTCAATACGAGCCAGTATAAAACACGGATTCCACGGTCGCGATGAATAGCCAAACCCACACCCTAAGAGCCCTACGAGAGCAGCAAGCAACCCTACCAATTCTAGGGTTAGGAGACCCGGACTCGACTCCTCGAGTTGGTCTCCCACTGGACTCCAGAACCCGGTTACTTGTGCTCCCCTCCTTGGGTCTATCCTAGTGCAGAAAAGTAAATAATATACATCAACGGTGACAACTTCCGCAACCTGGAAGCGCCCCAATAAAAGAATATTACATACAAGTTTTTACATGAATGAAAATGAAAAACACTCATCTCACATAAAACCCCCCGGCTATTCAAACACGACGATCCAATATAACATATCCAGCAACACATAACATCACATGTCATCAACGTAAGTAAATATGCGCATCCCAATTGTCGTTGACATATAGCAACGAAACCGGCGATATCACATATTACACTTACGGTCACAGAAAAGAAAGTGTAAAACTACAACAGTTGGAATCCGCAACCACCTCAGACATCGCATGCCTGACCAAATGAATTACTTAGACATCGCATGCCTAACAATTATAAACCCCGCATTTTAGTCTCAAAATCGAAAACTCTTTTCAATATCAAGTCGGGCAATTCAACAAGATTCCCGACATCCTGATCGAATGCTCGTCGCAAACTTCAGTAGACGGCCGCACCCCCCACGCCGTCGACGAAGTGCTCCAAGGCGGAACACCGCTGCCGCGAGCACCCGAACGGATGCTTTCGGCGACGGGGTTCTCCTACAGTCACTTGGTCGGGGCTATGGAGTGAGGCTGTCTATTAGGTTTACCCGGCGAGTATCCGCGTACGCTACGTGATTGCGACGGACTTTTGATCACATCAAAATTCCTTGGCAACCGATCAAGTGAGACTAAATTGCTATGTTTATAACATTCATTCAGTTATCTCATAACTTATTGAGAATTCCAATTATTGTATCCCATTCCAGATAATTAGAAAATGTTAAACTTTCCGATCGAACATTCGAACACCCAAGTTTTCCTGAAACAGATCAACACATGAAACAAGTTTAAAAACATCCAGTTCATACCTCAGTACCAACGGTCCAGCCGTAGAAGGGTCAAGCCAATGCCTCATATGTGGCACGCCGTACTGCCCCAAACCCGAAGGTTCAAAGGGCAGTTCAAGATGGTCACATAATCGAGTTAAGGTTTGTTGTCTTCTAGAGGGTCCATCGCGTTACTTGCACTACTTAGAACGTTTTTAAACCACGGAAAAATCCAATACTTGGAAATTTCCCGACAGGGGAAAAGGTGGATATTTATATCCGGTCGAACTTTTTAACATACTCAAAAATACCCGGAAAGCCACATAGACAAAGTCTGACAATCCGATCGAATAATCGATTCCCAAAGCAACCCCAGAAAATTCAACTCTTGAATAAATATTAAAAATTCCCAGAAAAACCAGCACTGTTATGTAAGAATTACTGTGTAAAACTTTTTGAACAATGAGCCATTTTGGCCGCGGAACCGCCAAAATAGCCATGCTATTGCCACGGTTCCGCCGCACTATAGTGGAGTTGGACACTCGAATTTTACAGTAACTCTTAGAAATTCCTGCTGAGTTTTCTGCATATTTTTTATTCTCAAAAATCCACAATTTTCAAAAAAGGACAGAGAGCAATTTGGAGTTAGGGATTTCGATCGATCGGACTTCAAACTGCGTCTACGCATCGCCTAAGGCTCTAGCTAAGCTCTGATACCAATGAAAGGTTCCTAGGCACTCTCAAGAGGTCTCACAAGGCATCAACCATGCCAATTTTAAAAAATACGGTGCCGAGAAACCCTAATACGGATCGTTGGCTAGAAGTTTAGGCGATAACAATAACTAGTAAACAACTTTACTAATAAAGAATGGAACTACAACCTTTGTAGATCCGGTCCTCCACCTCCACGGCTCCGTGATGAAGTCCTCTCCGCTGTCCAAATGAAATCCCGGGCTCAAGCGTCGGCTTCATCGGAGAAATGGGCGGGCAAGGTCGTCGGCTTCGTGCCGAAGATGATCTACGTCGAGGCATCACAAGATCAAGCTCCCACTTCACCAAGTCATGAAACTTGTGAAGAAAACACACTCTACTACTTGGTAAGAGGTAGAGGATGAAGAAATAGGAGGTGGGTCCACTTTAGATTTGGATTTCTCACTCTTTTTCATCAATCACCATTGATGGAAACTAGGTTTTCTTCTTGAAGAAGAAGAAGAAGAAGATGAAGAATATGATAATGTCATGATAAGAATAATAAAAATAGAATAGAAAAAGAATTCTTATCATAATTTTAACCATGGTAAAGTGTAGAGAATTAACTTGAGTTAGGTTGAATGGTTAGGGTTAGAGAAGAAGACAAGAATGGTTGCTTTGCTCAAAGTTGCATGAAGCTCGAAGAAGCTTCTAAGAAAGCAACCATTTGTTTTCTTTTCTCATTCTTTTCACCCAAAATTAAATAGATAAATGAATGAATAAATAAATAAAACCCTAACCATTTACTTAACTAAGGTTTAATTCTTTACACAAACCCTAGAAATCTTGCATCATCAAACATGATACAATCAAGTGCACAAAAATATATCACATATACGATGTGCACATGCGAGTGAGAAAATCCATCTTAAGTGAACCGATATTAGTTAATGCAAAGTAATATATCAAATATATCATTATGCATTAAATCATTAAATCAACGCTTGATTTAATGATCCGGTCATATCGTATATAACCGACTAATATCAACAGTAACAACTTATCGAATCAACACTTGATCCGATAACCCGGCTATATCGCATATAACCGATCAATGTCATAGATCGTGAGAATTGAATACAGTATCACATACTGGTATCATTCTCGGTCCCGCACATATCTCATATGCGCTCCTATTTCGTTTCGCTTGAACCAGGAAACCTCTGTGTAGGACTCTAAAGACTCGTCAATACGCCGGCAGCAGATGATGATCATATCAATCACCAACAAGCCGCAAGCGGTCTGCTAAACGTAACGGCCACCCGGGTATTGCGCGATGAGAAGATCGACGAGCAAGCACGCTCACACTCCTGTGAATCCAACCCGTAACACTTACCGTACAGTCCGGTCTGATCGTCTGATATGTCGCATATCTCGCCTAGGGGTGGTAAACGTCAGACCCCAATAGCTCGATACGTCGTGTCGATATGAGGTCTATAACAGTTCGAGAAACTACTGGTAACACTTACCAGTAAATCTCAGCAACCCTGGCCAGGGATTTCCGGTTATAGCCAATCGAACACAGCGCAACATCAACTCCCTATACCGGGAGAGACGAATCCCCTCCTATCGCTCATTGCCTCCATGTGATTCGGGACTGTACCCAAAAGCCACCGTTTTGCACGCCCTCTTGGACGTGGTAAAGTGGAAATCAAAGCACAGTGGGAATCACACAAGACTCTATGACGATCTCGGGTCAACAGACTACTCTGTACCAGTGTCACCAGAGAACTGCCATCTGACGTAAGGTATAATACCATCTGGGAGTTCTCGGCGAGTCCGTCCAGTGTACCCAGTCTCTACTGAGCACCTGTATATCTCCTCTGATGTCAAACACCAATGGATATGGGATCATCCATCGCCCATCTGTATGGGTCGAGAAGGTACACTCTAGTCTACTCTGGTATATCGATGCCCTGTCTCGATACACCCACGACTAGGGACTTTGAAGGATGTACTTATGGACTACCATGTCCCCACTAGTATGATCCGCATCATAGTCCAGGTAGTCAAGTACACATCCTAAGGGCTTTACCAACATGTAACAGAGAGACAATCAATGTACACGTTAAGGTAAAGAGTAACCAGATAGCATACTATCATGTCAAGCAAGAAAGTCCTCCCTATATATGTCCCAGCATCCACTACAATATACATCCAATGTACAGTATTGGCCTCTAGGGCATACATATAACTAACAAAATCATGATAAGTCATAATAGTAATTGAGTATTATGTGATGGTTCAAGTCAAAATGGCCATATCATTTCATGCACTCATTTTGCAAAAAGAAACAAGCAAGCAAAAGTCTTAGCTATGAAATGATAGCCATTGTAATGATGGTGGTCAACTATTCCAACCTAGTCAACCGGTCAACAAAGTCAACAAGTCAACAAAGTCAACTCTTCATCTCAACCATGACACAATAATACATAATTAATATTATCATTAATCATATTTCTTATTCTCATTAGGGTCTTGCAAAAGTCAATAGTGATCAGTCAACAGTCAACAACCTCAATGAGAATCCTCTGCCTTTGTCCCTCTGTCAACTGTGCATACACACCCGCATCCGCGTTCCGAGGAACACGAATACATACGAGATAAAACCAATCCAAAAACGTACACTAGGATCTGGCTTAAACCAAAGCCCGCTAGTGTTTACTGTCCGGACACTAAACGTGCACAAGTCCACAGATGTGACCGAACCCTGTCGTAAAACCATGCGACCTGTCGCAAAACCATGCGACCTCTACTCTTTTGCCTAAAGGCGAATAGCTCTCTGTGTGGGACTCTAAAGACTCAACACTACGCTGGCAGTGGGTTTAACCACAGACCGCAAGCGGCACAAGCTGTGCATAACGGTCCCCGGGTAGATGCCGACAAGAAGACGGACGAGGTGAAACCCATCTGTACTCCTACTGAGCCTGAACGTGACAATCTCCGTACAGTCCATTCTGTTCGTCTGATAACTTCGCATGGCGGGCCTAGGGGGCGGTAAACGTCAGTCCCCTAATAGCGGTACAAGTCGTGTCGGAGTGTAGCCCAGAACACCCTGAGATAACACTGGAAACCTACCAGTATATCTCGCTTGCCCTGGCCAGGGACGACTTGTGTAATGGCTCTCCTAGACACAGCGCGTTGTCAACCCCCAATACCGGGAAAGACGGAATCCTGTCTAACCGTCACTGCCTCCAAGTGCTTTGGGAGTGAACCCAACTACTACCTGTTTGCACGACTCCTTTGAGCCGTGGTAGGGTAGTAATCTAAGTACAGTGGGAACACACTCGAGGCGAAGTGACAGTGTCAAGTCAGCGGACTAAGCTGTACTCATGTCACCTAGGAACTGATAATTGACGATAGGTATAGTACCAACCAACAGTTCCCGACGAGTCATGTCCAGTGTACTTGTAACCTAACGAGCACCCGCATACTATCTCAAGTACGACGTACTGACGGCTGTGGGACAGACCGTCTCCCACACTGGGATGAGAAGCGCATACGCTAGTCTACTCCGGAGTATCGATGCCCTGTCTCGATAGTCCTACTACTAGGGACCTGCATAAGGATGCGCTTGTGGATTACCCAGCCCCCACTAGTGTGACTACCATCATAACGCTGGTAATCAAGCAAAGATCCTGAGGGCTCCACTAATGTGTATAGGTGATATACTAAAATAAACACATGTACACATTAAAGCAGAAACAAACCAAGTAGCATACTACTATATTGAGCAAGATTGTCTATACATGGTGAATATCCCAAGCTTCCATTAAGTAATATACAAACTAGTATGATACAGTAATGGCCTGTAGGGCATATACACTAACATCGACTGGCTTCCAGCAGGCCATTCAGAGCACTGACTCGGTAAAATGGCTGGATGCAATGCGGATCGAGATGGAGTCCATGTACACCAACAAAGTATGGACTTTGGACGTTGCTCCAGAAGGGGTAAAACCCGTAGGCTGCAAATGGATCTTCAAAAGGAAGATTGGTTTAGATGGGCAGGTTGAGACCTATAAGGCTAGACTTGTTGCAAAGGGTTTTCGTCAAAGACCTGGTTTGGACTATGACGAAACCTTTTCTCCAGTGGCTATGCTCAAATCCATTCGGATCCTTCTTGCCATTGCTGCCTTCCACGATTATGAGATTTGGCGGATGGACATAAAGAACACTTTTCTAAATGTAAATTTGGAGGAGTGTGTCTATATGGACCAGCTAGAGGGTTTCATTCAGAGTGGGAGCAGCGGGAAAGTGTGCAAGTTGCTTAAGTCCATTTATGGACTAAAGCAGGCATCGCGGAGTTGTAACATCTGTTTTGATGAGACTGTTGATCGCACGCTTTTGGCGTGTCGGATGTTCAAAGAATTAATGTGTAACCGCGATCAGGACGGTGTCGCTTTGCAGCTAGCCGGTGAGCACGGGTCGGTCCACAGGGAGATGGTGTTATCTTACCTTCTTGTCTTAGACGAGTTAATAAAGAATCTTGTATGTGTTTGTTCTAACCTAAGTGTTTATCTGCAAGTATAAAGTTGTTAAGAAAATACGAAATTATAAGCTAAGAAATCCGTACTCAAAACCTTTGAGCCGAGTCTTGACCAATTGAAGCTAAGCAATCGGCAACAACGTGCATTAGGGGATTTAAGCGCGGTATTCGAGGAATCCGGCTTATTTACCCTTGTCCTTCCGTTCTTGTCTCTTGCCTTCGCCTCCGGCCAAACTGAACGCAACCGGTCGTGGTTAGGAATCACCGTTACCTTGTCAGGGTACGGTGCCTAACGGAGCGCTTGCGTATGGTTTGGGCGGAGTTCAAAAGGAAAATAACGGGAAAAGGAAATGAGAAGGAAATGTTAACTTATAAAACCGTATTAATTCTTAACAACAACAATAATTACAACATTCACAAAATAAACAAAAGAGAACAAAAATAAAAGAACAAAGAAAAGAAAAGATACAAGAATGAAAGTGCATGAATTTAAATGCAAGTAATAAAAGCAAGTAATAAAAGACAAGGTAATAAATTGCGAATAATAAAAAGCGATAAAAAGAATACGGAACTAGGACTCAAGACAAGCATGTGGTCAATAGCCAACCCTTAAACTTGCAAACTCAATGAAGAGATTGCAAGATCAAGAGAAGGGTAGAAACTGCATGTGAAATGAAGTGCTAGTCCGTGGTAGAATACGACCCTTGAGATCAATAACTAACTCTTATCCATTCAAGCTCAATGAAGAGGTTGAATGAGCAAGAGAAAGCAAAAATCTCAAGGGGAAGAAGAAACACAAGAGAACGATACAAAGCCTTCATCTTTATTCACCTCCACAAAAAAGCTTCTCACTTACAATTTCATGGAAGAGGAATGAAGAGGAAGAAGAAGAACTATACAAAATCCTAACAAAAGAGGCTATAAAATGAATCAAAAGAATGACCCTTGGCTAAGCTCAGTTCTGCTGTATTTATAGGCAGGGAGTTGAAGTTCTAGGGCAACCAGCAGACCCCATGCAAGATTACCAAAAAGCCCCTGAAACACGACAGTGAGTGGGCCCCACATGGCCGCGGAACCGCGGCCAAGATCCCACCTTGGCCGCGGTTCCGCGGCCCTTTAGAGGTGTTGGGAAATGGGCTTTTTGGTGGTGGCCTGGTTTGGTGTCCCCTGTTGTCTGGTACATGTAGTTTCTGAAAATACTTTCACATTTCTTCCAGAATTTCTGTTGAGGAAAGGTGGACTTTTTGTCAAGATTTGGAATGATTGCCTCGAGCTCCGCGTAGATCTCTTGGATCTTGTGCTACCATTGAGCCTTGTGCCTGAAAACGACATTGATTTGACATTTTGTCTTCCTAAACTGGTATCTGGCAGCATACGGATGAAGAGCGGAGACCGTGTTTTATCAGTGGTTGGCAGGAACCCGGATTTTGTCGTGTTTTCTATGAATTTCACCGTTTTAGAACCGAGAACCTGTATCCTGCAAATATATAACAAACACGGATAAAAAGCACCTACCTATAAACACACGAGCGTAAGAATGGGCGGTATAAAATGCAGTATTCTGTGATGAACAACTGTCAAAGAATTTGGCTTTATCAAAAATCCAGATGAACCATGCATTTATAGTAAAGTTGTAGCATGAACTGTCGCATTCCTCGTTTTGTACGTGGATGACATTCTCTTGAAAGGAAATGACATTCCTATGCTACAATTTGTCAAAGGGTTCTTATCACACAGGTTCTCCATGAAAGACCTGGGTGATGCATCTTACATTCTGGGGATCCGGATCCATCGTGATAGGTCCAAGAGGATATTAGGACTTTCACAGTCCAGGTACATCGACACCATACTGAAAAGATTCAGTATGGAAGATTCCAAGCGCGGTAATTTTCCGGCTTGTCACGGAATCACCCTCTCCAAAGAAATGTCTCCCAAGACTGATTTGGAGAGGGATCGCATGTCTATTATACCCTACGCATCTGCGGTACGCTCTATAATGTATGCGATGTTGTGTACCAGACCAGATGTTGCTTATGCACTGAGTGTGGTAAGCCGGTATCAGTCAAACCCTGGGGAGAAACACTGGATAGCTGTAAAGAACATTCTGAAGTACCTGAGAAGGACTAAAGATATGTTTTTGGTTTACGGCGGAAAAGACCTTCAGATGGAGGCTTTTGTTGACTCCAGCTTCCAGAGTGACAAAGATGACTCCAAATCCATGTCGGGTTATGTCTTTACCCTCAATAGAGGGGCGGTGTGTTGGAAGAGTTCCAAACAGGAAACCGTTGCTGACTCGACGATGGAAGCGGAATATATCGCTGCATCTGATGCTGCAAAAGAAGCCGTCTGGATGAGAAAGTTCTTGACAGAACTTCAGGTGGTTCCATCCATTGTTGATCCAATACTTCTGTATTATGACAAAAATGGGGCTATAGCATTAGCGAAGGAACCCAGGTCCCATCAGAAGTCCAGACACATCTTAAGGCGGTATCACCTGATCAGAGAGATCGTGGATCGCCGGGAGATCGAGGTTCGGAGGGTTGCTACAGAAGATAACACTGCAGATCCATTCATGAAGGCCATACCCCAGACTCAGTTCGAGCGGCTGATCGAGATGATAGGTCTTTGATACGCCAGTACATGGCCTTAGTGCAAGTGGGAGATTGTTAGTGTATATGCCCTAGAGGCCATTACTGTATCATACTAGTTTGTATATTACTTAATGGAAGCTTGGGATATTCACAGTTGTATAGACAATCTTGCTCAAAATAGTAGTATGCTACTTGGTTTGTTTCTACTTTAATGTGTGCATGTGTTTCTTTTAGTATATCGCCTATACACATTAGTGGAGCCCTTAGGATCTTTGCTTGATTACCAACGTTGTGATAGTAGTCACACTAGTGGGGGCTGGGTAATCCACAAGCACATCCTTATACAGGTCCCTAGTCGTAGGATTATCGATACAGGGCATCGATACTTCAGAGTAGACTAGTGTATACGCTTCTCATGCCAGGAGGGGAGATGGTCTGTCCCATAGCCATCAGTACGTCGTACTGGAGATAGTATGCAGGTGCTCGTTAGGTTACGAGTACACTGGATAGGACTCACTGGGAACTATTGGTTTGGTATTATACCTATCGTCTGTTATCAGCTCCTAGGTGACATGAGTACAGCATAGTCCATTGACTTGACACTGTCACTTCGCCTCGAGTGTGTTCCCACTGTTCTTAGATTAATACGCTACCACGGCTCAAATGAGTCATGCAAACAGGTAGTAGTTGTATGCAGTCCCGAAGCACTTGGAGGCAATGACGATTAGACAGGTTTCGTCTCTCCCGGTATTGGGGGTTGATATCGCGCAGTGTCTAGGAGAGCCATTACAAAAGTCGTCCCTGGCCAGGGCAAGCGAGATATACTAGTAGCGTTTCCAGTGTTATCTTAGGTTGTTCTGGGCTACACTTCGACACGACTTGTACTGCTATTAGGGGACTGACGTTTACCGCCCCCTAAGCCCGACATGCGATACTTTCAGACGAACAGACCGGACTGTACGGAGATTGTCACATTCAGGCTCAGTAGGAGTTCGGATGGGTTCAACTCATCAGTCTTCTTATCGGCATCTACCTGGGGACCGTTGCGTACAGCTAGTACCGCTTGCGGCCTGTGGTTAAACCCACCGCCAGCGTAGTGTCGAGTCTTTATAGTCCCACACAGAGGGTTGTTCGCCTTCGGGCAAAACAGAGTAGAGGTCGCATGGTTTCGCGACAGGGTTCGTTCACATCCGCGCATTTGTGCACGTTTGCTGTTCGGGAAGTTATTACTAGCGGTCTTTGGTTTATGCCAGATCCTAGTATATGTTTTTGGATTAGTTTTATCTCATTGTATTGGTGTTCCATGGAACACGGATGCGGGTGTGTATGCACAGTTGACTGAGGCAGAGGCAGAGGATTCTCATCAGGGTTATTGACCGTTGGCTTTTTCTAAACCCTAATGAGAATGAGAAATATGATTAATAATATTGATTAAGGATTATTGTGTCATGGCTGAGTTGAACATTTGACTTTTGTTGACTTGTTGACTTTGTTGACCGGTTGACCATTGTTGACTAGTTGACCATCATCATTTCATTTCAAAGATGCTTCTTGTTTCTTGCAATTGCATTAAATGAATGAAATGATAAAGGTCATTAATAAACTAACCATCACATTTTCTTAATTATTATTATTATTATCATTATTCCAAATATCAGCGCATGGTTGTAAAATATACTCATTCTTGCTTGCACTTTCTCTCTCATAGTTTTGCTCATCCTGTTCCTCTCTCTCTCAAAGCTCTCATCTCTCATGTGTTGAGAACCATGAGCTCTTGAGATAAAACCACCATAACTACTCTCTACTAATTCTAAAGTTCTAGGTTTAGCAAGCCAAGCACTTTTGTTACCTTTAGGTTGAGGTAGGAGCTTAAGGTAGTGGCCTTCGGGTGGATCCTTCTTCGGCAAAAAGAAGACTACGAGGATGAGCCATTCAAACCACTCCAAGGAGCAAGAAGAGATGGAGTTCAAGACCAAGGTATAACCTCCTATCCGAGTAGCTAAACTTGTAGTTAGTTTGCTAGGTTTTTGTTTAGCAAAGATCTTTTGTTTCTAGTCCATGTTGCCTTGTATAAAAAACCGTTTTTAACCTATTCCGCCTCCTTATAAGAACCAGGGTGGGCAACGTGGACTTACAATATATATAGTATATAGATAGCATACTATACATCGAACTGCGGGGGTGCTATACGCCATCCATCCGACTTCCCCCATAGATATAATCTACTCGCATTGACCTTCGCTTGACGATGTCGATGTCGCCACATGCTTGCTTGTCGTCCCGCCATCTTCACAAGGGTACCTACACATCATAGCATATCGTATCGCAATAAAAACCAAGTCGAAACCAAAACGACACGCGGAACTCATATAGGTCAAAACCTATGGTCTGCCCTCGCAACTTAACCAAATAACACCCGATAGAGATGTACAAACGTCAAGTGATCGAGTACAGCACAATCACAAAAATCCATACTTCAGAATACTTAAAACCATAACTAGAATCAAAACAATAACACATGTATTCAGTCCCAGATTTTGATTAAGGTGCAAACAATGATCCAAAACAATACTGGAGTGATGTATAAAATGTATAAGAGCTATGGAAGAAACCAGTACCCCTGACTCCACAAGGTGGCCGGCCCCTACCCTAAAATTCCGGCGACCTCGGCCCTGGTAGGGAGTTGGGGTGTCGTGTTTATAGGGTAGTCTCCTGGTAGTCAATATAGGGTAATGGTCTTGCTAGTTTTTCCAGTAAGTGTCTAGGGTCACTCCAGATTCCCTGTAGGCCACCAATCTAACACAAAAACCAAGATTTGGTATCTAAAGTTTAAGTCATGGCAATGTCATAATACTAAATTGTAGGAAATTGGTCCCAGATTTGGATGATGGTGAAAACCATGTGAGCAAACAACACTAGGGTGATATATAGAGTATATGTGACCTACAGAAGAAACCTGGACCCGCACCCTCACCAAGTGGGCGAGCCGTCTCTCATGCCAAACTGATCTCGCCGGTCGTGGGGACTCCTCCGGGGTTCGCGCTCTCATGGTGTTTTCCTAGGGTCAATTCTAAGCTCCTGATGTTGTTTGCTAGTCTCGTAATCAATTCAGGTCATCCCAGATTTCCATGCACACTTAAAGTTCACAAACCGACATTGCAAAGTTCTGTAAATCTGTATTTTTGTGTTTCAGTCGGGTTGGTTTGTGTTTCTATCAATTGGGAGGGGTTTAAGGTCACCACTAGGCCTCAATTCACAATCACAACTCAATTCAAACCCTAGCCCTCTCTAGAAATCTCTATAGTTCACCAAATCGCACCAAGTCATAACTAAACACAAATATGGTTTATAGTGAATGAAAAACTACACTAAGTGTGAAGGGATTACCTTATTTGGCACTCAAGAAACCCCTACAGCGCCAAAATGAAAACTTTCTTGGTCCATAGTGTAGCTTGTGAGCTTGTGCATCTTTTTTTGTGAAAGGGAGATAGAGTTTTGAGGAGTTTCTCATGGTGTTTTGAGGAGGTGAAGAGGGGGAGGGAGTTAGGGCAGTAGCAGCAGCAGCAAAGAAAGGGAGGGGAGAGGAAATGAGTGAAAGAATGAAGAGGGAATGGCTTATGACCAAGGTTGACCCTTCACCCTCTCTTTCACTCTCTTGCCCATACTTCTATATTCTATTCTTTTCTTTTCTTTTCTATTTTCTTTATCATTCCTTCTCTCCTCAATAGTAAACCCAAAACAAATAGACATGCATGAATCCTGAAGAAAAATGTAACAAGTGTTAAAAATGGCATGTGCATGTCATATGCACAAAACACATTTAAAGCCCGATTAACGATTTTTAATCGCGATTAGCACAAAATTAGTGTATAATTAATCATAAAAACTTAAAATTTGCATAATTCACATAAAACACCCTCATTTAGTAATTTCCAAAATTTTCCAAATTTTTTCCCAGTTTATTGGTATTTAATTATACCGCCTTATTAAAATATTCAATATTTTTTATTTAATTATAAAAATTCCAAAAATAATATTTTATTTTTCTGAAATGTTACAATCTTCCCCCCTTAAGAAAATTCGGTCCCCGAATTTAAATTTAAACCCCTCAAATACTAAAATATTTCAGTAAAAAGTCTAAGTCGTCGGGGCTCCGAAATCATAAATACACAAGCACAACGTAGCGCAATGCATGCGCACGAAAAACGAGTATATATCAATCAAAGTAAAACTCCGTCAAGCGTCCCGCAATCATCGGAGTCAAGGGGAAGACATCAATGTCAAATCCAATACTCTATACATAAAAACTATACATGTAAACATCAAATTTATACATGTAGATATCTGAAGGAAATGCATGCCAAACCTTTTTAAGTCACTTTTTGATGCACATAACACTACACATTAGCGGACGTCTCAAGTAAGAAAATAACTCTCTCTCTCTCTCTCTCTATATGTATATATATATATATCCTTTGTTTAAAAGCGCGTACCACCGTTTCGAAAACAATTTAGAAAGGTTTCCTTGTTTTAAACGTTTCGTGTCATATCAGACACGTAGGTAAATACTGAGACTATAGCTCCCTTTTTGGAAATCCCTTCGATAACGATCAATGCATGCAAAATATATCCAGGTACTGTCCTCTGACTAGTCCTGCTCAGTACGAAAACAGATAGCAAATATCATAAAAACATACTGCTCCATAAGAAATAAATCCCAACATGTATACAAGAATATCCTGTGCGTCTGGTGTGCACGGAAATCGAAATCAACAAATGTGCCCTACGCGGGCACAAAACTAAAATCTAAGTGCAACTGGTGTGCACGAAACACCTGTCAAAGGCAACGGGTGTGCCTGACAACAATATCAGGTGCATCTGATATGCACGAAGAATCCCGACTTAGTGCATCTGGTGTGCACCAAGATCGCATCTCATAACATGTGCCCAACATGCGTGAAAATCCAAATCAGGTGCATCCATCATGCACGAATAAAATCTAAATCATGTGCATCCAACATGCACGAAATCACGAAATCCATATCAAGCGCCTGACATGCGAAAAATCCAATCCAAGCGCGCCAAATATGCGCAAGAATCCAAATCAAATTCACGGAGTGCACGAAATCAACATCAATATCATAATCGAAATCGACGGTATACAATTAACCTCAATACAAAACAGGTATACCGCTGTATATAATCTCACAACCATGTGCATCAGTGTGCACAAATCAAATCAAAACACTAAAAGTGCATGAAAGTTATGCCGAAAGCATAAGTCAAATCATATGCATGCCCTAGGCATGAAGTCAAAATCAAAACCTCCAATAACATCAAATTGAAGTCCTGTGCAACTGTAGTACATAAAATACGTTTCACAACACTGCAAGCATATATGAACTATACCAAGTGCAAAAATCAAATCGGGTGCATACCATATGCAGAAAATCAACCCAACAGTATGAAATTTATGAAGTCATACGCATGTGCAGCCAAGGCAGAAAACGACATCAGGTGCAATAACTGTGCATAAATATGAATACCCAGTAGGTGCAACCATGGTGCATGAAAACAAATATCATGAAACTCAGTCATCAAGACTAAATCATGCGAATAGATCGCCCAAAATACCAAAATCTAAGGTGACGGATGCATGATAATCGAATCACCAAATCACAAATCATAAATACCGTCGTCGATATTTCCTCCTTAGCAGTCGGGAAGGTGTCGGCGCATCCATTGCTAGCAGAGCAAGATATCTACTTGCTTGCTGTTCATGACTTGACGCCTGGTGCTTTTAGGCTCTTGTCTCTCACTGTGCATTGCTAGATATATAGCTCCTCGGCTCAACGGCCCAATATGGAATGACGACGGAAACAGTCCCACTCTGGAACATCCTCCACAGATCTCTGGCCAACTATCTCGTCGACGATGTAGAACTCTGGCCTGCTGGGTGTGTGCAATATGACCGCTCCTGGGTCCAATTCTTCTCGTATAGTATTCCAGAAAGTGTAAGTCGATGTACAACACCCCACGAGTTGTGGAGAGGCAGAAACTTGAAAAAAACGATCTTGTTCTTTGCATAAACATCGACTAAGCGAGAATCTTTGCTAAACTATAACTAACAAGAAACATAGAAGTGTTAACTACTATGATAAGTGATTATACCTAATGAACCGTGTCCTTCTCCTTTGCATTATCCACCTCCTTCTCGGCCTCCTCCACGTAATAGATGATCCACCCGAGAGCTATACTCCAAGCTTCACCTCTAACTTGAGGTAACTAGGTTTCTTAAAGTGCTAATCTAAGCAACCTAGGTGATATAGAGTTGGATTATGGATGTATTAGTCTAGCTAACCCTTGATCTTAACACATGAAAGGTTAGGGTTAGGGTTTGAAGAGAGAGAGCTTGAGGAAAGAGAAGGTGAGAATGATAATAAATTGAAATTGTTTCTCACTTCTAATATATCATGAAGCATATAAAAAAATTCAAATAATAAAAATCAAATGATTTATCATCATGCTTCATTTAATATGTGCAATGAATCATCAAGTGAGTCATTAAGCAATAAATGCTTCATTAACTCACTTGAATGATTCATCTCATGAGTCACAAAATCAATTAATGCTAATGCTACCTAAACCCTCAAGTCACCATCCTTCTAGAAGCTTCCCGCGAAATTACGAGAACGCCCCTCCTATCCGTGAAAACACGGAAAAACTTTAGACTGTATAAATCCAATAACCCGATACTAGAAACTGGCTTAAACCAAAGTTGGCTAGTAAAAACTGTCCGAATTTCGTACGTGCGTAAACACACGTATGCGTCTGAACCCTTGTTGTAAAACCATACGACCTCTATATCGTTTTGCCTGGAGCAGGGAAACTCTCTGTGTGGGACTCTAAAGACTCGAATACTACGCTGGCAGTGGGTTTAACCACAGACCGCAAGCGGCACTAGCTGTACGTAACGGTCTCTAGGTAGATGTCGATAAGAAGGCCGATGAGGAAACCCATCCGAACTCCTACTGAGCCTGATGTGACAATCTCCGTACAGTCCGGTCTGTTCGTCAAAGACTATCGCATATCGGGCCTAGGGGGCGGCAAGCGTCAGTCCCCTAATAGCGGTATAAGTCGTGTCGGAGCGTAGCCCATTACACCCTGAGAAACAACTGGAACCTACCAGTAAATCTCGCTTGCCTTGGCCAGGGACTTTGCGTAATGGCTCTCTGAAACAGCGCGATATCAACTCCCAATACCGGAAGAGACAAATCCTGTTTAACTGCCGCTGCCTCCAAGTGCTCGGGACTGCACCCAACTGCTACCTGTTTGCACGACTCCTTTGAGCCGTGGTAGGGTAGCAATCTAAGAACAGTAGGACACACTCGAGGTGAAGTAGTAGTGTCAAGTCTGCGGACTATGCTGTACTCATGTCACCTGGGAACTTTTAACTGACGACGGGTATAATACCAACCAACAGTTCCCCGTGAGTCCTGTCCGGTGTACCCGTAACCCAACGAGCACCTGTATACTATCTCCAGTAAGACGTACTGACGGCTGTGGGACAGACCATCTCCCCAATTGGGATGAGAAGTGTACACACTAGTCTACTCCGGAGTATCGATGCCCTGTCTCGATAATCCTACAATTAGGGACCTGAAAAAGGATGTGCTTGTAGACTACCCAGCCCCCACTAGTGTGACTGCCATCACAACGCTGGTAGTCAAGCAAGATCCTAAGAGCTCTATCAATACGTATACTCACATATTAAGATAGATAAAACCAAGTTGCATACTACCATGTTTAGCAAGACTGTTATATAACCGTGAATATCCCAAGCTTCCATTAAATAATATACAAGCTAGTATGATACAATAATGGCCCCTAGGGCATATACACTAACAATATCCCACTTGCACTAGGGCCATGTACTGGCATATCGAAGACCGATGATCTCGAGTAGCCTCTCGAACTGAATCTGAGGTAGGGCATTCGTGAATGGATCGGCAATGTTCTCTTCAGTAGCAACTCTCCGGACCTCGATCTCCCGACGATCAATGATCTCCCTGATCAGGTGATACCGCCTTAAGATGTGTCTGGACTTCTGACGGGACCTTGGTTCCTTCGCTAAAGCTGTAGCTCCGTTGTTGTCGCAATACAGAGGTATTGGATCAACAATGGTAGGAACCACCTGAAGTTCTGTTAGGAACTTCTTCATCCGGACCGCTTCTTTTGCGGCATCGCAAGCAACAATATACTCCGCTTCCATCGTCGAGTCAGCAACGGTGTCCTGCTTGGAACTCTTCCAGCACAATGCCCCTCCATTGAGGGTAAATACATAACTTGATATGGACTTGGAATCGTCCTTATCACTCTGGAAGCCGGAATCAGCAAAGGCCTCCATCTTGAGGTCTTTTCCGCCGTAAACAAAGAACATCTCCTTATTCCTTCTCAGGTACTTGAGAATGTTCTTTACTGCTATTCGATACTTCTCCCCTGGGTCTGACTGATACCGGCTTACCACGCTCAGTGCGTAAGCTACATCTGGTCTGGAGCACAACATTGCATACATAATAGAGCCTACCGCAGAAGCGTATGGCATAATAGACATGCGTTCCCTTTCCAAATCAGTTTTGGGAGACATCTCTTTGGATAGGGTGATTCTATGACATGCTGGTAGATTACCGCGCTTAGAATCTTCCATACTGAATCTTTTCAGTATAGTGTTGATATACCTGGACTGCGAAAGTCCCAACATCCTCTTGGATCTATCACGATAGATCCGGATCCCCAGAATGAAAGAAGCATCACCCAGGTCTTTCATGGAGAACCTGTGTGACAAGAATCCTTTGACAGATTGTAGCATATGAATGTCATTTCCTATCAATAGAATGTCATCCATGTACAAGACGAGGAATACGACAGTTCGTACTGCAACTTTACTATATATACATGGTTCATCTGGATTTTTGATAAATTCATATTCTTTGACCGTCTCATCAAAACAGATGTTCCAACTCCGCGATGCCTGCTTCAGTCCATAAATGGACTTAAGCAACTTGCATACTTTCCCGCTGCTCCCACTCTTATTGAAACCTTCTGGCTGATCCATATAGGCTCACTCTTCTAAATTGCCATTCAGAAAAGCCGTCTTTACGTCTATCTGCCAGATTTCATAATCATGGAAGGCAGCAATAGCAAGAAGGACCCGAATGGATTTGAGCATAGCCACTGGAGAAAAAGTTTCGTCAAAGTCCAAACCAGGTCTTTGATGAAAACCCTTTGCAACAAGTCTCGCCTTATAGGTTTCCACCTGTCCATCTACACCAATCTTTTTCTTGAAGATCCATTTGCATCCTATGGGTTTTACCCCATCTGGAGCAAAGTCTATAGTCCATACTTTGTTGGCGCACATGGACTCCATTTCGGTCCTCATTGCATCTAGCCATCGTACCGAGTCGCCGCTCTGGATGGCATGCTGGAAGCTAATAGGTTCATCATCATCTATGACGCAATCCTCTCTATCCCCATCTATGAGAAAACCGTAGTATCTCTCAGGCGGATGAGACGGCCTACTACTCCTACGGAGGGATGCGGGAATGTCCTGTTCTTCTTGAACTACTGGTTCTACCAAACTTTCAGTAGTAGTTTGTGGTTCCGGAATTTCTTCCAGTTCTATTTCGCTCCCACTTATTTCCTTTTCTAAAAACCGCTGTTCTAGAAAATGGGCATTACGAGAAACAAAAACCTTTTGTTCCTCTGCGTAATAGAAATAATATCCCTTAGAGTTCTTTGGATATCCTACAAACTTACACTGTACTGATCGTGCCTCAAGCTTGTCCGCATGCTGCTTTCTAACAAAAGCTGGACATCCCCATATCTTCATATGCTGAAGATGGGGTTTCTTCCCACTCCACATCTGATATGGGGTGGTCGGCACAGTCTTGGTAGAAGCCCTTTTCAGAAGATATGCCGCTGATTCTAGCGCATAACCCCATAAAGATCGCGGTAACTCAGCATTACTCATCATGGAACGTACCATATCCAATAGGGTTCGATTCCGTCTCTCCGATACACCGTTATGCTGTGGAGTGTATGGAGGAGTAAGCTGAGAGAGAATTCCTTTCTCTTTTAGGTAACCTAGGAACTCGGCACTTAAGTATTCACCACCTCGATCAGATCTTAGTGTCTTGATACTTTTGCCGGTTTGATTTTCTACTTCATTCTTATACTCTTGGAATTTCTCAAAAGCCTCGGATTTATATTTCATCAGAAATGAATCCGTACCTTGAGTAATCAACCGTAAAAGTAATGAAATAGGAAAAACCACCTCTTGCATGTGTAGATATTGGACCACATACATCGCTGTGTATGAGTCCTAAGAGCTCGCTTGCTCTTACTCCATGTCCAGTGAATGGAGTCTTTGTCATCTTTCCTTTGAGACATGATTGGCAAGTGGCATTAGTTTGATATTCGAACGAGTCCAAATATCCTTCTCTATGTAACTTAGTCAACCTTGTTTCATTGATGTGACCTAGTCTACAATGCCATAAGAAAGCCTTATTTAAATATGGAGACTTTCCTTTTAGTGTGTTCTGGACATTGAAAATTTGGAGTTGGTTTAAGACATATATACCGTTATCCAGTGTACCGGACCCAATAAAACTATGATTAAGGTGGATGTTAACAACATCACTTACTAACGTGAAATCATAACATTTATTTGATAACAAGGAAACAGATATGATATTACACGTTAAGCTAGGTACACAAAAACAGTTATGTAAAACCAAAATGTGTCCACTCGTCAATCCCAGGTGATAATCCCCTACGGACACAGCTCCCACGCTAGCTCCGTTAGCAACCATCAGGGTCATATCACCATCCTTCAGCACTCTACAGTTTCTCAGTGCCTGCAATGAATTGCATATATGAGATCCTGATCCGGTATCCAATACCCAGGATGTAGAGTTGATTGACAGATAATTCTTAATTACATGCACACCTGAAGTTGAAGCCACAGCTTCCTTCGGTTCTGGTTCTTGGCGTTCCATGCCTTGCAATCTTTGTTCCAATGCGCTTTCCTATGACAATGGAAGCACTCATCCTGGGCCACTACTGGCAGCACAAACTTTTTCTTTCCCTTCGCTCCCACCTTACTTACATCTCCTCTAGGTTTGGTGGCGGCCTTCTTCTTCCTTCCTTTGGCCCTAGGCTTGGACCCGGAAGAAGAAGCACCGCTAACAAACATAGCGGGTGTTTCCCTCGCCTTCTACAAGGTGCCCTCTGCACTCCTCAACATGTTAAGGAGTTCCCGAAGTTCAACTTCTTTTCATTGAATGTTGAAATTCAGAATAAACTGGGCGTAGGTGGAAGGAAGGGACTGGAGAATAAGGTCTGTATAGAGCTCATTATCCAAAGTCGTCCCAAGGTCCGCGAGCTCTTCTATATAGCCAATCATCTTTAGGACATGTTCTCCTACCGATGATCCGAAAGGCCAGCATCGCTCGAAACAAGTTCTTAGAGGTCTCGTATCTTGCTATACGAGATTGCTCTCCATAAAGTTCCTTTGTATGGAGAAATATGGCATCAAGATCCATATCCTCGTGCCTCCTCTGATGTTCATTGTTCATCGAGGCAAGCACAATGCACTTGGCCTTCGCGCAATCATAATCCCGGGTTTTGCGGATTTCCTTATCCGCATTACTGGATTTGGGACCTGGGACTGCAGGTGCTTTAGCGGTGAGGACGTACCCTAATTTGTCATAGGTCAAAGCCATTTTGACATTCTGCAGCCAATCATTATAGTTTGGCCCTGTCGGTATATTTTTCTCTAAAAGTAACTTAAGTCCAGTCATTTTCAGGGTCGCTGCGAGTAGGAGAGAGAGAAGAAAACACTTTAGCATGATGCTCTTGCAAGTTTAGAGTGGTTTTTAATTTTATCTAAATTGGATGGCTCCCACTGTTTCTCAATCCTTCCTCAAACCATAAAAGAAGAATTAGCCAGGACTATTCTCACTGTACAATACTTGCTTAACTGTTCAGCCAGGCCGGTGTCGGTACTTCGAGGGAGGTTTTCCAATGCTTTCGCGAAGTTCCTTAATTAAATAACCTCTTTTCTCTTGCGGCGTAACTCCGCTGACACCTTTCTCGACACCTACTTGGTTTATAGCATTGATCGTTAAGTGACGAATCTCCTGATGAGTAGCATATACTCACAGTAGGATCGGGATCCAAATATCATCGTATGATAATGTTGAAGGAATCCTACCAACATTCATCAAACTCCAAATGGTATGCATCTTTTTGCAAATTTCAGTTTCTTTAGAAATTCCCGATATTAATTTTTGCCCCATGCTCTTATGACCATGGCTTTGGTCAAAATGTCATAAGTCACATGTCAAGTTCTACCCGTCATTATCTTGTTAATTTGAACCCATCCGTACATACCCCTGACTTTGGTCAAATGATAATACGACTGTCCCAAACTAACTCATCTATCTATGCAACAAATGAATACCCAGCAGCTACCAAACACTATGCCTTGACTTTGGCCAAAATGCATAGCTTGAATACTACTGAATACCCAAATGAAATGACGGAGGGCTACGAATGGTTTTGGCGAAACCGTGAACGTAGTGAACTTGATATGACCGAAGGAACCTGATAGCTTTTAAAAAGAGTGGTTAAAGCTCCGTAATTAAAAAATCATCTGTTTTAAAATAACCGAGAAGTTTCTTTTAAATTGTTCCAACGATTCAACTTTTGGTTTATTTTCTTTGCATTAATAATAATGCGTCCCATCATTAACCGATCATTGCAGAAAACAACGAAAATACAACGTCCTCTTATGCCATCCGCATTCGCCACTGGGTCCCATCATCACCCGTTAGGTTACTTAACTAACGGCAGAGCGGGGGCTGGGCTAGCGTGGGTGTAAAACATAAGTGACGTCTAAATAGCTATCATATATAAATATTGTACATTCGTCAGATGCAATAATATGCATTCCAGATCACAGATGATCATTATTGGATATGCAAGCAATCCGCGTTTGTTTTGAGCCTGCAACAATAGACGGATTACACAGTTGTGACGAATAGCCATTACCCCACCCTGGACCCCTACGGGTACGGCAAACTACCCGCCAAGTACCCGAAGTGAAGCAGTCTCCCTCAACAATGTGAGTAGGCCACTAAACACTTCAAAGTACCCGGTAGTTTGTGCACCCCACCTTGGGTCTATCCTAAGAGCAAAAACAGTAAAATGAAATAATACAACGGTGGCTACAACCGCAACCTGGATGTGCCCTGCAAAATAATCTTACAACATATTACAATTACATTGAATGAATGAATATAATAACCCATCTCAAACCCCGGCTAATCATCACAACATTCCAATACAGTTCATAACCACAAACAGTAAAAACCATTACAGAAATGTGCAACCCCCTGGCAACCGTCATACTACCAGTCAGGGGAGGTTTACGAACACATTATACAATCACAGATATAATCAAATTAGCAAATATCGTAAGATTTCGATCGAGCAAACACTTTAGATTCTACTCCAGAACTTCTCTGTACACCTGAGAATTGAGCAGAAAAATAAACATTCCAGAAAACACAAAAATATCACAGAAGAGTTACTGGAGCAAACTGGGTTGAATCGGCTTCAACTCGGCCGCGGATCCGCGGCGGATCGGTGGGATCGGCCGCGGTTCTGCGGATGTATGGCCGATTCATGAACCCATTTTTCTCCAGTAACCTTATATTTCTCTGTACATTATTCTACAGGTCACTGAAAAATTTTTAGAGCCTGTTTTAAATTAGACAGAAACTTAGTGATATCGATGTCTTTTTTGGTTCGTTTTGCGCTCGAAATTCATACGACTTTGCTAATGAGTTATTATTGTTTAGCGAGGCTCTGATACCACTGTAAGTCGATTTACAACACCCCACGAGTTGCGGGGAGGCGGAAACTTGAAAAAAACGATCTTGTTCTTTGCATAAACATCGACTAACTGAGAATATTTGCTAAACTATAACTAACAAGAAACATAGAAGTGTTAACTACTATGATAAGTGATTATACCTAATGAACCGTGTCCTTCTCCTTTGCGTTATCCACCTCCTTCTCGGCCTCCTCCACGTAATAGACGATCCACCCGAGAACTATACTCCAAGCTTCAACTCTAACTTGAGGTAACTAGGTTTCTTAAAGTGCTAATCTAAGCAACCTAGGTGATATAGAGTTGGATTATGGATGTATTAGCTTAGCTAACCCTTGATCTCAACACATGAGAGGTTAGGGTTAGGGTTTGAAGAGAGAGAGAGACCTTGTGGAGAGAGAAGGTGAGAATGATAATAAATTGAAATTGTTTCTCACTTCTAATATATCATGAAGCATATAAAAAAATCAAATAATATAAATCAAATGATTTATCATCATGCTTCATTTCATATGTGCAATAAATCATCAAGTGAGTCATTAAGCAATAAATGCTTCATTAACTCACTTGAATGATTCATCTCGTGAGTCACAAAATCAATTAATGCTAATGCCACCTAAACCCTCAAGTCACCATCCTTCTAGAAGCTCTCCGCGAAATTACGAGAACGCCCCTCATATCTGTGAAAACACGGAAAAAATTTAGACTGTATAAATCCAATAACCCGATACTAGAAACTGGTTTAAACCAAAGCTGTCTTGTAAAAACTATCCAAATGTCGTACGTGCGTAAACACACGTATGCGTCCGAACCCTTGTCGTAAAACCATACGACCTCTATATCGTTTTGCCTGGAGCAGGGAAACTCTATGTGTGGGACTCTAAAGACTCGACTACTACACTGGCAGTGGGTTTAACCATAGACCGCAAGCGGCACTAGTTGTACGTAACGGTCCCCAGGTAGATGTCGATAAGAAAGCCGATGAGGAAACCCATCCGAACTCCTACTGAGCCTGATGTGACAATCTCCGTACAGTCCGGTTTATTCGTCAAAGACTATCGCATATCGGGCCCACGGGGGCAGCAAGCGTCAGTCCCCTAATAGCGGTATAAGTCGTGTCGGAGCGTAGCCCATTACACCCTGAGAAGCAACAGGAACCTACCAGTAAATCTCGCTTTCCCTGGCCAGGGACTTTGCGTAATGGCTCTCTGACACAGCGCGATATCAACTCCCAATACCAGGAGAGACGAATCCTGTTCAACTGCCACTACCTCCAAGTGCTCGGGACTGCACCCAACTGCTACCTGTTTGCACGACTCCTTTGAGCCATGGTAGGGTAGCAATCAAAGAACAGTGGGACACACTCGAGGCGAAGTAGCAGCGTCAAGTCTGCGGACTATGCTGTACTCATGTCACCTGGGAACTGTTAACTGACGACGGGTATATTACCAACCAACAGTTCCCCGTGAGTCCTGTCCGGTGTACCCGTAACCCGACGAGCACCTGTATACTATCTCCAGTACGACGTACTGACGGCTGTGGGACAGACCATCTCCCCAACTGGGATGAGAAGCGTACACACTAGTCTACTCCGGAGTATCGATGCCCTGTCTCGATAATCCTATGACTAGGGACCAGAAAAAGGATGTGCTAGTAGACTACCCAGCCCCTACTAGTGTGACTGCCATCACAACGCTGGTAGTCAAGCAAGATCCTAAGAGCTCTATCAATACGTATACTCACATATTAAGATAGATAAAACCAAGTAGCATACTACCATGTTTAGCAAGAATGTTATATAACTGTAAATATCCTAAGCTTCCATTAAGTAATATACATGCTAGTATGATACAATAATGGCCCCTAGGGCATATACACTAACAGAAAGGTCCTGTCGAGGTCTCTCTCAAATCTCACTTGTGCCGAACTACCCGGAAGTCATCGCCCTTTAGTAAAGCTATTTCTTGTTCTGGAACGGCTGCATACTCATCGTGACTCCTTCTGGAAGATATATCCATAATCAACGCCTCTGCATGCATATCACATCTCTGATGTCGGCGGAGGGGAACGTCATCTTATCAAGATCTCGTTCGAACCTCTTACTCCACCTTTCTCTTCTGTCGACGGCTTCGGACTCGTCTCATCGTGGCTGCATGGACTGTGTTCCAACGGCTATAATCGTATCTGGAGTCTCCCAAGTAATGCATCCAATCACATGATATCCGAAATATGTCAAACCTTTCGATCGATTCTTCAAAACCGCATAATCCCCCAAGAGCTCAACATCTTGGGTACAGTTTAATAGTATCGAGTACATACCACAGCATCGGTAGACCAACTGTAGAAGAGAAAACCCAAGCCTCACTAATGGCACCGCGGAACTGCCACAAAACCTAAGGTTCAAAGGCTTTCACACGGTCATTATATTGAGTTAGGGTTTCATTCTTCTAGAGGGTCCATAGAATCGCTTTCATGTCTTTCCGAATACTTCAAACTTGGAAAATAGGATCCTGACATTCGATCGTCTCCATCGACTCTCAACGTACCTGCGTGAAGTCGTCTCTAGCTGGAATCAATCTATCTGATGACCTCGCATCGGGGTAAGCGAACGAACCACATGTCCTAGTCATTCATCCTCGGGTGACTAGCGACCTTCTATCATTTTTCTAATTATATCCTCATGCTGCAGTAGCTCCAACATCTGGACGATATCTCGTCATTTGCAGCAACAACTGGCTCATTCGTCTGCACGCTGAACAGTGCCTCGATGATTATGAATAAGCGATACATCAATGGCCATCACATTCCGGCTGGCCTCTAGCAGTAGCCTGATCCTCTGGTGTTGATTTGCACATTCAAGAAATCCCGTAAAAACGACCCATCAAACACTCATGGCGTGAAAACACTATAAAACGATGCCCCTATGCAATCGTATGTCTCTGGAATCACGCCCTGGTCAGTCCTCATTCTTGACAAGCTCGTGCTGACCGCAACTCTAGCCGTAGCTCTCTCTGCCCGTGCAATCGTGGCAGCAAAACCATAACCAATATCGATGAGGATAGATCATAGGAATGAATATAATACTGTGCAAGAAAATGTACATCCTAAGGCTCCTTAAGCGGACTAGCATATCGTAAGTATGTCGCGGAACATACACACGGTACGTCACTCTACTGAAGTCACCTACTCCATCAACCAAGGTCAATCTATGCGACGAAAGTTCAGGTCTAATACCCCCTCGACTAAGTCTAAGTTCCAAAAGGTCAAGCCTAAGTTCCGTATATATACAAACACTCTAGGTTCCGTATAGTCAAACTTAGACTCGAATCAAGGTTAACCTAGCACTCTGATACCAACTTTGTCACGACCCGAAATAGCACGTGATTGGCCCTTGAATCATATGATGTCTATAGGACCTCTTCTAATTAAAGTAAGCCAAAAGCGCAGAAATCTAAAACCATTTTAAATAATAAATAAAGGAAAACTAGTTTTAAAGAAGTGAAGAAAACATATTTTAAAAACAAGGATTTTAAATAAGTAAGCCGAATATGCATTTTAAAAAAAATCCCAAGTCTTTTCTAAAAATTTCGGCAGAGTTTGCTTTGTAAATACTGGCCCCAAACGGGGTACAACAAGAACAATATATGCATAATGATAAAGGCATCCCCAAGCGGGAGCTAGCTCTTCGTCAATCGACGGTCACAACCACGCAAGCAATATAATATACAACGCCGAAGGGCGAGGATCAAAACTCAAAAGAAAACTCAAAATCATCAGAAAAACCATAATACTACAACGCGCGACTCTAAGGTCGAAATAATACACAACTGGTTTTCTAAGTCTCACTAAATATACAAGTTTGGTTGATGGACTTTACTAGATACAACTGAAAATAAATAAGTACAATGGTGGTCATGATGCGAGTGAACCCACCTACCAAAGCAATCACCCAGAAAGGAAGCAGTGTGCCAGAAAGCCGCAATGAAACCTGTATGGCAAAACCTGCAAGAACTGTGGCACAACGGGGGTGAGTTGCCAACTAGTGAATAGAAAATATCACAGAGCAGAAATCGTATGTATGACTCAATCCTAGGTCAATACGATCAGTAATATATATCCTCAATATGAATAAGTCTGAAGCAAGATAAGGTTGCAAGGGTAAACATCTATACATAAGTGTAGTACCAAGTGCTCGTGCCAGTGCCTCAGGTAGCAACATATCATAAATATGAGGTATAATCAATGTAATCAGTGTCAACTATATCATGAAGTTTATGAGTATGTGGGTATCATCCAACTATCTAGTCAATGTCTGTATATATGTGGATCTCGTCCACGTGTCACCCAATGACACAAAACATCATGCATGTAAATATCATAAAGCATATGCATGGAAATATGAGGATGTAAATCAACGTGTGCCCCTCGCGACACATCAAAATCATGGAACCGTAGTATCCAGCATCGACACTCGAAAACATCATGAAACCCGTGCCTAGCATCGGCACGTAAATTCTCATTTATCGGGCTCCGTCAGTCCGGATCGGCCCACGGGCTCCGTCAGTCCGGATCGGCCCATATCATATCTCGACTCCGGTTGGTATCCTCCGGATATCCGCCGAGCCCAAATACAATCACCGGTAGGGAGTAGTCCCACTGCCAGGCTCACCTTCTGCAGCAGAGCAATCCGTTCTCGCCCCGGGGTACCATACCGGGTCCACCATGTACCTGCAAACGGAATCATCCGCCTGCTCGAATCGGGTTTCACATATCACACGTCTCAGAACCGAGAAAATGCATGGTGGACACACTGAAATTTTATATCAAGAGAAACCGGGTTTTTAAAATAGTACATGCTTTCTTTTGAAATAGCCACGGTTCTCAAATCCAGAAATATCATGGAAACAACATATCTCAATGCGTATAATCATAAAGCATTATGTATGCGACATATAATAGAAATGTAAGCATATCAGTATCTTATGCAACATGGAATAGTAATATGCACATATCCAGGGAAACCGCTCTTTAAAATGAATCAATTATAAAATATATCTTACGGTTCCCAAATCTCCAAAATCAAGCCAGAATCATCTATGTATGTGCAAATACGTATGTATGGAAGTATGGGTGTACAATATGTGTGTACGCAAGTATGAGTGTACAATATGTATGTACACAAGTATGTCATATCCTGATACAACAATCCTACTGTGTTGTGACATAGCAATTATCGATGATGAAGTGTGTGAGCCGGCAAGCAGGTGTACGTAGAACATACGCATCATCGATAATGGTGCTGGTGTCATGACAGCATGGTTTTAATATAACAATAAACACATTTACACATGCAATGCGATGCGAATAGCAAGAATATGTGGAAATCGAATAATAAACGCAACAGTGAAGAATCTACATCAATATGTAAATGTCATACAGTTTTACCATTTGAAATAAAACGAATCGAGGTTTTTAGAAAAATAAGGACTACTGTGTTTTTAAGAAAAGATACGTCATTTGAAAATATCTGTAGAATCCCTTTGCCTGTCTTTAAAATACTCACGATTCGTTAGATTTGAAATAGGTATGACTCGGGTCTTTTCTAACATCTACTAAGTTAACTGCAGATCTAACTAACAAGCTAATCGGAAGGGTATGGAAACCAACTAAATCTGAGTCGATATATATATAATATAATAGTCGGTGATCCCGCCTCAATAGTATCACATACGATACAAATACAATATGACATCCTCGAGTCAAGAGTGCGGATCTATCATCAATATATAGCTCGTACGTAAATCCGTCGTACGACATCCCAAATCTGAGTACGGGTCAAATATCACATTCATCTCATCAGATATCTGGTATCCTTATCATCATATCACATGAACTAGGGTACTGACCTAAGGCTAGTACAACTGATACCATATATATATATATATATATATATATATATGCGTGTATGAAAACACACGCCTAAAGGCCCGCTAAAATCTCATGCCGTATCTCCTAATACGAACCACATCATATTACCGATCTCGTGGCACTATGCCCAATCGCATCGAATCATCTCCTCATATCATATACAATCCTCATCATCCATGTGTAGGTATATGTATATATACATATATAGTCCTATAACTGTGTGTGTGTGTGTGTGTATACGTATCCCCATATACGCACAAGTATAGCAAGTAAGCATGTGTGTGCGTGTGGGTGTAAACCTATTCTAGGATTCACGACTAAGAAGCTATACTAGTTCGCTTCTAACAATCCTTATCTAACCATTGAACACCTAATCATTTCCTGAATATCCATGTCACTCATAAAGATATCATATATATGTTGGAGATAGTGCCCTCAGAGTCAATTATTGGATCGCAGGTACATGATTGCAATGATTGCGGAGGACCTGTACCGGTAGGACAGTCTTACTCGAGATGATAGTATGCTATCCGGTTTGCCTTTATCAGTCGTGTACATGTTCAGGTGACTGATTACATGTTACACTTTGATAGAGCCCTAAGGATCTTGCTTTACTACCAACAGTATGATGGTGATCATATACATGAGAGTTGGGTAGTTTATATGCATATCCTTAATTGTGGTCCCTAGTCATGGGAGTTTCGAGACAGAGCATCGATACTCCGGAGTAGACTAGTGTATACAGTCGAGACCCCGATGAGGGGCGGTGGCCGGTCTCACAAGCCACTGGTGTCAGTTAGATCACCTAAGATGTATACAGGTGCTCATTGGGTTATGAGTACACCGGACAGGACTCGCTGGGAACCTGCTAGTTGGTATTATACATATCGTCAGATAGCAGTTCCCTGGTGACATGTGTACAGGTTAGTTCATCGACCTGAGGTCGTCATTTGTCTCGTGTGAGTTCCCACTGTGCTTTGATTTCTACCCTACCACGGCTCAAATGAGTCATGCAAACAGGTAGTTTTTGGGTACAGTCCCGAGCCATATGGAGGCACGTGAGCGGATCGGTAGGGGATTCGTCTCTCCCGGTATTTGGGGCGAGATCGTGCTGTGTCTAGGAGAGCCATTACACAAAGCCCACGGCCGTGGCAGAAGATTTACTGGTAGGTACTCCAGTAGTATCTCAGGGTGTTATTGGGCTACATTCCGACACGACTTATACTGCTATTGGGGGTCTGACGTTACTAGCCCCCTAGGCAAATATGCAATACTCATAGACGAACGGACCGGACTGTATATACATTGTCACTGTTAGGCTCAGTAGGGTTTCTGGATGAGTTCGCTCATCAGCCTCCCTTGAGGTTAGTCCATGGGCAGCCGTTACGCATAGCTAGTGCCACTGACGGTTTGTGGTTAAACCCACTGCCAGAGTACTGACGAGTCATTAGGGTCCCCCACAGACAGTTTCCCAAGTTCGGGCGAAATGTTGTAGAGGCCGTATGGTTTTATGGCAGGGTTCGGAAAATGCACGTGCGTTTACGCACGTGTCATATTTCGGGCAGATAATACTGGACGGCTTTGGTTTAAGCCGGATCTGAGTATTATATTGAGTAGATATAATATCTTTGTCTCAGTTGCATTTGTTTTCGGTTGTAATACAAATGCGGGTATATTTATACAGTTACGGGGTTATCCTGAAATTCGTTTCGGAATCACTTTTGGAAGTTGCCAGTTTCCAGTTTTCTATCAGCCGTCTTTTAACATTCGGTTAACGACGGATTTATCTTTTCTTGAGATGAGTGTGGAAGGTTCTAGAAGTTTCTAGAAGTGGTGACTAGGTTGAATGGTGTTGATGTTTCATTGGTTGCTTTTTTTCACACTTTGTGTTCACACTATGTGTTCACACATGATATTTGTTCTTGTGGTCACCTTCCTCCTCCCACACTCACCCCCCACCTTCTATAAGATGGCCGGCCCCTCCTTTCTCTCTCACTAACTTGATGTTTCATTTGGTAAAAAGATTATGATAGAAATTGAGGTGTATGGAAATTTCATTGCTCATTTCATTCCATCACCCGAATCAATTGGCAACTTCATTAACCGTTCGTCCATAGATTTGGACGGAACGAGACAAAGTCTTCTACTCATTCTCTACATCAATCTTGGTCATCTCCTTTAGCAAACTTGATGACCGAGTTGCCTCGAGTCAGAGGCGGGAGCCCGTTTAAAGAATCGTTGACGTGGTGCCACCTGGACGAGCAGATCGGAGCAGCCGCAACGGAGCGTGGGATGATGGTTAAAGAACGAAGGACTCGGATCGTTCGGTATAACCTTTCTACTCTCTTTACAGTTTGTTAGTTTAGCAATAATGGCAGATCCGGGTTATAGTATACGATAGCTCCACTTAAAAAGTTTTTGTTCCGCATTTGGCGTCTGTAGACGGCCGGGGCGCTACCGTAGACTTACAGTGGTATCAGAGCCTCACCATTATGCTATACTAACTTGTGCTAACACGTTTAAAATATCGATCGAACCGAATTTCGAAAAACACAATTTTCAAGCTTCACAGTTTCTGTCGATTTTAAATGATGTCCTAAAATTATTCTACATATCACAGAAATCTGTGAAGGGTTTTCTAAGAATACTGTAAAAATTTGGGCACATGATACGACCAAACCGCTGCGGAATCGCGGTCGAACCTAGGGTTTGACCGCGCATCCGCGGCCATTTGGTGTGATCATGCCCCCAAACTTTCACAGTGTATTCTTCTCTAGAAATTAGGGCTTTTGGAATATATCTTTTGGGCCCAGATTTTGTTACTGTACACCAGTTGTTCGTGGGGCCCATTTCGTGAGATTTAGTCGATCCAAATTTAAACATGTTTGTTTACAGTGCTTACATTATATCTCCGACCCGGAATGTCATTTGATCGGTAAACCGCGTCTGATTGCTATAGTTCTTTTAGACGGGTTTATGAACGTGACATTCGCGTTGATGTTCTTTGTTGTGCTGTGATGTTGCGGATTTGTCGTGGTGGATAGCAGTGTACAATGGTAGTGCAGTTTGGATTTATTTGTACATTTGATATTGCGGGGCGAGCGTCCAACATGTGGACTGCAGTCACTGCCTGTTGTATAATATTCTTTTGGGGCACGACCAGGTTGCGGTCGATGTACCTGTTGTACATACTTTTCATTTCTGTACTAGGTTTTGCCCCGCGACAGAGTGCACGGATAGCCGGGTTCTGGAGGGCAACGGGTCCGCATCTCATGGCTTTGAGAGGCAGAGGGGCCTCACTCTAGAATTGGTAGACTATTCGCCGCACTCGTATGGGGTACAGGTTGACCCAAAGAGGGGGGCTCAAGCTACCGGATTCCGTTAAGTGCAGGGTGGTCCATTCACTTTGCTGTAGGGGGCTGCCTCGCTTCAGGTTTTGGCGGGTAACTTGCCGCACCCGTAGGGGTCTGGGTTTCATTGCACAGGCTATCCACACGACCAGGGGAACGTCGGGTTTCAGCAGCGGCTCTGTGAAACCCGGGGATCCCAGATTATCTGTATTGTTCTGTGATGCTTATTACATTTCTGTAATATTGCATATTATTACGCCTGGAGCGATTATTGTATATTGGTATATATACTATTAGATGTTGTATATGTTTTACACCCGCGCTAGTTCAATCCCCGCTCTGTCGTTAGTTAAGTAACCTAACGGGTGATGACGGGACCCAGTGACGAATGCGGATGGCATATACGTACATTTTATTTTCGTTCTTTTCTGGTGTGATTATTGATGGGACTGCGTTGATTCTGATCAATGCAAAGTAAAACAAAACTATTTGGCAGTTGTTGGAACAAATTTAAAAAGTGTTATTACAAAGACGTTTCCTTTTGTTTTGCATAGCGGTATTCAGTGTAATATCCCGCACCTCATTCGACGGGGCAAGGGCCGATATCCCTTCACCGGGACTGACCCCTTGGGCAGAAGTTTGCGTCAGGGTAATAACTTCACTATAGTCGATTACAAGTTGCTATGCACCGCGGTATTCAGTGGAATATCCTGCACCTCATTCCACGAGGAAAAAGCCGAGATCCCTTCATCGGGAGTGACCTCTTTCGCAAAAGGTTTTCGCCACTATATTTTAAAAAAGCTATCAGGTTTTTTCAGCGATATCAAGTTCACTACGTTAAAGGTTTTTCGCCAAAAACCAGTCGTAGCCCTCCGTCATTTCTTTTGGGTATTCAGTAGTATTTAAGCTATGTATTTTGACCAACGGCAAGGCATAGTGTTTGGTAGCTGCTAGGTATTCATTTGTTGCATAGATAGATGAGTTGGTTTGGGACAGTCGTTCTGCCATTTTGGCCAACGTCAAGGGCATGTGCGGGTGGGTTCAAATTGACAAGATAGTGACGGGTAGAACTTGGCATGTGACTTATGAAATTTTGACCAACGCCAAGGTTATAAGAGCATGGGGCAAAAATCATATCGGGAGTTTCTAAAGAAACTGAAACTTGCCAAGTATGCGCATACCTTCTGGAGTATGGGTAACGTGGATGCATTCCATCACGTTATCATGCGATGAGAGTTGGATCCCGATTCCCACTGATGAGTTGGTTTACTCTTCGGGTGATCCCGATTGATTCTTCTTTCAGGTTTGCAGGAGAATTTGACAGGACAGTGGGAGGTTTTCGGATTAGATAAAGTGATAACCATTCTGATTTAGGTAAGAGTGCACGCAGAGTGTTTCTTTTCTCTCTCTCTCTTTGGCAGAGACCTTTGACCGACCCTAGACTATGACTTAGTGACTAAGTTGACCGAACCTTCTTAAAATACTCGCTTTTGGATTGTCTGAGATTGCATAAGTCATTGCCAGTCCTTCTTTTACCCTTTGTATTTCTCAGAACACCCCGTATTACTACGGACATCCACTTCCATTGGATAGATCCATCGTATGGTTATATATGAACTCGAAGGGACTTCTTCGAGGATGGATCCAGGTTCAGGAGAAATAGAATTGGTTTATTCAGTTGTCCTTTATTATCACCTTCTCTCAGGTTGCGAGGGCTCCTTGGTTTAGGAGAGTACACCTATTACGCTTATTGGATAGTCTTATTCCAAACCATAGGCAGGTGCCGAAAGGTAGGGAAGGAAGAAAACCATTTAGCCTAACGATGGTGTATAGAAGGTAATGACTAAAGACAAATAAAGGGATTTGGAGAGATGGCAATAAAATATACGGTTGAAATCATGAATTGGATTATGGAAGAGGCATTGCTATAAATATCAGGATACCCCTACGAAACATTTTCATGTTTCAGTGCATTGTTAAAGGAAAACTGTTTTCCCGATTGGGTACTTACTCCAGGGTATGTATTTACCAGGTTTCATTCTCATATCTGCATGGTTTTACAGATGATGAGTGGGAGTAAGTTATTGGGAATTAGGTGATCATCGTCATTATATCGGAATTCGTTGTAATTGGTGATATTTGAGGAAATCACCAGGGTACAGTTTTCAACCTACGACGCACAGGTTTTGAGTTATTCAACTCAGCGGACTTATACAGAGTATTGTATGTTGTCCAGTGTCCATCAGGACAAAAGGGTAGGTCCTCGTACTATGTTCTGTTTACTTATGTCTTCTCTATTTAGACAAGTGTTTCGTAGAAATACAAGGTCTAAGTTTTGAGAAGTTATGGGTATAAGAATAAAGTAGAGAACCAGGTATCACAAGCATCGGGATTCTTCAAAGAGATCGAAGATGTAGATTCGTGTGATTGGTATTCAGATGATAGTGATAGTTTTAAGAAACTTGTTACTCTTTCGGGTTACTCATAATTGGATGATTTCCTAAGTTGAGTAATGCTGATTAGCCTCTTTCTATTAAGTTGATATGCACTGGAGACAGCTGCATGATTTGAATATGGTTCCAATTAAATAAGTGCCAAAGTTTCTATATTGGATATAGAATGGTTCATACCTTAAAAGATGTTAAGGTACGGGGAGTTGTCCAGCTTATGCTTAAAACCAGGCTCTCAGGGCACGTTTCTGTAATAGATGTTTGTGGGTTGACCCTGGCTATGACGAGGGTTGATATTCTACCATTTGGAAGATCAATAGTGATATTGTTCTTGACTCGCCACAGTTTTAGTAAAATGGATTTTTTTTTCAGAAAACAGTAGTGGGAGTATGGTAGAACTGGAAGTAATTCCAGAACCGCGAACGATTACGGAAAATTTAATAGGACCTATATATTCAATCAGGTTTGACATTCCAATAGCCACTCCGCAAATATGTTGGGTAACCTCAGACACCCGAGAGGTACTCCGGTAGCCTCAAGTACGGTGACAGGGAGGTTCTTATCTATCCAGACTTGACAATACTGTTGTTCCAGGCTATGAGACCCGGTAGGAGGGTTGTCGTAGTCAGTGGGAGCATCGGAAGCATAGTGGGCAAGAGGCTTATATCTATTTATAGACTTGAGCAGTTATAGCGGAGATAGATCATCTAATTTTGATGTGACAGTCATGGGTTTGACTTCATCAGAATAGGGGATGAATCTGTTAAGAAGGTAGTAGGGTGTGATGTCATGGTATATGGATGACATACACAGAGTAGGAAGTAAAATTCCTACACTACGATCGGTTGTACTGTGGTCGTCACACAGTTGTTTCTCCAGACAGGATATGGATATAATATTTGACATTCTAGTTTCTAGATCTATGGTTTTAGATCTGGATTAGGGTAGTTTCCCAATGTAGGTACTTTGACAGCATTCTAATGGTTTTTAGAATAGATGACTCCTGGCATGGTGGTGTATCTGCAGGTAATGGAGTCACCCTCTCTAAAGGTGTCTTACAGACTAAAGGGGAGAGAGATGTGCATGATTGGCAGATCACTTGCTTAGGCATTTGAGTCAGTCGTGAGATGTCAAATACCACACCAGATGTTGTTTTTGCACTAGATGCAATAAGTTTGTATTAATCCAATCCTAGAGAAACAAAAGGAAGCAGTTTTAGAACATAAGTACATGTTCTATGGATTTGATGACGGCAGCCTCCTTCGGGAGACGGTTATCATTCCAGGCTTCAAAGGTGACATGGTTGACAGAGTGATTGTCAGAGTTATAGTTTTCCCTCTGACGAGGGACAGTATTATGGACAGGCGGTCCAAGAGGATACTGTGGGAGGCTTGGTGCAGGATACTGATTAGGTTCAGTGATCGATACAGTCTAAGAAGTTTGGATTTGGAGTTCATTTATGAACTAGGTCCCATCAGATATCCAGACATATTCTAAGACAGGTATTACTCAATTCGGGAGATGGCTTTCTCCGCGAATTTGAGATTAAGAGAGATATAGAAAGAAACATCTAGGCGGATCCACTCACTGAGGCTATTTCTCGAACACAATAGTTTTACGAACGAGCTTTGTGAAACTGATTAGTAGAGGAGTTGGATGTTCGGTTTTACACGGGCTGTGAGTAGTCGACATCGCAATAATTAGCCTTAAGTGCATGTGGGAGATTGATGGAGATAGTGCCCTCAGAGTCAATTATTAGATCGCAGGTACGTGATTGCAATGATTGCGGAGGACATGTACCGGTGGGACAGTCTTACTCGAGATGATAGTATGCTATCTGGCTTACCTTTATCAGTCGTGTACATGTTCAGGTGACTGATTACATGTTATACTTTGATAGAGCCCATAGGATCTTGCTTTACTACCAACAGTATGATGGCGATCATATACGTGAGAGTTGGGTAGTTTATATGCATATCCTTAATTGTGGTCCCTAGTCGTGGGAGTTTCGAGACAGGGCATCGATACTTCGGAGTAAACTAGTGTATACAGTCGAGACCCCGATGAGGGGCGGTGGCCGGTCTCACAAGCCACTGGTGTCAGTTGGATCACCTAAGATGTATACAGGTGCTCATTGGGTTATGAGTACACCGGACAGGACTCGCCGGGAACTTGCTAGTTGGTATTATACATATCGTCAGATAGCAGTTCTCTGGTGACATGTGTACAGGTTAGTTCATCAACCTGAGGTCGTCATTTGTCTCGTGTAAGTTCCCACTGTGCTTGATTTCTACCCTACCACGGCTCAGAGGAGTCGTGCAAACAGGTAGTTTTTGGTACAGTCCCGAGCCATATGGAGGCACGTGAGCGGATCGGCAGGGGATTCGTCTCTCCCGGTATTGGGGGCGAGATCGTGCTGTGTCTAGGAGAGCCATTACACAAAGCCCACGGCCGTGGCAGGAGATTTACTGGTAGGTACTCCAGTAGTATCTCAGGGTGTTATTGGGCTACACTCCAACACGACTTATACTGCTATTGGGGGTCTGACGTTACTAGCCCCCTAGGCAGATATGCGATACTCATAGACGAACGGACCGGACTGTATATACATTGTCACTGTTAGGCTCAGTAGGGTTTCTGGATGAGTTCGCTCATCAGCCTCCCTTGAGGTCAGTCCGTGGGCAGCCGTTACGCATAGCTAGTGCCGCTGACGGTTTGTGGTTAAACCCACTGCCAGAGTACTGACGAGTCATTAGAGTCCCCCACATACAGTTTCCCAAGTTCGGGCGAAACGTTGTAGAGGCCGTATGGTTTTATGGCAGGGTTCGGAAAATGCACGTGCGTTTACGCACGTGTCATATTTCGGGCAGATAATACTGGTCGGCTTTGGTTTAAGCCGGATCCGAGTATTATATTGAGTAGATATAATATCTTTGTCTCAGTTGCATTTGTATTCGGTCGTAATACAAATGCGGGTATATTTATACAGTTACGGGGTTATCCTGAAATTCGCTTCGGGATCACTTTTGGAAGTTGCCAGTTTCAAGTTTTCTATCAGCCGTCTTTTAACATTCGGTTAAAGACGGATTTATCTTTTCTTGAGATGAGTGTGGAAGGCTCTAGAAGTTTCTAGAAGTGGTGACTAGGTTGAATGGTGTTGATGTTTCTGTTAGTGTATATGCCCTAGAGGCCATTACTGTATCATACTAGTTTATATATTATTTAATGGAAGCTTGGGATATTCACCTTGTATATACAATCTTGCTCAAAATAGTAGTATGCTACTTGGTTTGTTTCTACTTCAATGTGTACATGTGTTTATTTTATTATATCACCTATACGCATTAGTGGAGCCCTTAGGATTTTTGCTTGATTACCAGCGTTGTGATGGCAGTCACACTAGTGGGGCTGGGTAATCTATAAGCACATCCTTATGCAGATCCCTGGTCGCAGGACTATCGAGACAGGGCATCGATAATCCGGAGTAGACTAGCGCATGCGCTTCTCATCCCAGTGTGGGAGACGGTCTGTCCCACAGCCGTCGGTACGTCGTACTTGAGAGAGTATGCCGGTGCTCGTTGGGTTACGAGTACACTGGACAGGACTCGTCGGGAACTGACTAGTTGGTATTATGCCTATCGTCAGTTATCAGTTCCCAGGTGACATGAGTACAGCTTAGTACGCTGACTTGACACTGTCACTTCGCCTCGAGTGTGTTCCCACTGTACTTTGATTACTACCCTACCACTGCTCAAAGGAGTCGTGCAAACAGGTGGTAGTTGGGTGCAGTCCCGAAGCACTTGGAGGTAGTGACGGTTAGACAGGATTCGTCTCTCCCGGTATTGGGGGTTGACATCGCGCTGTGTCTAGGAGAGCCATTACACGAGTAGTCCCTGGCCAGGGCAAACGAGATATACTGGTAGGTTTCTAGTGTTATCTCAGGGTGTTTTGGGCTTCACTCCGACACGACTTGTACCGCTATTGGGGGACTGACGTTTACCGCCCCCTAGGCCCGCCATGCGATGTATCAGATGAACAGACCGGACTGTACGGAGAATGTCACATTCAGGCTCAGTAGGTGTTCAGATGGGTTTCGCCTCGTCTGTCTTCTTGTCGGCATCTACCTGGGGACCGTTAAGCATAGCTAGTGCCGCTTGCGGTCTGTGGTTAAACCTACTGCCAGCGTAGTGTCGAGTCTTTAGAGTCCCACACAGAAAGCTATTCGCCTTTAGGCAAAAGAGTAGAGGTCGCATGGTTTTGCGACACGTCGCATGGTTTTGCGACAGGGTTCGGTCACATCCGTGCACTTGTGCACGTACAGTGTCCGGACAGTTCACACCAGCGGGCTTTGGTTTAAGCCAGATCCTAGTGTACCTTTTGGGATTGGATTTATCCAGTGTGTATTCGTGTTCCTCGGAACGCGAATGCTGGTGTGTATGCACAGTTGACGGAGAGACAGAGGTAGAGGATTCTCATTAGGGTTGTTGACCGTTGACCGTTGACTATTGACTTTTCGCTCAACCCTAATGAGAATATGATATGTGATTAACAATTATATTAATTAAGTATTATGGTGACATGGTTGTTGAGGGATTGACTTTGTTGACTTGTTGACTTTTGTTGACTTGTTGACTTTGTCGACCGGTTGACTAGGCTTGACTAGTTGACCATCATGATAACTATAGCTATCAATTCATGGTAAAGAGTTTTGCTTGCTTGCTCTTTTGTGCAAAATGAGTGCATGAAATGATATGGCTATGCTTGCTTAAACCATCACATGATACTTGATTGATATGATGTGTTATGATTGTTTTGGATTATGAGAGCCAAATGAGAAAAGTCTTCTCTTATTCTTTCATGCTCATTCTCTCTCTTGTTCTTGAGCTCTCATCTTCCTCCTCTTGCTCTCCCTCTCTTGACTCTATGGTTCACTTGTCTCATGAGTTGAGAACCAAGAACCATAGATAAAATCCCATACAAACTCTTCTCTACTCACTCTAGTTCACAAGGTTTAGCAAACCGAGTGAACTAGTTTCTTCAAAGTTCGAAGAAGGAGCCAAAGGTTGAAGCTTTCAGGTGGATCTATCTTCGGCGCAAGGAGACGACGGGGAGAAGCCGATTCGGACGACCATCGAAGCTTGAAGACGAAGGAGTTCGAGAAAAAGAAAGGTATAACCCCCTGACCGAGTAGTTAGCAACTCGTAGTTAGCTTGTTAGTTAGATGTTTAACAAAGATCCGGTTTTGAGTCCATGTTACCACCTCTAAGAAAATTGTTTTTCACCAAATTCCGCATGCTCGAAAGTACCGGGAGAGGTAGCATGGACTTACAGTGGTATCAGAGCCTAGTTAAACTCTATCTAACATGTTAGCAATGTAGCTAGAAGATCGATCAAAGAAAAAGTCGCAAAACGAACCCCGTTTTTTAAACTTTCTGTCGATTTTAAAAGTGCTGGAAATTTTTTTTGAGATACACCAAAAATCGACTCAGGGTTTTCTGAAGAAACTGCAAAAATTTGACCCCCTAACTCGATCAAAGCGCCGCAGTTCCGCGGCGGGAGCTTGCACGTGCCGCGGAACCGCGGCCGAGTTGACTCGGTCATGGGGTTTCTTCTTTGCTGTTTGCTCATAGGGGTATTTTGGGATTTTTGGAATATATATTTTCTGCCCAGATTTTCCAGAACGAAAATTTTATTTTTGGGGTCCTGAAAATCCGTATTTTTGATCGAACTTCTAAAAGACTTAAGCTGACGGGTTTTTTCTGTGATGTGGTATTTGTATTGAACGTCTGCTAATCGCTATATGTCGATTAGTGGGGTTATACAAATCTGTGATCTGTAATGTTATTGGGATGTGTATATGAATTGTTGGATTGTCGCGGGTGAATAGCCGGGGGTTGTGAGACGAGAGTTTTCTTTTCTTTCAATTCATGTAAATTTGTAAATTGATGTAATAATTATTTGTATGGCCGCACAACCGGGTCGGGGTTGTAGCCGTCATTGTATAATTTCTTTTTACTGTTTTTGCTCCTAGGATAGACCCATGGAGGGGGTGCACAAACTACCGGGTATGCCGAAGTGCCGAGTGGCCTACTCACGGAGTTGAGGGAGGTTGCTTCGCTTCGGGTACTTGGCGGGTAGTTTGCCGCACCCGTAGGGGTCTTGGGTGGGGTATTGGCTACTCACCGCGACCGTGTAATCTGCTTTTCGTTACAGGCTCGTACGAATTGCGGATTCCTAGTATATCCAATGTGTTCATCTGTGATCTGAAATGGCTATCATTGCAGTATATCTATATATGATATTATTTCGGCGTTGCTTATGTTTTACAGCCGCGCTAGCCCAGCCCCCGCTCTGTCGTTAGTTAAGTAACCTAACGGGTAATGACAGGGCTCCGTAGCGAATACGAATGGCATAAGCAAACGTCATATTTTGGTTGTTTTCTGCAATGGTAGGATTAAATGATGGGACGCATTAAAAGAACTAATGCAAGAATATCACGCATTAAAAGAACTAATGCAAGAAAATAAACCAAATTAAAATCGTTGGAACACTTTCGGAAAACCACTCGGTTCTTTTCAAAACTAACTTTTAAATGCGGAGCTTGAGCCACTCCTTTTAAAAGCTATCTCGTTCCATCGATTATATCAAGTTCACTACGTTCACGGTTTTGCCAAAACCATTCGTAGACCTCCGTCGTTTCACATGAATAGTCAATAGTATTGAAGCTGTGTATGTTGGCCAAAGTCAAGGCACAGTGATTGGTAGCTATTGGGTATTCATGTGTAGCATAGATAGATGCGTTGGTTTGGGACAGTCATACTGTCATTTTGCCCAAAGTCAAGGGTAGGTACGGATGGATCCAAATTAACCTGGAGAATGACGGGTAGAACTTGACATGTGACTTATGATATTTTGGCCAAAGTCAAGGTCATAAGAGCATGGGGCAAAAATCCACATCGGGAGTTTCATAAGTACTGAAACTTGCTAGATTTGCATACCACTTGGAGTGATGATTCTGGTAGGATTCCTTCAGTTTCGTCACGCGATGATATTTGGATCCCGATCCTACTGTGAGTATATGCTACTCCTCGGGAAATTTCTCACTCAACGATCAATGCTATAAACCTAGTAGGTGCCTAGAAAGGTGTTAGCGGGGCTACGCCCCCAGGGAAAAGAGGTTATTTAATTAAGGAACTTCGCGAAAGCGTTGGAAAACCTTCCTCGAAGTACCGACACTGGCCTGGCTAAACGGTTAAGCAAGTATTGTGCGGTGGGATTGATCCCGACTAATTCTTCCTTTTTGGTTTGAGGAGGGATTCGAGAAACAGTGGGAGCCATCATGTTTAGACAAACTAAAAACCATTCTAAACTTGCAAGAGCATCAAGCTGAGTGTTTCTTCTCTCTCCTAATTGCAGCGACCAATCAACATGACTGGACTTAAGTTACTCCTAGATAAAAACATACTGACAGGGCCAAATTAAAAAGATTGGCTCAGGAATGTCAAGATGGCAATCACTTACGACAAGCTGGGGTATCTTCTTACCACCAAAGCTCCCCCTGTCCCTGGTCCCACATCCAGCGTCGCGGATAAGGAAATCTGTAAGACTTGGGAGATTGATAGAGCGAAGGCCAAATGCCTCGTACTTGCCTCTATGGACAATGAACATCAGAGGAGGCACGAGAATATGGACTTGGAATCCATATTTCTTCATATAAAAGAACTGTATGGAGAGCAATCTCGTATCGCAAGATACGAAGCATCGAAAAAGTTATTTTCAGCAAGGATGGCCGTCGGATCATCAGTAGCAGAACACGTGCTTAAGATGATCGGCTACATTGAGGAGCTCGCGGACCTAGGGACCACATTGGAGTGTGAGCTCTATACGGACTTAGTTCTCCAGTCCCTTCCTTCCACTTACGCCCAGTTTATACTGAACTTCAACTTACAAGAAAAAGAAGTTGAAATTTCAGAGCTCCTCAACATGCTGAGGAGCGCAGAGGGCACCCGACAGAAAGGTAGGGAAACATCCACTTTGTTTGTAGGAGGATCATCTTCTTCTAGGTCCAAGGCGAAAGCCAAGGGAAAGAAGAAGAAAGCCCCCGCCAAACCAAGAGGCGGTGTTAGTAAAGTGGATACGAAGGGAAAAGCTAAAGCAACAAAGAAAGCGGGGAAGCTTGTGGATAAGGAAGAATGCTTCTATTGTCATAAGAAAGGACACTGGAAGAATGATTGCAGGGCCTGGAAGGCCAGAACAAAGGAATTGAAGCAGGTTGCAGCTTCAGCTTCAGGTGTGTATGTTATTGAAAACTGTCTTTCAATAAACTCTACTTCCTGGGTATTGGATACCGGATCAGAATCTCATATCTGTAATTCTTTACAGGCGTTGAGAAACCGTAGTGTTTTGAAGGCAGGTGACATGACCCTCAGAGCTGCGAACGGAGCTAGCATGGATGCTAAAGCCGTGGGGGACTATCACCTGGGAATGTCAGATGGACATGTTTTGTATTTGCGTAATTGCTTTTTTGTACCCAACGCAACTTGTAATATCATTTCTGTATCTTTGGTTTCTAAAGAAGGTTATGAATTTGCGTTTGTAAGTAATGTTGTAAACATTCACCTTAATCAAGTTCTGATTGGGTCAGGTACATTAAGCAATGGTATATACGTATTAAACCAACCACAGATTTTCAATGTCCAGAATACACACAAAAGAATGTCTCCGGAAATAAATCAGACTTTCTTGTGGCATTGTAGACTGGGTCACATCAATGAGAGAAGGTTGACGAAGTTAAATACAGAAGGATATTTGAATGCGTTCGAATATCAATCGTATGCCACTTGCCAATCCTGTCTCAAAGGAAAGATGACAAAGACTCCGTTCACTGGACACGGAGTAAGAGCGAGCGAGCTCTTGGGACTCGTACACAGCGACGTGTGCGGTCCAATGTCTATACATGCGCGAAGCGGTTATTCTTACTTCATTACTTTTACGGATGACTTTTCAAGGTACGGTTATGTCTTCTTAATGAAACATAAGTCCGAAGCCTTTGGAAAATTCCAGGAATATAAGAATGAAGTAGAAAAACAAACCGGCAAAAGTATCAAGATTCTAAGATCAGATCGAGGTGGTGAATACTTGAGTGCCGAGTTCCTAGACTATTTAAAAGAGAATGGAATTCTCTCTCAGCTTACTCCTCCATACACTCCGCAACATAATGGTGTATCGGAAAGACGGAACCGAACCCTATTGGATATGGTACGGTCCATGATGAGTAACGCTGAGTTACCGCGATCATTCTGGGGGTATGCGCTAGAATCAGCTGCGTACCTTTTGAACCGAGTTACCACTAAGACTGTGCCTACCACACCATATGAGATGTGGTGTGGGAAGAGGCCCTATCTTAATCACATTAAGACATGGGGAAGTCCAGCTTTTGTCAAAAAGCAGCATGCAGACAAGCTCGAGGCACGCTCAGTACAGTGCAAGTTTGTGGGATATCCAAAGAACTCCAAGGGATATTTCTTCTACTACGAAGAGGAACAAAAGGTTATTGTTTCTCGTCATGCCCACTTTCTAGAACACCAGTTCTTAGAAAAGGAAATAAGTGGGAGCGCAGTAGAACTGGAAGAAATTCCAGAACCACGAGCTATTACTGAAAGCTTAGTGGAACCAGAGGGTTCAAAAGAACAGGACATTCCTACGCCGCTCCGCAGGAGTAGTAGGCAGTCTCATCCGCCTGAGAGATACTACGGTTTTCTCATAGACGGGGATAGAGAGGATTGCATCATAAATTATGATGAGCCTACTAGCTTCCAACAGGCCGTTCAGAGCGTTGACTCGGTGAAATGGCTGGATGCAATGCGGACCGAAATGGAGTCCATGTACACCAAGAATGTATGGACGTTGGACATTGCTCCAGACGGGGTAAAACCCGTAGGATGAAAGTGGATCTTCAAATGGAAGATTGGTGTAGATGGATAGGTTGAGACCTATAAAGCTAGACTTGTTGCAAAGGGTTTCCGTCAAAGACCTGGCTTGGACTATGACGAAACCTTTTCTCCAGTGGCTATGCTGAAATCCATTCGGATCCTTCTTGCCATTGCTGCCTTCCACGATTATGAGATCTGGCAAATGGACGTAAAGACCGCTTTTCTAAATGGAAATTTAGAGGAGTGTGTCTATATGGACCAACCAGAGGGTTTCATTCAGAGTGGGAGCAGAGGAAAGGTGTGCAAGTTGCTTAAGTCCATCTATGGACTAAAGCAGGCATCGCGGAGTTGGAACATCTGTTTTGATGAGACGGTCAAGGAATTTGGCTTTATCAAAAATCCAGATGAACCATGCATCTATAGTAGATTTGTAGCGAGAACTGTAGTATTCCTCGTTTTGTACGTGGATGACATTCTCTTAATAGGAAATGACATTCCTATGCTACAATCTGTCAAGGGGTTCTTGTCACACAGGTTCTCCATGAAAGACCTGGGTGATGCCTCATACATCCTGGGGATCCGGATCCATCGTGATAGATCCAAGAGGATATTAGGACTTTCACAGTCCAGGTACATCGACACCATACTGAAGAGATTCAGTATGGAAGATTCCAAGCGCGGTAACCTACCGGCTTGTCACGGGATCACCCTCTCTAAAGAGATGTCTCCCAAGACGGATTTGGAGAGGGATCGCATGTCTATTATACCCTACGCTTCTGCGGTAGGCTCTATAATGTATGCAATGTTGTGTACCAGACCGGATGTAGCTTATGCAGTGAGTGTGGTAAGCCGGTATCAGTCAAACCCTGGGGAGAAACACTGGATAGCGGTAAAGAACATTCTCAAGTACCTGAGGAGGACTAAGGAGATGTTCTTGGTGTATGGCGGAAAAGACCTCCAGATCGAGGCCTCTGCTGACTCCAGCTTCCAGAGTGACAAGGATGATTCCAAGTCCATGTCGGGTTTTGTCTTTACCCTCAATGGAGGGGCGGTGTGTTGGAAGAGTTCCAAACAGGAAACCGTTGCAGTCTCGACGATGGAAGCGGAATACATCGCTGCATCTGATGCCGCAAAAGAAGCTGTCTGGATGAGGAAGTTCTTGAATGAACTTCAGGTGGTTCCGTCCATTGTTGATCCAATACCTCTGTATTGCGACAACAACGGGGCTATAGCTTTAGCGAAGGAACCCAGGTCCCATCAGAGATCCAGACACATCTTGAGGCGGTATCACCTGATCAGGGAGATCGTGGATCGCCAGGAGATCGAGGTTCGGAGAGTTGCTTCAGAAGATAACACTGCAGATCCATTCACCAAGGCCTTGCCCCAGACTCAGTTCGAGCGGCTGATCGAGAAGATAGGTCTTCGATACGCCAGTACATGGCCTTAGTGCAAGAGGGAGATTGTTAGTGTATATGCCCTAGAGGCCATTACTGTATCATACTATTTTGTATATTACTTAATGGAAGCTTGGGATATTCACCTTGTATATACAATCTTGCTCAAAATAGTAGTATGCTACTTGGTTTGTTTCTACTTCAATGTGTACATGTGTTTATTTTATTATATCACCTATACGCATTAGTGGAGCCCTTAGGATCTTTGCTTGATTACCAGCGTTGTGATGGCAGTCACACTAGTGGGGCTGGGTAATCTATAAGCACATCCTTATGCAGGTCCCTGGTCGCAGGACTATCGAGACATGGCATCGATACTTCGGAGTAGACTAGCACATGCGCTTCTCATCCCAGTGTGGGAGACGGTCTGTCCTACAGCCGTCGGTACGTCGTACTTGAGAGAGTATGCGGGTGCTCGTTGGGTTACGAGTACACTGGACATGACTCGTCGGGAACTGACTAGTTGGTATTATGCCTATCGTCAGTTATCAGTTCCCAGGTGACATGAATACAGCTTAGTCCGCTGACTTGACACTGTCACTTCGCCTCGAGTGTGTTCCCACTGTACTTTGATTACTACCCTACCACGGCTCAAAGGAGTAGTGCAAACAGGTGGTAGTTGGGTGCAGTCCCGAAGCACTTGGAGACATTGACGGTTAGACAGGATTCGTCTCTCCCGGTATTGGGGGTTGACATCGCGCTGTGTCTAGGAGAGCCATTACACGAGTAGTCCCTGGCCAGAGCAAACGAGATATACCGGTAGACTTCCAGTGTTATCTCAGGGTGTTTTGGGCTTCACTCCGACACGACTTGTACCGCTATTGGGGGACTGACGTTTACCACCCCCTAGGCCCGCCATGCGATGTATCAGACGAACAGACCGGACTGTACGGAGAATGTCACATTCAGGCTCAGTAGGAGTTCAGATGGGTTTCGCCTCGTCGGTCTTCTTGTCGGCATCTACCTGGGGACCGTTACGCACAGCTAGTGCCGCTTGCGGTCTATGGTTAAACCCACTGCCAGCGTAGTGTCGAGTCTTTAAAGTCCCACACAGAAAGCTATTCTCCTTTAGGCAAAAGAGTAGAGGTCGCATGGTTTTGCGACAGGGTTCGGTCACATCCGTGCACTTGTGCACGTACAGTGTCCGGACAGTTCACACTAGCGGACTTTGGTTTAAGCCAGATCCTAGTGTACCTTTTGGGATTGGATTTATCCAGTGTGTATTCGTGTTCCTCGGAACACGGATGCGGGTGTGTATGCACAGTTGACGGAGAGACAGAGGCAGAGGATTCTCATTAGGGTTGTTGACCGTTGACCGTTGACTATTGACCTTTTGCTCAACCCTAATGAGAATATGATATGTGATTAACAATTATATTAATTAAGTATTATGGTGACATGGTTGTTGAGGGATTGACTTTGTTGACTTGTTGACTTTTGTTGACTTGTTGACTTTGTGGACCGGTTGACTAGGCTTGACTAGTTGACCATCATGATAACTATAGCTATCATTTCATGGCAAAGACTTTTGCTTGCTTGCTCTTTTATGCAAAATGAGTGCATGAAATTATATGGCTATGGTTGCTTAAACCATCACATGATACTTGATTGATATGATGTGTTATGATTGTTTTGGATTATGAGAGCCAAATGAGAAAAGTCTTCTCTCATTCTTTCATGCTCATTCTCTCTCTTGTTCTTGAGCTCTCATCTACCTCCTCTTGCTCTCCCTCTCTTGACTCTATGGTTCACTTGTCTCATGAGTTGAGAACCAAGAACCATAGATAAAATCCCATACAAACTCTTCTCTACTCACTCTAGTTCACAAGGTTTAGCAAACCGAGTGAACTAGTTTCTTCAAAGTTCGAAGAAGGAGCCAAAGGTTGAAGCTTTCAGGTGGATCTATCTTCGTCACAAGGAGATGACGGGGAGAAGCCGATTCGGACGACCATCGAAGCTTGAAGACGAAGGAGTTCGAGAAAAAGAAAGGTATAACCCCCTAACCGAGTAGTTAGCAACTCGTAGTTAGGTTGTTAGTTAGATGTTTAACAAAGATCCGGTTTTGAGTTCATGTTACCACCTCTAAGAAAATTGTTTTTCACCAAATTCCGCATGCCCGAAAGTACCGGGAGAGGTAGCATAGACTTACAGTTTCATTGGTTGCTTTTTTGTGTTCACACTTTGTGTTCACACATGATATTTGTTCTTGTGGTCACCTCCCTCCTCCCACACTCACCCCCCGTCTTCTATAAGATGGCCGGCCCCTCCCTTCTCTCTCACTAACTTGATGTTTCATTTGGTAAAAAGATTATGATAGATATTGAGGTGTATGGAAATTTCATTGCTCATTTCATTCCATCACCCGAATCAATTGGCAACTTCATTAGCCGTTCGTCCATAGCTTTGGACGGAACGAGACAAAGTCTTCTACTCATTCTCTACATCAATCTTGGTCTTCTCTTTTAGCAAACTTGACGACCGAGTTGCCTCGAGTCCAAGGCGGGAGCCCGTTTAAAGAATCGTTGACGTGGTGCCACCTGGACGAGCAGATCGGAGATCGACGAGATCGGAGCAGCCGCAACGGAGCGTGGGATGATGGTTAAAGAACGAAGGACTCGGATCGTTCGGTATAACCTTTCTACTCTCTTTACAATTTGTTAATTTAGCAATAATGGCAGATCCGGGTTATAGTATACGATAGCGCCAGTCAAAAAGTTTTTGTTCCACATTTGGCATCTGTAGACGGCCGGGGCGCTACCGTAGACTTACAATATATATATAGTATATATATAGCATACTATACATCGAACTGCGGGGGTGCTATACTCCATCCACCTGACTTCCCCCGTAGATATAATCTACTCACCTTGACCTTCGCTTGCCGATGTTGACGTCGCCACGCGCTTTCTTGTTTTCTCGAAGTCTTCACGAGGGTACCTACACATCATAGCGTATCGTATCGCATTAAAAACCAAGTCGAAACCAAAATGACACGTGGAACTCACATAAGTCAAAACCTATGGTTTGCCCTCGCAACTTAACCAAATAACACCCGATAGAGACGTACAAACGTCAAGTGATCGAGTACAACACAATCACAAAAATACATAATTCATAATACTTAAAACCATAACTCGAATCAAAATAGTAACACATGTACTCAGCCCCAGATTTTGATGAAGGTGAAAACAATGTTCCAAAACAATACTAGAGTGATGTATAAAGTGTATAAGAGCTATGGAAGCAACCAGGACCCTTGACTCTACAAGGTGGCCGGCCCCCTACCCTAAAATTCTGGCGACCTCGGCCCTGGTAGGGAGTTGGGGTGTCGTGTTTGTAGGATAGTCTCCTGGTAGTCAATATAGGGTAATGGTCTTGCTAGTTTTTCCAGTAAGTGTAAAGGGTCACTCCAGATTCCCTGTAGGCCACCAATCTAATACAAAAACCAAGATTTGGTATCTAAAGTTTAAGTTATAGCAATGTTATAATACTAAATTGTAGGAAATTGGTCCCAGATTTAGATGATGGTGAAAACCATGTGAGCAAACAACACTAGGGTGATATATAGGTTATATGTGACCTACAGAAGAAACCTGGACCCACACCCTCACCAAGTGGTCGAGCCCTCTCTCATGCCAAACCGATCTCACCGGCCCTAGGGACTCCTCTGGGGTTCATACTCTCAGGGTGTCTTCCTAGGGTCAATTCTAATCTCCTGAAGTTGTTTGCTAGTCTCGTAATCAACCCAGGTCATCCCAGATTTCCCTGCACACTCAAAGATCATAAACCGACATTGCAAAGTTCTGTAAATCCGTAGTTTTGGGTTTCAGGGGTTGTCTGGGTTTCTATCAATTGGGAAGGGTTTAAGGTCACCACTAGGCCTCAATTCATAATCACAACTCAATTCAAACCCCGGCCCTCTCTAGAAATCTCCAGAGTTCACCAAATCGCACCAAATCACAACTAAACACAAATATGGTTTAAAGTGAATGAAAAACTACACTAAGTGTGAAGTGAAGGGATTACCTCATTTGGCACTCAAGAAACCCGTACATCGCCAAAATGAAAACTCTCTTGGTCCATAGTGTAGCTTGTGAACTTGTGCATCTTTGTTTGTGAAAGGGAGATGGAGTTTTGATGAGTTTCTCATGGTGTTTTGAGGAGGTGAAGAGGGGGAGGGAGTTAGGGCAGCAGCAGCAGTAGTAAAGAGAGGGAGGGGGGAGGAAATGAGTGAAAGAATGAAGAGGGAATGGCTTAAGACCAAGGTTAACCCCTCACCCTCTCTTTCTCTCTCTTGCCCATACTTCTATATTCTATTCTATTCTTTTCTTTTCTTTTCTATTTTCTTTATCTTTCCTTCTTTCCTCAATAGTAAATCCAAAACAAATAGACATGCATGAATCATGAAGAAAAATGTAACAAGTGTTAAAAATGACATGTGCATGTCAAATGCACAAAACACGTTTAAAGCCCGATTAGCGATTTTTTATCGCGATTAGCACAAAATTAGTGTATAATTAATCATAAAAACTTAAATTTGCATAATTCACATGAAACACCCTCTTTTAGTAATTTCCATAATTTTCCAATTTTTTCCCCAGTTTATCGGTATTTAAATATGCCGCCTTATTAAAATATTCAATATTTATTATTTAATTATAAAATTTCCAAAAATAATATTTTTTTTCTGAAATGTTATAGCAGCGTCCGAAGTCCCCGCCTGCGATCCTATTAACACAAAACATAACTGGTGCAAATCTCATAAATCGATCAATATCACGTACACAAGACGTTTGACCAACGCACGAACTCCAATCCGACTCACAAGTGTTCGTCTAACGGCTAACGTGCGTGACGACACACCAACACCAGCCCAAGTGTAGCAGCACACCAGATCACGAACCGTGTCGGATAACGTAACACGCGTACTCAAAACACTAGAATATAGAAAAGTGATCCCAGATTTTGATACATTAATAATTGGTGAAAGTTGCAAGTACCACGAGACCACAAACAACCCCAGAGACCCTACGCCCAAACCCCAACACCCCAGCCCCTACTCTGGCCGCAATTTGCGGCCAGAACCAATAAATTTGCGGTCCAAACATTAAGGGGTGGTCTTAGGATTTTATGGTGGGTTCTATACCTCAACATTATATCATTTTGATGAGAACTTTTCCAGAAAATAGCTGGTTCTACAGCAGATCTCAAAGGCTCAAAGTTGACACTAAAATACGATTTTTGCACAAAATGCTACCTTTAGTGTTCTAATCCATAACAACAAGGCAACATAACAATATAACTCCTAACTATCAGTTTGAGGACATTACCTAGCCACTCATGCTAAAAAATCCTAGCTTTCTAAGCTCCAAGGAAACCAAGTGGCTAAATCAAGATATTAGAAGTGTTTTCCATGGATTTTGTGAAGTTTTCTTGCAAGGATTTGTGAAGAGAAGGTGAGGGTTCGGTTTGGGAGTTGAGGGAATATCAAATAATTGAGAGTGAGAGAGAATGAGAGAGTGAGAGAGATTATATGATGAGTGGTTAGTGTAGGGTGAATCAAAAGCTTACACTCACTCTCCTCCTTCACCTCATTAATGCCCATTAATGCATCATGACTCATTAGCCACCTCTCTCAAATCCAACAAGATATTTCTCATACACAAATATCTTGGGAAGGTTAAGGCAAGGTTAATTAGGACATGGATTCTTAAGGTGTCATGGTCACTTAACTAAATTAACACTAACTAACCCTCACATTAACGTGCATGTATGTGTACAAGCCATATCAAATAATAATAAAATATTAATTAATTGATATAAAATATGAGAAACCCGATTTGGTAAACTTTTTCTTAAAACCCGCATTATCTCTTAATTAACACTAATCGCATTCTAAAGTGTTACAATCTCCCCCTTTAAAGAAAATTCATCCCCGAATTAAAAATTCTTACAAGCGCACCTTCAAAGAGATGATGGAATTTCTTCCGCATCTCGCTCTCGGCCTCTCATGTGATCTCTTCACTAGTAAGGTTACGCCAAAGAACCTTCACAGATTGCAAGATCTTTGACCGAAGTTTCTTCACCTGCCGATCCAATATAACTACCGGCTGCTCGGTGAATGAAAGATCGCGCTCAAGCTGAACGGTCTCATGCTGAATCATGTGAGAAGGATCATGAAGGTATCTACAAAGCATCGACACATGGAACACGGGGTGAACATCCGGAAAACACGGCGGGCGCGCCAAACGGTAAGCAACGGTTCTTACTCGCTCAAGGATCTCGAAGGGACCTACAAATCTGGGACTGGGCTTCCTCTTCCTGCCAAATCTCATAACGCCCTTCATCGGAGAAATCCGTAGGAATACATGATCTCCCACTACGAACTCAAGTCTGCGACGACGACGGTCAGCATAAGACTTCTGTCTGCACTGGGCTGCTCTCAACCTGTCTTGAATCAGCCGGATCATCTCCGTAGTCCCCTGAACTAGATGGGGTCCTAAAACCCTACTCTCACAGAGTTCGGTCCAACAGACCGGCGATCGACACTTCCTACCATACAAGGCCTTAAAAGGTGCCATCTGAATAGTCTCCTAAAAGTTGTTTTTGTAGGAGAACACAATCAACGGCAAGTGACGATCCCAACTGCCACCAAAATCAAGCACGCACGCCCGAAGCATCTCCTCTAGAGTCTGTATCGTTCGCTTTGACTGACCATCGGTCTGCGGATGGAAAGCGGTGCTAAAACTCAATCGGGTACCTAAAATTTCCTGAAGCTTCTGCCAAAGACGGCTAGTAAACTGGGTGCCCCTGTCGGATACAATACATATGGGAACGCCGTGAAAACGCACAATCTCATCTATATACTACTGAGCGTACTGAGCAAAAACGAAAGTGATTTTCACTGGAAGGAAGTGAGCCACTTTCGTCAACCGGTGAACAACTAGCCAAATGGAGTCATACCACCGACTGGTCCTGTGTAGACCCATAACAAAGTCCGTGGAAATCTGCTCCTATTTCCACTCAGGAATGGGTAAAAGCTGCAACTCACCAGCTGGCTTCCGATGCTCGGCCTTGACTTGCTGACAAGTCAGGCACCTCGAAACGAAGTTCGAAACATCGCGCTTCATTCCTTGCCATCAGCAATTGTCTCTCAAATCACGGTACATCTTGGTGGAACCTGGATGAACGCTAAAGGCTGACCGATGTGCTTGCTCTAGGATCTCACGTCTCAACCCATCAATATCAGGTATACACAAGCGAGTCCCATAGCGTAGCACACCCTGGTCATCAATCATGAACTCCGAAACTGTACCCTGTCGAACAAGCTCAAGAATCTCAACCAAACGGGCATCACTGGGCTGCGCCTTACGGATACGATCCAATAGAAAGGGACGGGCGTGGACATGAGCAAGCTGTCAACCAGTGGAAGTGAACTCAAATGGTACTCTACCATCGCACAAGGTCTGCCAATCCGCAGAAGACTGCCTCTGAATTGCGCTCAACTGGGACAAGCTACCCTCGGGCCTACGACTCAAAGTGTCAGCTGCCACATTCGCCTTTCCCGGATGATAAAAGATCTCGCAATCATATTTCTTCACAAGCTCCAGCCACCGGCGCTATCTCAGATTTAGATCCCGTTGCTGGAAGATATACTTCAAGCTCTTTTGGTCCGTGAAAATCTCACACGACTCCCCATACAAGTAGTGTCTCCAAATCTTCAACACAAAGACCACCGCAGCCATCTCAAGATCGTGAGTGGGATAATTCTGCTCGTTCTTCTTCAGCTGCCTAGAAGCATAAGCAATCACTCTCTGCATCAGCACAAACCCGAGCCCCACTCGAGACGCATCACAGTAAACTACAAAGCCACCTGATCCAGAAGGCAAAGATAGAACAGGTGCAGTCGTCAACCGAGTCTTCAACTGCTGAAAACACTGCTCGCACGCATCAGTCCAAAGAAAAAGAACCCCCTTCCGGGTAAGTCCGGTCAGCGGTGCAGCAATACTCGAAAAATCCTGCACGAAACGGCTGTAATAACAAGCTAAGCCCAAAAAGCTGCGGACCTCTGTCACGGATAAAGGTCTGGGCCAAAGCTGCACAGCCTCGATCTTCCTCGGGTCCATAAGAATACCGTCTCCCGTCACCACATGACCCAGGAAGTCAACTCTATCAAGCCAAAATGCGCACTTTGAGAATTTAGCATACAGCTGGTGCTCTCTCAATGTCTGCAAAGCAATTCTCAAGTGCAGCTCATGCTCCTCCCGACTCCTAGAGTAGACCAGAATGTCATCAATAAACACAATAATGAACAGGTCGAGGAACGGCCTAAAAATCCGGTTCATCAGATCCATGAACGCTGCTTGGGCATTGGTGAGTCCGAACGACATCACTAGAAACTCATATTGCCCGTACCGCAACTGATGATAACCCGAACACAAATAAATCTTAGAAAAATGTTTCTCACCCTGGAGCTGATTAAAAAAATCGTCAATGCGAGGTAAAGGATACCTATTCCGCACCGTAACTCGGTTCAATTGACGATAATCAATACACAAGCTCAAACCGCCGTCCTTCTTCTCGACGAACAGAACATGAGCTCCCCACGGTGAAACACTCGGACGCACAAGTCCCTTATCAACCAATTCTTGCAATTGATCTTTGAGCTCTTGAAGCTCCGCCATAGGCATCCGGTAAGGCGGTATAGAAATAGGCCTCGTGCCAGGAATCAGATCAATGCAAAATTCAATATCGTTCTCTGGCGGCAAACCAGGTAACACATCGGGAAAATCCGTCGGGAAACTCTCGCACAATAGGGACCCGGTCCAACGACTCTACTGCAGCTCCATTATCACAAATGAAAGCCAAGAATCCCCGACATCCCCTCCTCAAAAGCCGACTAGCGCAAAGGGCAGAAATCAAACTGCGAGGGGCGACACCACGCTCCCTCTGCACAACCCGAATAGACTCGCCTGAAAAACTGAAACTGTCCGTCTTCTCACGGTAGTACACCGATGCACAACAAGCTGCCAACCAGTCCATTCTAAGGAGAACGTCGAAGTCCAACATATCCCGAATGATCAAATCGATGGACGACTCTCTATCTCCAATCTGAATGGCACACGACCGAAACACATAACACGCTATAAAAGAATCACCAACAGGTGTAATCACGACAAGCGGCTGATCTAGCAAACTTGACTCTCGGCCCAAACTCAGCATGAAGTGCATAGAAACATACGAATGCGTAGATCCCGGATCAAATAAAACATGAGCCTCAAAAGAACATACAAAAAGAGTACCTGAAACCACTGCATTGGACACCTGCGCATCCTGATGAGTCAAGGAAAATACCTGAGCCTGTCCTCTTCCGGCGACTGGCTGACCTCAGCCTCTACCACCCCGCCGTCTCGGCACAAAACCACAGCGTCCTCAACCTCTCCGCACAAGAGTCTGACGCGGAGCAACAACAGGCATAAAGGGCAACGCCCTCTGCGGTGGAGAAGGTAGTAAGGTAACCTACGGTACAACTGCCTTGCGCTCACATGGCTCCATACAATCTCGAACCCGATGATCCAAACTCTCGCACCGGTAACATCCAGATGAAAACAGCTGACTCCCCTGAGAATAAGAGCTAAAAAGCTATCCTCGTCCCGGACCTCCACTACCCGCAGTATCTAAACGGGAACTGTCACGACGTCTAAACACCTGCCTCTATGCTGAAACACTAGTATGAACCCTCTTCGGTTCCGGAGCAACCGACGTCTCAGAAAGACGCTCTTCAACCAACAGGGTTGCGTCCACCGATGCTGCATAGGTGTCGAAATGCTGAACGCTGATAGCGAGGAACAAATGGGTAAGCAGGCCTCGAACAAACATCTTGACCCTCGTCTCTTCCGAGCCACCAAATACGGAGCATACACAGATATCTCGGTAAACAGCACATCATACTCGGCCATCGTCATAGTCTGGGTCTGGCGTAACGAGTCGAATCTGCGTGCTCGAGCTGTTGGCTATAGTGCCCTCAAGGCAATTATCATAGTCGCGGATTAGTGAATATGATGAATGAGTGAGGACCTATACCGATAAAACAGTCTTACTCAAGATGATAGTATGCTATCTGGTTTGTCTTTATCATCATATACGTGTTGATAGAGCCCATAGGATTCTTGCTTTACTGCAAGCATAGTGATGGCGATCACATATGTGGGAGCTGGGGGTCTATAAGCACATCCTTAAATGTCCCTTGTCGTGGGAGTATCGAGACCGGGCATAGATACACCAGTATAGACTAGTGTATACTGATCGAGACCCCGATGAGGGGCGGTGTCCAGGTCTCACAAGCCATTGGTGTTAGTTTGTTCACCTAAGATAGTATACAGGTGCACATTAGGTTATGAGTACACTGGACGGACTCGCCGGGAACCTGCTAGTTGGTATTATGCCTATTGTCAGATAGAAGTTCCCAGATGACATATGTACAGGTTAGTCTGTCGACCTGAGATCGTCATTTGTCTCGTTTGAGTTCCCACTGTGCTTTGATTACTACCCTACCACGGCTCAAAGGAGTCGTGCAAACAGGTTATAGTTGGGTGCAGTCCCGAGCCACATGGAGGCAGTGATCGGATCGTCGGGGATTCATCTCTCCCGGTATTGGGGGTTGATGTCGCGTTGTGTACGGATGGCCATCACCATAAATCCGTGGCCACGGTGGACGAGAATTATCGATCCAGGATCGATAGTTTCTCAGGAGGTGATGGGGTTTCATACCGACACTAAATGTCGCGTTGTTAGGGGTCTGACTTTATCCACCCCCTTAGACTCGATATGCGATACTCTTAAATGAACAGACTGGACTGTACGGATATTGTCACTGTTAGGCTCAGTAGGGGTTCTGCATGAGTTTGCTCGTCGGCCTCCCTTTCGCTCAATATCTGGGTAGCCGTTACGTACAGCTAGTGCCGCTGACAAGCTTGTAGTTAAACCCACTGCCAGCGTATTGACATGTCTTTAGAGTCCCACACAGAGGGTTTTCATGGCTCAGGCGATATGGTGTACATGAGGTATGTTGATACATACAGGTGTCCGATTAAATATTAGTATGTGTTGTGCAACTTTAATCGGACGGTTGATAATACTAGCGGCTTAGGATTAAGCCGGATTATTAAATCGGGTTTTAATTTAATAATTAATATATGTATTCGTATATACGTATTCTAGTATTATTGTTCGCTACTTATTTTCTCTCTTGGCTATTCGTATTTTTGTACGAATACGCGTATATGTATTTCGGTACATGTACCGGGAAGTATTCTGTATTTTATACGGAATAGCTTCTAGAAGCTTTGCCACCTCATTATTTGATTTTCCATTTATGGAAATTCATTTGTTTAATGATGAGGTGGAGAGTGTGAGGTGGCATGAACAAGGAACAAGGTATTGGTTTTAGGTATGGTTGCACATTGTTTTATTTGTAAATTGGAAATGATAATTTTTAGTAGGAATGAGAGGGGGGGCCGGCCACTACCAAAAAGAGGATTCATTTCATTTGATTACACTAGCCCACTCTCTCACTCTCTCAAGTTCACAAAAAGACTTAGCAAATTTTGTTGCCCATGCCAAAACTTCCTCACCTCCATTCTTCTTCTATGGTTGCTCCATGGAGCATATGAGATGAGATAAAATTTGTAGTGACACTTTCGTACACCCCCACTCTCCATCGCTAGCGACTTTGGAGCGTCGGTTGCCTCGTTCGACGAGGTTGGAGATTCCGCCGTTTCCCTCGGGTGGATCATCGGAGATGAAGGAAGACCGGCAACCAAACTTCGTCAAAGAACCGCTAGGAGTTTGGAATGAAGACCGAAGGACTCGGATCAACTCGGTATAACGATTCTAACTCTTAGTTTAAATTGCTAGCTTAGGGTTTAAGGTTGATCCGGGATTCGGGTAACGGTAGCGCCAGTATAGAAATTTTTTTGGCGTATTTTGGCCGCGTTTTGATGGCCGGGGCACTGCCGCAACCCTTCATGGTATCAGAGCCACCCTTTTAACCCTAATAGCAAGTTTACACAAGCTTAAAATCTCGATTGGCAAATTTTTCGGAATCGTTTTTCCAAATTGATTTGTTTGCTATCGATTTTTAAAAGTGGTCAAAAAATATTTTCAGGCATCTTAAAAATACACGCAGGCAAAACTAAAGCTACAGAAAAAATTTGGTGACCTAACTCCAAAATTCCACCGCGTAACCACTGCGAAATATCACATCTGGCGGCGCTTCCTCGGTCGTTTTTGGGCTACAGTAACCAACAATTTTTCTGGAGCTCTAGTTGGTGGAAAAATGATTTTTGTGATATATGGTTTTGGCCCAGATTCATTTGAGTACTGGTTATGCCCTTGGGGCCAATTTAGGAAAGTTTAATAGATCGAAATTTTAAGTGTGTGTGATTTTCAGTACATACATTTATAATCTGCGACCGTGAATGTCATTTGATCGGTAAACCCGTCTAACAGCTATATGTTCCTTTAGACGGGTTTGCGAACATGACATTCACGTTGATGTTCTGTGTTGTGATGTGATGGTGGTTGGATCGTCGTGGTGGGCAGCAATGGTGCAATGTTAGTACAATTTTAATTTCATTTGTATATTTGATATTGCAGGGCAAGACGCTCTTTGCTAGAATGAGTGCAAATATGCGTCTAACATGTGGACTGCCGTCACTGCCAGCTTGTATATTACTCTTTTAGGGCACGACCGGGTTGAGGTCGATATCACCCTTGTATATTATTTTCTTTTCTGTACTAGGATTACCCCACAGTGGAGTGCACGAATAGCCAGATTCTAGAGGGCAACGGGTACGCATCTCATGGCATTAGGACGAAGGGGACCTTACTCTAGAATTGGCGGGCTATTCGCCGCACTCGTAGGGGTATAGGTGACCCAGGAGGGATGCTCAAGTTACCGGATTCCGTGAAGTGTTGGGTGGTCCATTCACGTTGCTGAAGGGGGTTGCCTCACTTCTGGTTTTGGCGGGTAACTTGCCGCGCTCGTAGGGGTCTAGGTTTCATTGCACATGCTATCCACACGACAGGGAATGTCGAGTCTCACTAGCGGTTCAAGTGAAACCCGGGGCTCCAGATTATCCACCATTCTGTGTTGCTTCTGTAATGTTTATGTGATGTTGCTTTATATCATGCCTGGGATGATTGTTATATATTTATATATATATATATACTAGTAGATGTTATATATGTTTTGCACCTGCGCTAGCCCAGTCCCCGCTCTGTCGTTAGTTAAGTAACCTGACGGGTGATGACGGGACCCAGTGGCGAATGCGGATGGGATATACGTACATTTTATTTTCGTTCTTTTCTGGTGTGATTAATTGATAGGACTGCATTGATTCTTATCAATGCAAGGATAAAACAAACCTATATATGATGTTGTTGGAACCAAGTTTTTTTAAAAAACAAACTGACATTACAGACGTTCTCTTTTGCTTTGCACAGTGGTATTCAGTTATGAATATCCTGCACCTCATTCGACGAAGCAATGTCCGAGATCCCTTCATCAGGAGTGACCTCTTGAGTAAAAGTTTGCGTCAACGTAATAACTTCACTATAGTCGTTTCCTTTTGCTTTGCATCATTGTATTCAGTTTGGGATATCCGTCACTTCGGATTTCGATATTTTGGACGATTTATTCGCATGATTTGCTCTTGATGGCTGAGTTTCATGATATTTGTTTTCGCGCACCATAGTTGCACCTACTGGGTATTTATGTTTTCCGCATAGTTATTACATTTGAAGTATTGATCATGATTTCATGCACTTTTAGTGTTTTGATTTGATTTGATGCACATGGCTGTGAGATTATACACGCGGTATACCTGATTTAGATTTAGTCGTATTGTATACCGTCGATTTCGATTCTGATAGTGATATTGATTTCTTGCACTCCGTGCATTTGATTTGGATTTTCACGCATGTTGGGCGCATGTTTTGAGATGCGATTTTGGTGCACACCAGATGCACTACATCGGGATTCTTCGTTCATGTCAGATGCACCTGATTTTGCTGTCAGGCACACACGTTGCCTATGGCAGATGTTTCGTGTACACCCGTTGCACCTAGATGTTATTTTATGCACATGTATGGCACATATATGGATTTTGATTTCCTTGCACACCAGACGCACAGGATATTCTTATATACACATTTTAGGATTGATTTCTTATTGAGCAGGACTAGTCAGAGGACAATACCTGAACATATTTTACACGCATTTCCTTTAGTTATTTACATATATAGATTTTATATATACATGTATAATTTTGATATACATCATACTAGTTTTGTTTTGGGTTTTGACATTTGTGTCTTTATCATGACTCTGATAATTGCGGGATGCTTGATGGTGTTTCGATTTTGAGTTATCTGCTCATTACTTATGCGCATGCATTGCGCGATGATGCGTTTTATGTGTTGATGATTTCGGAGCCCCGACGACTTGGATTTTTACAGAAATGTTTTAAAATTTGGGGTTTAAATTTAAATTCGGTGACCGAATTTCTTTAAGGAGGTAGATTGTAACATTTCAAAAAAATAAAATATTATTTTTCAGAATTTTTATAATTTAATATTATTTTATTGAAAATTTTAATATCTCGGTATAATTAAATACAGATAAATGTAAAATTCTAAAATAGCGTATTTTATGGAATTATGCCATTTTTAAGTTTTTATGATTAATTATATGCTAATTTAGTGCTAATCGCGATTAAAAATCGCTAACTATTTTTTTAGCAATTTTGTGCAAAACATGCACTTATCTTTTATTTCTCTACACTTGTGCATTTTCTATCATGTTGTTTTGGGGTTACTATTGGTGTGAGAAGGATTTAGAGGGAAAAGAAAAAGAAAAGAAAAGAGAAGGAAAAGGGAATAAAGAAATAGTGATGGGCATGAGACAGAGTATGGTGTCTTCTTTGACTTGGCTCCTCCTCCATTTCCTACACCATTTCCTCTCTCCCTCTCCATTGTTGTTGCTGCTGCTGCTTCCTTCACCTCCCTCCCCACTTCACCTCCTCAAAACACCTCTGAAACAACTCCAAAACCCCACTCTCATTTCACTAAAAAGGTGCACAAGCTCAAGACCAACACATTGGACCAAGAAAGCAAGAATTTTGGCCACTAGGGGCAACTCAAGAAAATTCTTGAGTTGCCAAATGATGTATTTTTCTGGACCATTAGCTTAGTTTTAGCATTATTTATACCCCTATGCTAGTTTAGAATCGATATTGTGTGATTTGGTGGACTTAAGGAAAACCTAGTTAGGGTTTGAGGGAATTTGGGTTATGATGTGAAATTGAGCTCAGTAGAGATTATACAAACACCCTAGTGCATGAATTGAGACCCAAACCAGAGACTCTGAAAATTATTTTGGTTGGATAGTGATATGTGCAGGCACCCAGGAAGCCACCACCAGAACCCTAGCCCCTACCTCCATAACCCGGCCGCAAATTTATCCTTTCTGGCCGCAAATTGCTGCCAGACCTGTAGGGAATTGCCTCGTTTTGGTTTTAGTGCCCCCTTATCAGTAGATTAGACCCATGGCATGTGCAAAATTTCCCAATTTGATCAAGGGTGAAATCTGGAGCCTTTTTCCTAAGTTGCTGTTTTGATTTTTGTTTCCGTATTCCGTATTTTGAATTCTGGAATTGTGTATCAGTGTTTTACCTCGAATACTTGGCGTATATACGACGATATCGAGGATTGATTGATGGTTTTGAAAGCGTACACATAGGTTCTAACCTATAAGCCCCTTAGCGTATCGTTTTGGGTTTCGTGTGTCGCTTCAGTTTTGACTTTGTTTTAATATGCATTTACGATACCTTGATGTGTAGGTAACCCATGAAGACTTCGGGACAACAAGAAAACGCGTGGCGACGTCGACAAATGAAGACGCAAGGTGAGTAGATTATATCTACGGGAGAAGTCGGGTGCTTGGCGTATAGCACCCCCGCAGTCCGAAGTTGATATACTATATGTGTGCATGTTATATATATATGATAGTTATAGTGTGTCGTGGATATTGTGTTAGATGTACTGTGGTTAGATTAGGACTAGAAGTAAACTAGTGTAGTTCCTAGTCTCGAACCCTAGAATAGGTTTAGACCCACACGCACACACATACTTATTCATTATACTTATATTGTGTTGATGATGATAGTGGATGACATTGGAGATGAGTCGATGATTTTGGGTATAGTGCCGTGAGATCGGTGATATGATATGATTCGTATTTGGGATACGACATGTGATTTTTAGCGGGCCTTTGGACGTGTGTTTTACACACGCATTCATATTTATATAGATCGTATCGATTGTACTAGACTTAGATCAGTACCCAAGAGTATGTGATATGATGATAATGATACCTGATAAATTGATGAGAGGAATGTGATATTGATCCGTACCCAGCTATTGGGATGCCGTACGACGATTTACCGTACGAGCTATATATTGATGATAGATCCGCACTCATGACTCGAGGATGTCAGATGATATACGGTATCGTACGCGATACTATTGAAACGGGATAATCGACCCTTATATTTATATTTATATATATCGACTCTGATTTAGGTGGTTTTCCATACCCCTCCCGATTGACTTGATAGTTAGATGTAGATTACTTAGTAGACATCAGACTAGACCCGAGTCATACCTATTTCAAAACTAATGAATCGGGAGTATTTCAAGGATAGGAAAAAGACTCTACAGACATTTTCAAAGATGCATACTTTCTTAAAACGCCGTAGCCCTTATTTTACCAAAAACCCCGATTCGTCTTATTTCAAATGGCTTAACTGCATGACATATACATATTGATGTAGATTCTTCACTATTGCGTTGATTATTCGATTTCCGATAATATTCATGCTATTCACATCGCTTTGCATGTGTAAATATGTTTATTGTTATATTACCATCATGCTGTTAGGACACTAGCAACATTATCGATGATGCGTATGTTCCACGTACACTTGCTTGCCGGCTCACACACTTCATCATCGATAATTTCCATGTCACTACACAGTAGGATTATTGCATCAGGGTATGACCTTTGTATGTGCATACTATTATTCCATGTTGCATGAAATACTGTTATACTTGCATTTCATTTATATGTCACATACATCATGCTTTATGATTATGCGCATTGAGTTATGTTGTTTCCATGATATTTCTGGATTTGGGAAGCGTGGGTATTTCTAAGAGATTATGTAAATGTTTTAAAAACCCGGTTACCCTTGATATGATATTTCAGCATCCACCATGAGTTTTATCGGTTCTGATATATATATATATATATATACCCCATGCGAGGAGGCATCGAGGCCATATGAGGGTACATGGTGGGGCTCGGAGGTACCCCAAAGCAAGAAAGGGATGCTGTGTATAAAGACGGTGAGCCTTTCAGGGGAACCATACCGTCCGGTGACATTACCTTTTACTCGGCGGTTATCTTAGGGATACCGACCGGAGTTATGTATGTATGATACGTCAAAATTCGAGGGTCGAAGCTGGGCACTCGGGTTTTCGAGATAGCGTATGATACGTACTTATCAGGGTCAGTCTTGGTGACAACACCTAATAGATGTGAATTTACGTGCCGATGCTAGGCACAGATTTCATGATGTTTTTCCATGATTTTAATTATATCCTCATATTTACATGCATGATGCTTATTGTCATTGGGTGACACGTGGGCGGAATCCACATACATACAGACTTGATTGCATTGATCATACCTCATATGTATATATAACAGGGGATGAGGACGCTGTTATATATGCCCTTACACCAATATTAGTGGAATGGTATGCTAATATATGTGTATTGATATCAATTTAGATACTTCTTCATACTTATTCATGCAGACATACCTTATATTTATGTTATGTTATTACCTGAGGCACTGGCACGAGCACTTGGCACTACATACATGTATAGATGTTACATTGCCACCTTATCATGCTTCAGACATATCTTTTTGAGGTTTTTATATATATATATCTGATCGTATTGACCTAGGATTATGTCGTGCATTCGATTTCTGCTTGTAGATATTTTCTATTCATGAGTTGGCAGCTCACCCCCGTTGTACCACAGTTCTTGCAGGTTTTTGCCATACAGGTTCCATGGCGGCATTTTTTGCACACTTTTTCCTTTTCGACTGATTTTCTTTGGTATGTGGGTTCTTTTGCATCAGAACCACCATTGTACATGTATTATTCATTGTATCTAGAAAATTCCATCAACCAAAACTTGTATATGGTTTCAGACTTAGAAAAACAGTTATGTATTATTCGACCTTAGAGTCACGCGTTGTAGTATTACGGTTTTCATGTTGTTTGAGTTTCTTTTTGAGTTTTGATCCTCGCCCTTCGGCGTTGTATATTATATTGCTTGGGTGGTTGTGACCGTTGATTGACGAAGAGCTAGCTCCCGCTTGGGGATGCCTTTTATCATTGCATATATATTATTCTTTTTGTACCCCGTTCGGGGCCAATATTTACAAAGGAAACTCTGCCGAAATTTTCATAAAAGACTATAGATTTTAAAATGCACATTCGCCTTACTTATTTAAAAACCTTGCTTTCAAAACATGTTTTCTTCACTTCTTTAAACTAGTTTTCTTTATTTACTCCTTAAAATGGTTTTAGATTTCTGGGCTTTTTGGCTTACTTGGATTAATGGGATCCTATAGACTTCATATGATTCAAGTGCCAGTCACGGGCTATTTCGGGTCGTGACAAAGTTGGTATCAGAGCGCTAGGTTAACCTTGGTTCGAGTCTATGTTTGACTATGTGGAGCCCAGGGCGTTTATATATATACGGAACTTAGGCTTGACCTTACGGAACTTAGACTTAGTCGAGGGGGTGTTAGACCCGAACTTTCGTCGCGTAGGATGACCCTTGGTTGATGGAGTAGGTAGCTTAAGTAGAGTAACGTACTGTACGTATGTTCCGCAGCATATTTACGATACGCTACTCCGCTTAAGAAACCTTAGGATGTTCATTTCTTTGCACAGTATTATATTCCTTCCTATGATCTACCCTCATCGATATTGGTTATGATTTTGTTGCCACGATGGCACTGGCAGAGAGAGCTACGGTTAGAGTTGCGTCAGCATGAGCTCGTCGCAGACGAGCTCATGCTGACCAGGGCGTGATTCCAGAGACGTACGATTGCATTTAGAGGTGTCATCTTATTGTGTTCGCGCCATGAGCGTTTGGTGGATCTCATTTACGAGATTTCTCAGATGTACCGATCGGTACTAGAGGATCAGGCTACTTCTAGAGGCCAGCCAGGGTGTGATGACCATTGATATATCACTTATTCACGATGATTGAGGCGTTGTTCAGTGTACAGACGAATGAGCCAGTTGTTGCTGCAAATAACGATATATCGCCCAGATGATTGGAGCTACTGCAGCATGAGTATATATTTATAGATATGATGGAAAGTCGCTAGTCACCCGAGGATGAATGACTAGGACATGTGGTTCGTTCGCTTACCCGATGCGAGGTCATCAGATAGATTGATTCTAGCTAGAGACGACTTCACGTAGATTCGTTGAGGGTCGATAGAGACGATCGAATGTCAGGAGCCCATTTTCCAAGTTTAAAGTATTCGGAAAGACATGCAAGCAATTCTATGGACCCTCTAGAAGAATGAAACCCTAACTCGACATAATGACCGTGTGAAAGCCTTTGAACTTTAGGGTTTGCGGCAGTTCCGCGGCGCCATTAGTGAAGCTTGGGTTTGCCCTTCTACGGCTGGACCACTGATGCTGTGGTATGTACTCGATACTATTAAACCATACCCAAGATGTTGATCTCTTGGGGGATTTTGAGGTTTTGACAATCGATCGGATGGTTCGACATCATTCGGATATCATGTGATGGGACACACTGCTTGGGAGACTCCAGATACGGGCATAGTCGTTGGAGCGCGGTCCGTGCAGCCACAATGAGACGAGTCTGAATCAGTCGACATTGAGCAGAGTGAAGTAAAGAGTTCGCAAGAGATTTCGACTAGATGACGTCCCACTCAGCTGACATCAGAGATGCGATACACACGCAGAGGCATTGGGATACGGCCAGTTTCCGAGGAAATGTGGGCGGAACACGCAGATGTCCAGAAAACGAGAAAGGATTATGTAAAAGTACCAGCCTCCGTACAGTTCGGCATAGGCAAGATCGTAAGAGACCCTGAGCAGGATTCCTTTTAGGACACTGCTCCCAGGATCAGATGTGTCACGTGCATTCAGAGAGCCAGAGGCCGACGCCAGTGACATGCTTCTTTACGAGTGGTCGTGATGAATAACCGAGAGATGACCAGAGAAGTGCCAGAACAGAATCGTCCCCATTAGCACACCTGACAGGGCCGATGAGCCGATGGATTGCGAGATCGGTAATCCACAGAGAAGATAAGGACCCATAGAAAGAGGACGCCAGACCGTGAGCAAGAGGCAAGTAGATATCTTGCGCTGCTAGCATTGGATGCGCAGACACCTCCTCGACTGCGAAGGAGGGAATATCAACGACGGTATTTATGATTTGCGATTTGGTGATTCGATTATCACGTATCTGTCATTTCGGATTTCGGTATTTTGGACGATTTATTCACATGATTTGGTCTTGATGGCTGAGTTTCATGATATTTGTTTTCGCGCACAATGGTTGCACCTACTGGGTATTTATGTTTTGCGCAAAGTTATTACGTTTGAGGTATTGATCATGATTTCATGCACTTTTAGTGTTTTGATTTGATTTGATGCACATGGTTGTGAGATTATACATGCGGTATACCTGATTTAGATTGAGTCGTATTGTATACCATCGATTTCGATTCTGATATTGATATTGATTTCTTGCACTCCGTGCATTTGATTTGGATTTTCGCGCATGTTGTGCGCATGTTTTGAGATGCGATTTTGGTGCACACCAGATGCACTAAATCGGGATTCTTCGTGCATGTCAGATGCACCTGATTTTCTGTCAGGCTCACACGTTGCCTATGGCAGATGTTTCGTGCACACCCGTTGCACCTAGATGTTGTTTTATGCACATATAAGGCACATTTATGGATTTTGATTTCCTTAGCACCAGACGCACATGATATTCTTATATACACATTTTAGGATTGATTTCTTATTGAGCAGGACTAGTCAGAGGACAGTACCTGAACATATTTTACACGCATTTCCTTTAGTTATTTACATATATAGATTTTATATATACATGTATAATTTTGATATACATCATACTGGTTTTGTTTAGGGTTTTGACATTTGTGTCTTTATCATGACTCTGATGATTGCGGGATGCTTGACGGAGTTTCGATTTTGAGTTATCTGCTCATTACTTATGTGCATGTATTGCGCTATGATGCGTTTTATGTATTGATGATTTCGGAGCCCCGACGACTTGCATTTTTACTGAAATGTTTTAGTATTTGTGGGTTTAAATTTAAATTCAGTGACCGAATTTCTTTAAAGGGGGAAGATTGTAACATTTCAAAAAAATAAAACATTATTTTTGAGAATTTTTATAATTTAATATTATTTTATTGAATATTTTAATATCTCGGTATAATTAATTACAGATAAATGGAAAATTCTAAAATAGGGTATTTTATGGAATTATGCCATTTTTAAGTTTTTATGATTAATTATATGCTAATTTAGTGCTAATCGTGATTAAAAATCACTAATTTGTTTTTTAGCAATTTTGTGCAAAACATGCACATATCTTTTATTTCTCTACACTTGTGCATTTTCTATCATGTTGTTTTGATGTGAGAAGGATTTAGAGGAAAAATAAAAAGAAAAGAAAAGGAAAAGGGAATAAAAAAATAGTGATGGCCATGAGAGAGAGTCTGGGGTCTTCTTTGACTTGGCTCTTCCTCCATTTCCTCCACCATTTCATCTCTCCCTCTCCATTGTTGTTGCTGCTGCTGCTTCCTTCACCTCCCTCCCCACTTCACCTCCTCAAAACACCTCTAAAAAGACTCTAAAATCCCACTCTCATTTCACTAAAAAGGTGCACAAGCTCAAGACCAACACATTGGACCAAGAAAGCAAGGATTTTGGTCACTAGGGCAACTCAAGAAAATTCTTGAGTTGGGAAATGAGATATTTTTCTACACCATTAGCTTAGTTTTAGCATTATTTATACGCCTATGCTAGTTTAGAATCGATATTGTGTGATTTGGTAGACTTAAGGAAAACCTAGTTAAGGTTTGAGGGAATTTGGGTTATGATGTGAAATTGAGCTCAGTAGAGGTTATACAAACACCCTAGTGCATGAATTGAGACCCAAACCTGAGACTCTGAAAATTATTTTGGTTGGATAGTGATATGTGCAGGCACCCAGGAAGCCACCACCAGAACCCTAGCCCCAACCTCCATAACCCGGCCGCAAATTTATCCTTTCTGGCCGCAAATTGCTGCCATACCTGTAGGGAATTGCCTCGTTTTGGTTTTGGTGCCCCCTTATCAGTAGATTAGACCCCTGGCATGTGCAAAATTGCCCAATTTGATCAATGGTGAAATCTGGAGCCTTTTTCCTAAGTTGTTGTTTTGATTTCTGTTTCCGTTTTCTGTATTTTGAATTCTGAAATTGTGTATCAGTGTTTTACCTCGAATACTTGGCGTTTATACGACGATATCGAGGATTGATTGATGGTTTTGAAAGCGTACCCATAGGTTCTAACCTATAGGCCCCTTAGCATATCGTTTTGGGTTTCGTGTGTTGCTTTAGTTTTGACTTGGTTTTAATACGCATTTACGATACCTTGATGTGTAGGTAACCCATGAAGACTTCGGGACGACAAGCCAACGCGTGGCGACGTCGACAAAAAAAGACGCAAGGTGAGTAGATTATATCTAAGGGGGAAGTCGGGTGCATGGCGTATAGCACCCCCGCAGTCCGAAGTTGATATACTATATATGTACATGTTATATATATATGATAGTTATAGTGTGTCGTGGATATTTTGTTAGATGTACTATGGTTAGATTAGGGCTAGAAGTAAACTAGTGTAGTTCCGAGTCGCGAACCCTAGAATACGTTTACACCCACACGCACACACATACTTATTCATTATACTTATACTGTGTTGATGATGATAGTGGATGACATTGGAGATGAGTCAATGATTTTGGACATAGTGCCATGAGATCGGTGATATGATATGATTCGTATTTGGGATACGACATGTGATTTTTAGCGGGCCTTTGGACGTGTGTTTTACACACGCATTCATATTTATATAGATGGTATCGATTGTACTAGACTTAGATCAGTACCCCAGATTATGTGATATGATGATAATGATACCTGATAATTGATGAGAGGAATGTGATATTGACCCGTACCCAGCTATTGGGATGCCGTACGACGATTTAACGTACGAGCAATATATTGATGATAGATCCGCACTTATGACTCGAGGATGTCAGATGATATACGGCATCGTACGCGATACTATTGAGGTGGGATCACCGACTCTTATATTTATATTTATATATATCGACTCAGATTTAGGTGGTTTTCCATACCCCTCCCGATTGACTTGATAGTTAGATGTAGATTACTTAGTAGACATCAGACTAGACCCGAGTCATACCTATCTCAAAACTAACGAATCGGGAGTATTTCAAGGATAGGAAAAAGAGACACTACGGACATTTTCAAAGACGCATACTTTCTTAAAACGCCGTAACCCTTATTTTACCAAAAACCCCGATTCCTCTTATTTTAAATGGCATAACTGCATGACATATACATATTGTTGTAGATTCTTCACTATTGCGTTGATTATTCGATTTCCGCATATTCATGCTATTCACATCGCTTTGCATGTGTAAATGTGTTTATTGCTATATTACCATCATGCTGTTAGGACACCAGCACCATTATCGATGATGCGTATGTTCTACATACACTTGCTTGCCGGCTCACACACTTTATCATTGATAATTGCCATGTCACTACACAGTAGGATTATTGCATCAGGATATGACCTTTGTATGTGCATACTATTATTCCATGTTGCATGATATACTATTATACTTGCATTTCATTTATATGTCAGATACATCATGCTTTATGATTATGGGAATTGAGATATGTTGTTTCCATGATATTTCTGGATTTGGAAACCGTGGGTATTTCAAAGAGATTATGTAAATGTTTTAAAAATCCGGTTGCCCTTGATATGATATTTCAGCATCCACCATGAGTTTTATCGGTTCTGATATATATATATATACCCCATATGAGGAGGCGTCGAAGCCATATGAGGGTACATGGTGGGGCTCGGAGGTACCCGAAGGCAAGAAAGGGATGCTGTGTATAAAGACGGTGAGCCTTTCAGGGGAACCATACCGTCCGGTGACATTATCTTTTACTCGGCGGTTATCTTGGGGATACCGACCGGAGTTATGTAGATACGTCAAAATTTGAGGGTCGAAGCTGGGCACTCGGGTTTTCGAGATAGCGTATGATACGTACCTATCAGGGCCAGTCTTGGTGACAGAGCCTGATAGATAAGGATTTACGTGCCGATGCTAGGCACAGGTTTCAAGATATTTTTCCATTATTCTGATTATATCCTCATATTTACATGCATGATGCTTATTGTCATTGGGTGACACGTGGGCGGGATCCACATACATACAGTCTTGATTACATTGATCATACCTTATATGTATATATAACAGGGGATGAGGACGTTGTTATAGATGCCCTTACACGAATATTAGTGAAATGGGAAGCTAATATATGTGTATTGATATCAATTTAGATACTTCTTCATACTTATTCATGCAGACATACCTTATATTTATGTTATGTTATTACCTGAGGCACTGGCACGAGCACTTGGCACTACATACATGTATAGATGTTACATTGCAACCTTATCATGCTTCAGACTTATCCTTTTGAGATTTATATATATATCTGATCGTATTGACCTAGGATTATGTCGTGCATTCGATTTCTGCTTGTAGATATTTTCTATTCACGAGTTGGCAGCTCACCCCCGTTGTGCCACTGTTCTTGCAGGTTTTTGCCGTACAGGTTCCATGGCGGCATTTCTCACACTCTTTTTCCTTTGCCGGTGATTTGCTTTGGTAGGTGGGTTCTTTTTCATCAGAACCACCATTGTACATGTATTATTCATTGTATCTAGAAAATTCCATCAACCAAAACTTGTATATGGTTTCAGACTTAGAAAACCAGTTACGTATTATTCGACCTTAGAGTCGCGCGTTGTAGTATTACGGTTTTCATGCTGTTTGAGTTTCTTTTTGAGTTTTGATTCTCGTCCTTCGGCGCTATATATTATATTGCTTGCGTAGTTATGACCGTCGATTGATGAAGAGCTAGCTCCCGCTTGGGGATGCCTTTTATCATTGCATATATATTATTCTTTTTGTACCCCGTTCGGGGCCAGTATTGTCAAAGGAAACTCTGCCAAAATTTTCATAAAAGACTATTGATTTTAAAATGCACATTCGGCTTACTTATTTACAAACCTTGCTTTCAAAACATGTTTTCTTCACTTCTTTAAACTAGTTTTCTTTATTTACTCTTTAAAATGGTTTTAGATTTCTGGGCTTTTTGGCTTACATGGATTAGATGGGGTCCTATAGACTTCATATGATTCAAGTGCCAGTCACGGGCTATTTCGGGTCGTGACACAAAGGAAATTGCGATCACCATCAATCACGACAAAGACCGTGTATACCCCTGCCAATCCTACATCCACTTTGCATTTCTCTAAACACTCTGTATCACTACGGATATCCACTTCCATTGAATATGTAATCATATAGTTATATACGAACTCGAAGGAATTCGTTCCAGATTCGGGGATGGTTTCCGGTTCAAGAGAAATTGGATAAGATTATTCATATGTCTTTTCTCTTTACCTACTCTCAGGTTGTGAGGGCTCCTAGGATCAGGAGAGTACACCTATTACGCTTATTGGATAGTCTTCTTCCAAACCATAGGCTGTTGCCGAAGGGTAGGGAATGAAGAAAATAAATTAGCGTAAAGGAGGTGTACAGAAGGTAATAAGTAAAGATAAAATAAAGGGATTGGAGTGAGGGCAGGTAAGTATATGGTTACTGTCGTGATTGAGGATAATGGAAGAGGCGTTACTAGGAATACCAGTTAACCCTTTTGAAACATTTTTATGTTTCAGTTTCACTGTGCGATATTAATAGAAAATTGTTTTTCTAATAAGAATCTAACTCCAGGGTATGTATTTACCAGATCAGTTTCTTACATCTGTATGATATTGTAGCTGGTGAGTGGGAGTAAGGTATTGGGAATTGGATGATTAGATCCTCTTTATATTGGAATTCGTTGTAATTGGTGATATTTGAGCAAATCATCTGGATTTTGCCGGATGGCAAAAATTTGGTTTTGAATATCTGTTGTTATGCACCAATTTCAAACCGATATATTTGTACCTTTATTTTATAAAGTGAGATATAACTTTTTGATATTATGTCTGTGACATTTAACTATATCAGATGGTGATTAGGTACGATGCATTCAACAGCGGTGTAATTCTTCTTAACCATACTACAATTTTTCAACCTACGACGCACAGGGTTTGAGTTGTTGAACTCAGAGGACTTATATAAAGTATTGTATGTCGTCCAGTGTCCATTAGGACAATGGGGTTGGTACTCGCACTGTATGCTGTTTACTCATAACTTCTCTGATTCTAGACATGTATTTCGTTGAAATGCAAGGTTCAGATTTTGAGAAGTTGTAGGTGTTGGAGATAGTGCCCTCAGAGTCAATTATTAGGTCATAGGTACGTGATTGTAATGATTGAGGGAGGACCTATCCCGGTAGGACAGTCTTACTCGAGATGATAGTATGCTATCTGGTTTACCTTTATCATCGTGTACTGCTTTAGGTGACCTGACACGTCGCTATTACACGTTGATAGAGCCCCTAGGATTTTTGCTTGACCACCAGCAGTATGAGGGCGATCATATAAGTGGGAGCTGGGGGTCTACAAGCATATCCTTAAAAGGTCCCTAGTCGTGGGAGTTTCGAGACCGGGCATCGATACTCCATTAGTAGACTAGTGTATACAGTCGAGACCCCGACGAGGGGCGGTGGCCGGTCTCACAAGCCACTGGTGTCAGTTGGATCACCTAAGATGTATACAGGTGCTCATTGGGTTATGAGTACACCGGACAGGACTCGCCGGGAACATGCTAGTTGGTCATATACCAGACGTCAGATGGCAGTTCCCTGGTGACATGTGTGCAGGTTAGTTCATCGACCTGGGGATCGTCATTTGTCTCGTGTGAGTTCCCACTGTACTTTGATTACTACCCTACCACGGCTCAAAGGAGTCGTGCAAACAGGTTTTAGTTGGGTACAGTCCCGAGCCACATGGAGGCAGTGAGCGTATCTTCAGGGGTTCGTCTCTCCCGGTATTGGGGGTGAGGTCGTGCTGTGTCTAGGAGAGCCATTACACAAAGTCCTTGGCCAAGGCAAGGAGATTTACTGGTAGGTATTCCAGTAGTATCTCAGGGTGTTCTGGGCTACACTCCGACACGACTTGTACCGCTTTTGGGGGTCTGACTTTTACCAACCCCCTAGGCCCGCCATGCGATACTCATAGACGAACGGACCGGACTGCACGGATATTGTCACTGACAGGCTCAGTAGGGTGTCAGGATGAGTTCGCTCATCGACGTCCCTTTTGTTCAATAGCTGGTGGCCCGTCACGTATTGGCTTATACCTCTGACGTGCTAGTGGTTAAATCCACAGCCATAGTATTGACGAGTCTTTAGAGTCCACCACACTTACAGTTACTCAAGCTTTCGGGCGAAACTCTGTAGAGGCCGTATGGAGATATGGCAGGGTCGGATCAGATACGTGCGGTATTGCACGCATCAGGATCGGACGGTTTGTACTAGTGGCCGTATGGTTATATGGCAAGGTTCGATCAGATACGTGCGGTATTGCACGAATCAGGATCGAACGGATTTTACTAGCCGGCTTTGGTTTAAGCCGGTCCTAGTTTAGTACAGTGTAGATTTTGTCTCATTGCATTTGTATCCGGACGAAATACAGATGCGGGTGTGTATGCACGGTATGGGGGTTTTCCTGTAATTTATTACGGGACCAGTTTTCTGGAGTTGCCAGTTTGCTTTCCGTTCCGGCCGGTTTTCCTTTGTTCTTTCCCGGCCGGACTATTCCGATGGAGAGGGTAATTTGCAGTTTTGCAAATTACACTTGTGGAGGAGTTTTTTGCATAAAGTGTGATATGATAAGCATCTTTGCTTTTCATGCTTTATGGTGATAAGAAAGGATTAGGATTGATGTGTAGTTTAGTGATCATTATGTTTGGATGTGGTCACCCTCCTCCTTTTACTACGATCACCTCCCTTCATGCTTCTTATTCTTTCTCCACCATTTCTAAGTTGATTAAGTTTTTTCATAAGAAGAATGAGAAGTTTTTCTTTCCATGGTTGAGAGAGAAGAAAATGAGAGCTTCATCTTTGAGAGGAGAAAAATGAGAGTGATCCATTTGTATATATCATTCTTCATCACATTCCATTGCTAGAAAATTGAAAGCACCAATTTTCTATACACCATTCCTCCATCTATGGCAACCAACCCCAAAGTGAGACATACACTCTACACTACTTCCTACAGTTTATCTTGAGCATGTCGAGTTGCCGGCTTCATGCGCGAGTTGCCTCGGTATTGAGGTGGGAGCCCGTAAAAGTACCCGGCTTCGTGGTGCCATTTCCGACGAGGAGGCGACGACTGGAGTTCCCGCGAGGAGATCGGAGTGGAGATGAAGACCGGAGGACTTGGATCGTCGGTATATCTCTTCCCCTTCTCTTTGTAGTTAGCTAGATTTAGTTTAATGGCCCGATCCGGTTTTAGTGCGCGGTGGTGCCGTTTTGCCAAGTTCGCAAAATTTTAAGTTTACCACCGTTTCCGCGTTTGGCCGTCGGATTGACGGCCGGGGCGCCGCCGTGCACTTACAGTGGTATCAGAGCCTCGCCATTAACTTAGTCTAGCTTTGTGTAATGTGTTTGCATTTCCGATCGATCAAAAAGTTCCAAAACTGCATTTTAGTTCGCATCAGTTTCTGTTGAAAATTTTTGGTCTCGAAAAATTTTTCAGGTTGTAAAATATTGATGTACTGGAAAATCTAAGAGTTCTGTAAAAATTTGACGAAGTAACTCCACAGTTGGAGCGCGGAACCGCCGCGAAAACCCCATTTGTACGGCCCTTCCGCCGCGCACTATTCACATCACTTCACCAAATTTTTTCAGAGGCCTTATGGGCTTAAATTATGGGTTTTGGAATATTAAAGTTGGGCCAATTATTTCTGTGAGTGCTACAGTTTTTTGTTTGGGGGCCCACTTGTTAAGTTTGATCAATCGGAAAATTTTAAACACATTTTTCACAGTATTTACATTATATCTGCGACCGTGAATGTCACTCGATCGGTAAATCCGGTCTAACTGCTATAGCCCGGTTAGACGGATTTGCGAACGTGACTTTCACGTTGATGTTCTATGTATTTGCTGTGATGTTGCGGATCGGTCGTGGGGGATAGCCTGGATGCAATGCTAGTACAGTTGTGTTGGTATTATGTACATTTGATATTGCGGGGCGAGCGTCCGACATGTGGACTGCCGTCACTGCCTGATTGTATTATTATTTTGGGGCACGACCTGGTTGCGGTCGATGTACCCGTTGTATGTATATTTTACTTTCTGTACTAGGATTACCCCGCGGTGGGGTGCACGGATAGCCGGGTTCTGGAGGGCAACAAGCCCGCATCTCATGGCATTGAGACGGAGGGGGCTTCACTCTAGGATTGGCGGGCTATTCGCCGCACTCGTAGGGGGTACAGGTTGACCCAGGAGGGGTGCCCAAGTTACCGGATTCCGTGAAGTACTGGGTGGTCCATTCACGGCGCTGAAGGGGGCTGCCTCGCTTCAGGTTTTGGCGGGTGACTTGCCGCGCCCGTAGGGGTCTAGGTTTTCATTGCACAGGCTATCCACACGACCAGGGGAACGTCGGGTTTCAGCGGCTCTGTGAAACCCGGGGATCCCAGATATCTGTATTGTTTCTGTGATGCTGTTCATTCTCTGTGATGTTGCATTTCTTTCACGCCTTGAGCGAAATATAATATATTGGTATATATATTAGTAGATGTTGTATATGTTTTGCATCCGCGCTAGTCCAGTCCCCGCTCTGTCGTTAGTAAGCTAACCTAACGGGTAATGACGGGACCCAGTGGCGAATGCGGATGGCATATACGTACATCAGTATATTTTCGTTCTTTTTGGTGTAATCAATTGATGGGACTGCATTGATTCGAATCAATGCAAGTTAAAACAAACCTAATCTGATGTTGTTGGAACACTTTTCAAAAGGCTGTTATTGCAAGGAAGTTTACTTTTGTTTTGCATCGTGGTATTCATTGGAATATCCTGCTCCTCAGTCGACGAGGCAAGGGCCGAGATCCCTTCACCGGGAGTGACCCCTTGGACAGAAGTTTGCGTCAGGGCATTAACTTCACTATAGCCGATTACTTTTACTTTGCACCGTGGTATTCAGTTGGAATATCCTGCACCCCATTCTACGGGGAAAGAGCCGAGATCCCTTCACCGGGAGTGACCTCTTTAGCAAAGGTTTTCGTCACTATATTTTTAAAAGCTATCCGTTCCTTCGACGATATCAAGTTCATTACGTTAAAGGTTTTCGCCAGAAACCATTCGTAGCCCTCCGTCGTTTCATATGGGTGGTCAATAGTATTCAAGCTGTGTATGTTGGCCAAAGTCAAGGCACAGTGATTGGTAGCTATTGGGGTATTCATATGCAGCATAGATAGATGCGTTGGTTTGGGACAGTCGTACTGCCATTTTGGCCAAAGTCAAGGGTATGTACGGGTGGATTCAAATTAACCTGGAGAATGACGGGTAGAACTTGACATGTGACTTATGATATGTTGGCCAAAGTCAAGGTCATAAGAGCATGGGGCAGAAATCACATCGGGAGTTTCAAAAGTACTGAAACTTGCCAGATATGCGCATACCTTCTGGAGTGTGATACCGTGAGCGGATTCCGTCACGTTATCGTGCGATGAGAGTTGGATCCCGATTCCCACTGATGAGTTGGTTTACTCGTCGGGTGACCCCGACTAATTCTTCTTTCAGGTTTGGAGGAGAATTTGAGGTACAGTGGGAGGTTTCCAGATTAGATAAATTGGTAACCATTCTGATCTAGGTTAGAGTGCACGCTGAGTGTTTCTTTTCTCTCTCTCTCTGGCAGCGACCATTGACCCGACCCTAGACTATGACTCAGTGACCAAGTTGACCGAACCTACTTAACACTGGCTTTTGGATTGTCAGAGTTGCAGACCTCATTGCCACTCCTACTTTTACCCTTTTCTCCAGGACACCCCGTATTGCTACGAACGTCCACTTCCATTGGACAAAACCATCGTATGGTTAGATACGAACTCGAAAGAATTTATTCGAGGATGGTTTCCGGTTCTGGAGAAAACGGATAGGATTATTCAGTTGTCTTTTCCTTTTACCCTCTCTCAGGTTACGAGTACTCCTTGGTTTAGGGGTAGTACACCTATTACGCAAATTGGATTGTCTTCTTCCAAACCTTAGGCTGGTGCCGACCGGTGGGGAATGAAGAAAACCAATTAGCCTAACGATGGTGTGCAGAAGGTATTAAGTTAAGACAAAGCAAGGGATTAGTAAGAGGGCAAAGTAAATTGCAACAGATATTCACGACCAAACCAAGTATTTCTTCGCCAATCCTAAATCACCTTTGTATTTCTCCAGGACACTCCGTATCACTACGAAGATCCCATTTTATTGGATAATCCATCGTATGGTTATATACGAACTCGAAAGCAACTTGTTCCAGTTCGGGGATGGATCCTGGTTCAGGAGAAATAGCAATAAAGTACATTCAGGTGTCTTTTATCTTCACCTTCTCTCGCGTTGCGAGTGCTCCTAGGATTAGGACAGTACACCCTTTATGCTTTTTGGATAGTCTTCTTCCAAACCATAGGCTGGTGCCGAACGGTAGGGAAGGAAGAAAACCATTTGGCTTAAAGGGGTGTACAGAAGGTAATGACTAAAGACATATAAAGGGATTTGGAGAGGTGGCAAAGAATTATACGGTTATAGTTGTGAATCTGGATAATGGTAGAGGCATTACTAGGAATACCAGAATACCCCATCGAAACATTTCAATGTTTCAGTTCAACTGTGTACTGTTAAAAGAAAACTGATTTCCCGATTAGACACTTGCTCCAGGGTATGTATTTACCAGGTATGATTCTCACATCTGTATGGTTTTACAGATGATGAGTGGGAGTAAGTTATTGGGAATTGGGTGATCATCCTCATTATATCGGGATTCGTTGTAATCGGTGATATTTGAGGAAGTCACCTGGGTAGTTTGCAGGTCGGCAAATATTTGGTTTTGAATATCCGCTGTTATGCACCAATTTCAAATTGATATATCTGTACGTCTATTTTCATAGAGTGAGATATACCTTTCTGAAATTATGTCTACGACATTTACCTATATCAGTGGATGGTTAGGTAAGGAGCATTAAACAGCGGTGTAATTCTTCTTAACCATAAGTACAGTTTTCAACCTACGACGCACAGTGAATGAGTTGTTAGACTTAGTGGACTTATACAGAGTATTGTATATTGTCCAGTGTCCACTAGGACAGAGGGGTTGGTCCTCGTACTGTATTCTGTTTACTTACGACTTCTCTAGTTCTTAGACAGGTGTTTCGTAAAAACACAGGGTCGAAGTTTTGAGAAGTTATAGGTATAAGAATAAAGTAGAGAACCAGGTGTTGCAAGTATCGGGATTCTTCAAAGTGATCGAAGATGTAGATACTTGTATATGGTATTCAGTTGATAGTAATGATTAAGAGAACTTGCTTCTCTTTCGGGTTACTCATAATTGGAAGCATTCCAAAGTTGAGTAACGCTGATCGGCTCCTTCCATTTAGTTGACATGCACTGGAGATAGCTGCATGATTTGAATCTGGTTCAATTAAATCTGTGCCTCTGGTTCTATATTGGATATAGAACAGTTCATATCTTAACGTTGTTAAGGTACGGGGAGTTGTCCGGCTTATGATTAAAACCAGACTCTGGATAACTCAAGGCACGTTTCTGTAATGGCTGTTTGTGGGTTGACCCAGGCTATGACGAGGGTTGACTTTCTACCATCTGGCAGATCAGTAGAAATATTGTTCTAGACTCGCCACAGTTTTACTAAAAATGGATTTTTTCAAAAACAGTAGTGGGAGTATGGTAGAACTGGAAGTGATTCCAGAACCACAAACGATTACTGAAGATTTGATAAGAAACCTAAAGATTCAATCTGGATTGACATTCCATTGGCCACTCCGCAGATAAGGTGGGTAACTTCAGACACCCGAGAGGTACTACGGTAGCCTCAAGGACGGTGACAGGGAAGTTCTTGTTTACCCACAATTACCATTGCTGTTGTTCCAGGCTGCGAGACCAGGCGGGAGGATGAGTATAGCGTCGTTCTAAACTAGTTTTAGAAGTGTACGTCTATATGACTCTGCCAGAGGGTTGTCGTAGTCAGTGGGAGCAGCGGAAGCATTGGTGGACAGGTAGCTTATGTCTATTTATAGACTAAAGCAGATGTAGCGGAGATAGATCATCTATTTCTGACGTGACAGTCATGGGTTTGACTTCATCAGAATAGGGGATGGATCTGTTGAGAAGGTAGTAGGGTGTGATATCCTGGTATTTGGATGACATACATAGAGTAGGAAAAGAAACTCCTATACTACAATCGGTTATACTTTGGTCGTCACACAGTGGTTTCTCCACACAGGACTTGGACATTATATCAGACATACTGGTTACTAGATCTATGGTTTTAGATCTAGATTTGGGTGGTTTCCCAATCAGGGTACTTGACAGCATTCTAAGAGTATTTAGGATGGACGACTCCTGGCACGGTAGTGTACCTGCAGGTAATGGAGTCACCCTCTCTAAAGGTGTCTTACAGACTAAAGGGGAGAGGGACGTGCATGATTGGCAGATCACTTGCTTAGGCAATTGAGTCAATCATGAGATGTCAAGTACCACACCAGATGTTGTTCTTGCACTAGATGCAATATGTTGACATTAATCCAATCCTGGAGAAACAATCGGAAGCAGTTTTAGAACATAAGTGGATGTTCTAGCGATATGATAACGACAGCCTCATTCAGGAGACAGTTATCATTCTAGGCTTCCAAGGTGACATGGACGACAAGGAGGTTGTCAGAGTTATAGTTTTCCTTCTGATGAGGGGCAGTATTTTGGACAGGTGGTCCAAGGCAATACTGAGGGAGGCATGGCGCGCAGGATACTGATTAAGTTCAGTTGACGATACAGTCTAAGAAGTTTGGATTTGGAGTTCATTTATGAGCTAGGTCCCATCAGACATCCAGACACGTTCTAAGACATGTATTGCTCATTTCGGGAGATGGTTTTCTCCGCGAACTTGAGATATAGAGAGACATGGAAAGAAACAACAAAGCGGATCCACTCACTGAGGCTATTCCTCGAACGCAATAGTTCCGCAAACGAGCTTTGTGAGACTGACTAGTAGAGGAGTTGGATGTTCGGTATCACACGGGCTGTGAGTATGCGACATCGCAATAATTAGCCTTGAGTGCAAGTGGGAGATTGTTGGAGATAGTGCCCTCAGAGTCAATTATTAGGTCACAGGTACGTGATTGTAATGATTGAGGGAGGACCTATCCCGGTAGGACAGTCTTACTCGAGATGATAGTATGCTATCTGGTTTACCTTTATCATCGTGTACTGCTTTAGGTGACCTGACACGTCGCTATTACACGTTGATAGAGCCCCTAGGATTTTTGCTTGACCACCAGCAGTATGAGGGCGATCATATAAGTGGGAGCTGGGGGTCTACAAGCATATCCTTAAAAGGTCCCTAGTCGTGGGAGTTTCGAGACCGGGCATCGATACTCTATTAGTAGACTAGTGTATACAGTCGAGACCCCGACGAGGGGCGGTGGCCGGTCTCACAAGCCACTGGTGTCAGTTGGATCACCTAAGATGTATACAGGTGCTCATTGGGTTATGAGTACACCGGACAGGACTCGCCGGGAACATGCTAGTTGGTCATATACCAGACGTCAGATGGCAGTTCCCTGGTGACATGTGTGCAGGTTAGTTCATCGACCTGGGGATCGTCATTTGTCTCGTGTGAGTTCCCACTGTACTTTGATTACTACCCTACCACGGCTCAAAGGAGTCGTGCAAACAGGTTTTAGTTGGGTACAGTCCCGAGCCACATGGAGGCAGTGAGCGTATCTTCAGGGGTTCGTCTCTCCCGGTATTGGGGGTGAGGTCGTGCTGTGTCTAGGAGAGCCATTACACAAAGTCCTTGGCCAAGGCAAGGAGATTTACTGGTAGGTATTCCAGTAGTATCTCAGGGTGTTCTGGGCTACACTCCGACACGACTTGTACCGCTTTTGGGGGTCTGACTTTTACCAACCCCCTAGGCCCGCCATGCGATACTCATAGACGAACGGACCGGACTGCACGGATATTGTCACTGACAGGCTCAGTAGGGTGTCAGGATGAGTTCGCTCATCGACGTCCCTTTTGTTCAATAGCTGGTGGCCCGTCACGTATTGGCTTATACCTCTGACGTGCTAGTGGTTAAATCCACAGCCATAGTATTGACGAGTCTTTAGAGTCCACCACACTTACAGTTACTCAAGCTTTCGGGCGAAACTCTGTAGAGGCCGTATGGAGATATGGCAGGGTCGGATCAGATACGTGCGGTATTGCACGCATCAGGATCGGACGGTTTGTACTAGTGGCCGTATGGTTATATGGCAAGGTTCGATCAGATACGTGCGGTATTGCACGAATCAGGATCGAACGGATTTTACTAGCCGGCTTTGGTTTAAGCCGGTCCTAGTTTAGTACAGTGTAGATTTTGTCTCATTGCATTTGTATCCGGACGGAATACAGATGCGGGTGTGTATGCACGGTATGGGGGTTTTCCTGTAATTTATTACGGGACCAGTTTTCTGGAGTTGCCAGTTTGCTTTCCGTTCCGGCCGGTTTTCCTTTGTTCTTTCCCGGCCGGACTTTTCCGATGGAGGGGGTAATTTGCAGTTTTGCAAATTACACTTTGTGGAGGACTTTTTTGCATAAAGTATGATATGATAAGCATCTTTGCTTTTCATGCTTTATGGTGATAAGAAAGGATTAGGATTGATGTGTAGTTTAGTGATCATTATGTTTGGATGTGGTCACCCTCCTCCTTTTACTACGATCACCTCCCTTCATGCTTCTTATTCTTTCTCCACCATTTCTAAGTTGATTAAGTTTTTTCATAAGAAGAATGAGAAGTTTTTCTTTCCATGGTTGAGAGAGAAGAAAATGAGAGCTTCATCTTTGAGAGGAGAAAAATGAGAGTGATCCATTTGTATATATCATTCTTCATCTCATTCCATTGCTAGAAAATTGAAAGCACCAATTTTCTATACACCATTCCTCCATCTATGGCAACCAACCCCAAAGTGAGACATACACTCTACACTACTTCCTACAGTATATCTTGAGCATGTCGAGTTGCCGGCTTCATGCGCGAGTTGCCTCGGTATTGAGGTGGGAGCCCGTAAAAGTACCCGGCTTCGTGGTGCCCTTTCCGACGAGGAGGCGACGACTGGAGTTCCCGCGAGGAGATCGGAGTGGAGATGAAGACCGGAGGACTTGGATCGTCGGTATATCTCTTCCCCTTCTCTTTGTAGTTAGCTAGATTTAGTTTAATGGCCCGATCCGGTTTTAGTGCGCGGTGGTGCCGTTTTGCCAAGTCCGCAAAATTTTAAGTTTACCACCGTTTCCGCGTTTGGCCGTCGGATTGACGGCCGGGGCGCCGCCGTGCACTTACAGTAGGTATAAGAATAAAGTAGAGAACCATTTATTGTAAGTATAACGATTCATCGAGGAAGTCGAAGATGTAGACACTTGTGTTTGGTATTCCATTGATAGTAATGGTTTTGAGAACTTGCTTCTCTTTCGGGTTACTCATATATAGATGCACTCCTAGATGAGTAATGCTGATTGTCCTCTTTCCATTCGGTTGATATGCACTGGAGACGGCTGCATGATTTTGAATCTGGTTTCAAATTAGATTAGTGCTTTTGTTTCTATCTTAGATTTATATAGAATCAATTTATATCTTAACGATGTTAAGGTATAGGGAGTTGTCCGGCTGATGCTTAAAACCAGAATCCGGATAAACTCTAGGCACGTTTCAGTAATGGCAGTTTGTGGGTTATCCCGGGCTTTGACGAATGTTAACTTTCTACCATCAGGAAGATCAGTATTTATATTGTTCTTGACTCGCCACAGTTTTAGTAAAATGGATCTTTTCAGAAAAACTAAAGTGGGAGTATGGTGGAACTGGAAATGATTCCAGAACCACAAACGATCACTGATGATTTAATAGAACCTAACGATTCAATTAGTTTCGACGTTCCATTAGCCACTCCGCAGATTTTGGTGGGTAACCTCAGGCACCCAAGAGGAACTTCGGTCTTCTTAAAGACGGTGACAGGGAGGTTCTTGTTTACCCAGACTTGCCATAGCTGCTGTTCTAGACTATAAGACCCGGCAGGAGGATGAGTATAGCGTCGTTATAAACTAGCTTTGGAAGTGCATGTGTATATGACTCTGCCAGAGGGTTGTTATAGTCAGTGGGAGCAGCGGAAGCACAGTGGGCATGTAGCTTATGTCTATTTACCGACTAAAGAAGGTATAGCGGAAATAGATCATCTATTTTTGATGTGACAGTCATAGGCTTTGACTTCATCAGAATAAGAGATATATGTGGTAAGAAGGTAGTAGGGTGTGATGTCCAGGTATTGGGATGACATGCACTTGATAGGAAGGGATATTTCTATACTACGATCGGTTGTACTATGGTTGTCACAAAGTTGTTTCTCCACACAGGATATGGATGTAATATCAGGGTTTCTGTTTACTAGATCTATGGTTTTAGATCTAGATTTGGGAAGTATCCTAATCTGGGTATTTTGACATTAAATGGATGACTCCTGGCATGGTGGTCTACCTGCAGGTGATGGGGTCAACCTCTCTAAAGGTGTCTTACAGACTAAAGGGGAGAGGGATCTACATGATTAGCATATCATTTGCTTAAGCAATTAAGTTAATCATGAAATGTCAAGTACCACACCAGATATTGTTTTTTGCACTAGCTGCAATAAACATATATTAATCCAATCCTGGAGAAACATTGGGAAGCAGTTTATGAACATAAGTGAATGTTCTTGGAATATGGTAACGGTAGCCTCCTTCAGGAGACGGTTATCATTTCAGGCTTCCAAGGTGACCTGGATGACAGAGTCACTGTCAGAGTTGTAGTTTTCTCTCTTCAGAGGGACGGTATGTTGGACAGGTGGTCCAAGCAGATACAGAGGAAGGCATGGAGCATATTACTGATTATATTCAGTGGATGATACAGTCTAGGAAGTTTGCTGGATTTGGAGTTCGTTTGTGAACCGCGTCCCATCCGATATCCAGACAAATTCTAAGACAAGTATTGCCCATTTCGGGAGATAGTTTTCTCCGCGAAGTTGAGATATAGAGAGATACAGAAAGAAACATTGGAGGGGATCCACTCACTGAGGCTATTTCTCGAACGCAATCATTTTCGCAAACAGGTTTTGCGAAACTGATTAGTAGAGAAGTTGGGTGTTCGGTATCACACGGGCTGTGAGTATGCGACATCGTGATAATTGGCCTTAAGTGCAAGTGGGAGATTGTTGCCTATAGTTCCCTCAAGGCAATTATCATAGTCGCGGACTAGTGATTATGATGAATGAGTGAGGACCTATACCGATAAAACAGTCTAACTCAAGATGATAGTATGCTATCTGGTTTGTCTTTATCATCATATACGTGTTGATAGAGCCCATAGGATTCTTGCTTGACTGCAAGCATAGTGATGGCGATCACATACGTGGGAGCTGGGGGTCTATAAGCACATCCTTAAATGTCCCTAGTCATGGGAGTATCGAGACCGGGCATCGATACTCCAGTGTAGACTAGTGTATACTGATCTGTAAGTCTACGGTAGCGCCCCGGCCGTCTGTCTAAGGCCAAAATGCAAAAAAGAAAACTTTTTCTAAACTAGAAACCGGCGCTATCGTACACTATAAACCCAGATCGAACCATTAACCGACAAATAGCAAACTAGTGAAGGGATAGAAAGGCTATACCGATCGATCTGTGTCCTTCGGTCTTTGGCCACCATCCCAAGCACCTCGCGGCATCTCCGAGCTCGATCTTCTCGTCGGAAAGGGCACCAGATCTTCGAGTCTTTTTATGGGCTCCCTCCTCGTTCGAAGCAACTCGGACACGAAGTTCGCTAGCCGACGTGTCCAAGGTGAACTAGAGAATGTTTGTGACAACTTTGTCTCTTCCATCCATTGCATGGTGAAGGTTGAAGGTGAAGCCATTAATGGAAATGGTGAACTCAAGAGAAGAAGAGAGAAGAAGATGATGGAGCCTTTTGTTATTGTTGTGTGAGATAGAAAAATAATCCAAGAGCTAACCTTAAGCAAGTGTGGGTGCCCTCTCTCTCCTCCCATCACAATCTCACACAATAATCAACCATGAAATGATGGCATGCACAAAGAATAATACCATGAGTCACTACCCTTGCACATGCTACATTTAATGCACTCCATCATGACTTTGAGCTCATTATTTCCATTTGTAAACATTAACCCAAATGTTTACAACAATAAAAAGATATGGCAACATCTAAAGTAAACTCGTGACGGATCACAAGGATGCCCCTCACCTGTATATATATACCCGCATTCGCATTCCGACCGAATGCGAATGCGATGAGACTAAAGTAATCCAACAAATCTAATACTAGGATCCGGCTTAAAATAAAGCCCACTAGTATGATCCGTCCGATCATGATCCGTGCACTATTGCACGTATATGATCGAACCCTGCCATATATCATACGGCCACTACAACGTTTCACCCAAAACTTGAGAAACTGTCTGTGGGGGACTCTATAGAATCGTCGATACTTTGGCTGTGGATTTAACCACTAGCACGTCAGCGGTACTAGCTGTACGTAATGGGCTACCAGGTATTAACAAAAAGGAGGTCGATGAGCGAACTCATCCTGACACACTACTGAGCCCGTCAGTAACAATATCCATACAGTCCGGTCCGTTCGTCTATGAGTATCGCATGGCGGGCCTAGGGGGTTGGTAAAAGTCAGACCCCCAAATGCGGTTCAAGTCGTGTCGGAGTGTAGCCCAGAACACCCTGAGATACTACTGGAATACCTACCAGTAAATCTCCTGCCTTGGCCAAGGTCCTCATGTAATGGCTCTCCTAGACACGGTGCGATCTCACCCCCAATACCGGGAGAGACGAAACCCCTGCCGATCCGCTCACTGCGTCCATGTGGCTCGGGACTGTACCAAACTAAAACCTGTTTGCACGACTCCTTAGAGCTGTGGTAGGGTAGTAATCAAAGTACAGTGAGAACTCACACGAGACAAATGACGATCTCAGGTGTAACGTTTTGAAAATCGTTTCGGTGAAATTTCGAAAAAACGATAAAATAAGGGGGTTTTCTGTAAAAAAGTCAAAATGCAAATATCTTTATTATAAAATTAAATATACATATTCTAGAAATGTAATTGCTAGTATTTGGTGTTTATTGAGCCACTGCTGAAATTTCAAATTTTCTGAAAAGTTTTCCGAAATTAATTATTTTAATATTATTTTAAGCCGGTAAGAAAATACATTAAAATAGCGATAAATACAAATTTAAATGGGCTAATTTTAATCTTTAAAATCATTTTAATTAAAATCTAGTTGTAATATAATTTTTTAGTATTTTATTTCAAGTTTTAATTGAATTATTTTATGGAAAGCAAAAATATAGTTATTTTGAACTAAAACTTGCAAATATGATATTGTGGGGGGTCTTTTTGCGTAGAATTGTTTTGTAAAGTCTCTCACACTCACCCTCACTCCCCTTGGCCGGCCCCACACTATTGTAGCAGCCCAAGAATTTTATTTCCCTCTTTTTGACCTTAAATCATGTGAGAAATGGGTTAAAATAAGGTTTTTATATATAGTAAAGTAGGTGGGGGTATTATGGTAAATTGGGAGGGGCTTTGACTTGGATTCTTTTTCACAACTCCCCCACACCTCTCCCCACTCCCTCCTCAACCAAAATTCCTGCAATAAACAGCCCCAAAATTTCCCCTCTCATTTTTCTTCTAAACTCATCAAAATTCCATCAAAATTCCATTTAAACTTCACAATTTCAAGCCCATCCATCAACCATTCTTCTTAAGCTTTCTTGCATGGATTTTGGATGCTAGGAGGCCATCTTTGGAGTCAAAATTTCTTGCTAGATCTCTAGATCTAGAGGTATAATTCTTACCCATTTAAATTCTTATGGTTAGATTTCTTTAAATGAGTTGTTTTAGTGTTAATATTGGTGCTATTTTCATCTAGGATCTTCAAGAGAATGGTTTGAGTTAAACTAGGGTTTTTAGCACACCATTATTAAGTAATTATTCTATTTTGCTATCTAGTGTTTTATACAAACCAAATCTAAGAGTTTAACTTGCTTTTTGGGCTTCAAATTAGTGCTAATTTAGTGTTTCATGTATAGTTTGGGTTGGATTTTGTTAGTTATAAAATTCAAGAAAGGGTTTGAATGCAAGTTAGGGTTTTGTGAAATTGGTGTATGGTTGTGTAATGTATTAGGCTCTTATGGCTTGTTAAAAAAAAGTTAGTAACTAATTGTTAATTGTTAGTTTAAAAATTATGATAATTACGCTAATTTGCTAACTAGATATTTAAAATTGGTTAAATAATTGGGTTAAAAATGTAATTATGTTTTTATGACATCATTAACATTATTATGAGTGGTTTAATATCTTAGGTTATGCAAAACCAAGCTTAATTGTTGAATTGTGAATTTTGCTTTAAAAGGTATTAAAAATTGATATTTTTGCAAACTAGGATTTTGGAATTTATGCAAATTGATGAGAATAAATTATAGGAATGGTTTATATGACTTTGTTATGATATTTAGTGAATATTGTGGATGCTAGGTTCGTTTATACATCGAGTTTTGTACTAAAACGTTGATTTGTGCTTGCTTGATTTTCGGAAAAATGACTTTTTAAGTGAAATTTGGGTTTTTGTGAATTTTAAGCTATTTTATATTATAATTAGTGCTTGTAATTGTACAAATGAGTGTGTTGGGAGTTTTCTCGATGGTTTGGCGTTTGTACGCCGACGTCGAGGGTTTTTAGATCGATTTGTGAAAGCAACCATAGGTTTTGACCTATGTGGGATTCGTGCGTCGTTTTGGTCATGAGTTGGATTTTAATGCGGTATGGTGCGTTATGATATGGAGGTACCCCATGTGGACTTCGAGACGACAAGCAAGCGCGTGGCGACGTCGGCACCGGCGAACGAGGACCAGGTGAGTAGATTTATATCTACGGGGAGAAGTCGGGTGGATGGCGTATAGCACCCCCGCAGTCCGTGGTGGTGTATACGGATGCGTATACACACCAACAATTTTTTATATGTTATTTGGGATTAATAACGATGTTTAGGATGGATATTGGTATGTTAGATTATTTTAGTGTTGCGAACCCTAGGGTAGTGTTGCACTACACATACACACCTACATACTTGCATACATTCCTATTTATATGTGCTCATGGGATTCTTTATAGTTATGTGATCATATGGGTATGGGACTATGTGTTCACATACGGCTTTGAGGATGATACTTGGGATTGAGCTGAGTCGATGAGATTTGTTTTGTGGTTGTGATATTGGTGATATGGCAGGATTCGTACTTAAGCTACGCCCTGGTGTTATAGCGGATCTTGGGGCGGCGATACGGGTGAATAGTGTTATAAATAAAATGGTCGACATGTGATCGTGATATAAGGCATGATATGCCAGGATATTGATATTAGGCCGTATCGGGCGATGTATACCCTTGATGATGCTATGTGATGACGGTATCGGTTGTACGAGATTTTCGATCTGTAGTCAGATCATGAGTATATTGAGGATATTAGTATTGTACTAGACATAGGTCAGTACCCTAGACTATGATCTTGAATAAAGAGGATACCAGAGGAATGGTGTGAGGAATATGATATTGACCCGTACCCAGATTTGGGGATGCCGTACGACGGATTTACGTACGAGCTATATCTTGATGATTGATCCGCACTCTTGACTTGGGATGGCTGATTGTAGATATGGTATCGGATATGATATTATTGAGGCGGGATCACCGACTAATATATATACAGGTATGTATATGGATCGACTCAGATGTTAGGCGGTTTCCGTACCTGTAGTCCAGCTTGTTAGCTTAGCCCTTTAGTTTAGTTTAGTTGTTAGATTAGATTCGATTCTTACCTATTTCAAAAACTAACGAATCGTGGGTATTTTAAAAGACAGCCCAAGGGATCCTACGGATATTTCAAAAAACGTATCTTTTCATAAAAACACCGTAGCCCCTATTTTCAAAACCCCATGATTCGTGTTATTTCAAAAGGCACCATTTGTACGACTTATATTAGATTAATGCAGGTTAGTTACAGTTGTGTCTAGTATTCAGCTCCCACTTATTTTTGTGGTTCGCTTCGCATCGCATACTTATGTTATAATTTCTTATTGCAATGTTGATATCATATTGTTAGGACACCAGCACCATTACCGATGATGCGTATGTACCACGTACACTTACTTGCCGGCTCACTCACATCTTCATCGGTAATTGCCATGTCACGTACACCTTAGAAAATATTATTGCTTGACTTAGCTTGTTAGTTAGTAATTTGACATGATATTAGTGTGCCTACCTTATATGCCAGCTTAACATTGTAGTTATTACTTGTCACTTCATGCATACTGTTATTCATTGTTATGCCTATATTCATGGTTTTTACATGCTATTGATGATTTGGATTCGGATTTCCATGAAATTTTCTGGATTTGGGGGGAAAACCGCAAAACTTATATAAACTGATTTCTCTCTTTTTAAATAAAAAGTGCGGTTTTTCCCATGATGTATGAGTCGTCCACCATAAGTTTGCTGATGAATTTCGAGACCCGATTCGAGGAGACGGATGAACCGTTTCGGGTACATGGTGGACCCGGTAAGGTACCCCGGGGCAAGAAGCGTGTGATGATGACGATGTGAGCCTGGCAGGGGAGCACTACCTACCGGTGATTTTACCCGACGCGTCGGATATCCGGAGGATACCGTTGTGGTCTTGAGATGGATGGTAGGGGCCGGTCTGGACTGACGGCGCCCTAGATATTGTGATTGAGACATTGAGATTTCGAGATATTGAGGTACAGAGACTGTGATACAGAGATATCGAGATATTGGGATTACGTTTTGTGCCGATGCTAGGCACTGTTTTATGCTGATTTCATTATGATACCTCATTTTAGAAATACAAAGGAAATCTCACTAAATTATGAAAACGGTTCTTCATTTACATGTATTCTGTTTTCATGCATTCATACCTCATTCATATGATATATTGCTACTTGAGGCACTGACACGGGCTCATGAGATTACACTCGGGTTAGATATTTACCCTAGCCTTGTTATAGGCTACGTGTTATTCATATATTTGAGGATATATTATGATCATTAACCTAGGTTGCGTTATTTATGCGATTTCTGTGCGTAGATATTTTTTCTATTCACGAGTTGGCAAGTCACCCCGGCCCGTTGTGCCGCAGTTTTTTGCAGGTTTACCGTACAGGTTTCTGTTAGTTGTATGTATGCCCTAGAGGCCAGTATTGTACAGATTATGTATATTATATTGGATGCTTGGACATATATAGAGATGACTTTCTTGCTCGACATAATAGTATGCTATCTGGTTGCTATTTATCTTAACATGTACACTAGTCTCTTTATACTGTCTTATAGTTACATGTTGGTAAAGCCCTTAGGATTTGTACTTGACTACCTGGACTATGATGCAGATCATACTAGTGGGGACATGGTAGTCCATAAGTACATCCTTCAAGGTCCCTAGTCGTGGGTGTATCGAGACGGGGCATCGATATACCAGAGTAGACTAGCGTATACACTTCTCGACCCATGTGATGGGCGATGGATGATCCCATATCCATTGGTGTTTGACATCAGAGATGGTATACGGGTGCTCAGTGGAGACTGGGTACACTGTACGGACTCGCCGAGAACTCCCAGATGGTATTATACCTCACGTCAGATGGCAGTTCTCAGGTGACACTTGTACAGGTTAGTCTGTAGACCCGAGATCGTCATAGAGTCTTGTGTGATTCCCACTGTGCTTTGATCTCCACCTTACCACGTCCATGAGGGCGTGCAAAACGGTGGTCTTTGGGTACAGTCCCGAGTCACATGGAGGCAATGAGCGATAGGAGGGGTTTCGTCTCTCCCGGTATTGGGAGTTGATGTTGCGCTGTGCTCGATTGGCCGTAGCAGGGAAGTCCCTGGCCAGGGCTGATCAGAGATTTGCTGGTAAGTGTTACCAGTAGTTTCTCGACCCGTTACGAGCCTCACATCAGCACGACTTATCGGGTTATTGGGGTCTGACGTTTACCACCCCTAGACTTGATATGCGACATATCAGACGAAGAGACTGGACTGTATGGTAAGTGTTACTGGTCGGATTCGCAGGAGTGTGAGCGGGCTAGCTCGTCGATCTTCTGATCGCTCAATACCCGGGTGGCCGTTACGTTTAGCAGACCGCTTGCGGCTTGTGGGTGCATGATATGATCATCATCTGCTACCGGCGTATTGACGAGTCTTTAGAGTCCTACACAGAGGTTTCCTGGTTCAAGCGAAACGAAATAGGAGCGCATATGAGATATGTGCAGGACCGAGAATAATGCGTGTATGTGATACCGCACTTCATTCTCGCGATATATGTTTCGATTGGTTATATTCGATATGACCTAGTTATCGAATCATTGATTCGATAAATCGATACATTACATACTAGTCGGTTGTATGCGATATAACCGGATCATTGAATCAAGTGTTGATTTAATGATTTAATGTATAATTATATATTTGATATATTACTTTGCATTAACTAGTATTGGTTCACTTTAAACGGATTTTTCTCACTTGGATTGCACATTGTATATGTGATATATTTTCGTGCACTTTCTTGTATCATGTTTGATGATACTTGATCATTTAGTTAAGTGTATAAAATTAATCCATGGTTAATATGATAATTAGGGTTTTGCATTTTCATTTACTTATTTATTTATTTATTTATTTATTTGAAATGAGTTATGATAAGAATGGTGGCTAAGTTTGTTTTATATTGAAGCTTCATGAAGCTTTGACTTTGCTAACCATCCTTATCTTCATGCTTAACCCTAACCCATCTAAAGTGACCATGGTTAATTCTCTACACTTAACCCTAGTTTAGTTATGATAAGTATTTTGATTTTCTATTTTCTTTTCATCATACTTATCATAACTAGCTCTTCATCTTCTTCTTCTTCAAGCTTGCTACTCCAATGGCATCTTGAGTTAAAGTGAGATAAATCTAATTCTAAAGTGAACCCACCTCCTATTTCTTCACCCTCTACCTCTTGCCAAGTTGTTTTGGGTGTTTACTTCACAAGTTTCACAAGTTTGTGAAGTCGGAGCTTGAGTTTGTGCAACCTCGACGTAGATCGTCTTTGACACAAAGCCGACGACCTATTCCGCTTGCTTTCCCGATGAAGCCGATGATCGAGTCAAGGATTCATGATGGACAGCGAGGACATGACGTTGCGGAGCCGTGGAGGTGGATATCCGGATCTACAAAGGTTGTAATTTCCGTATCCTGGTAGTTAATTGTTAACTAGCTTTATATTTCGCCTAAACATCTAGTTTAAGATCCGTAGTCTAGGGTTTCTCGGCACTAAAAATTTTAAATTGGCATGTTCGATGCATTGTGAGACCTTACTAGAGTGCCTAGGAACCTTTCACTGGTATCAGTGCCTAGCTAGAGCCTTAGGCGAAGTCCCGACGACGTTTGAAACCCGATCGAACCGAAATCCAAAACCTTAAAATGCTCTCTGGACTTTTTCTAAAAAATGGGATTTTTGTCAATTAAAAATATGTAGAAAATCAAGAAGGGTGTTATTAGAATTACTGTGAAATACGAGGGGCTAACTCATATTTTCCACCGCGGAAGGGCGGCACATGCTAGGCATGTGCGGCGCTTCCGCGGCCGTACTGTTCCCTTGTTTAATATTTTCTGCACAGTAACTCTTGTAATATAATGCTATATTTTCTGGGACATTTTTATTGTGACTCTATAGAAGAGTATTTTAGGGTTGTATTGGAAATCAACGATTCGATCGGAATATCAAACTTTGTCTAAGTGTTTTTCCAGATAACTGTAGAATATGTTAAAGAGTTCGACCGGATATAAATACCCAGGTTTTCCCCTGCCGGAATAATTCCAAGTGTTGGATTTTTCTGTGGTTAAAAGATGTTCTGAGTAGTGCATGTAACGCGATGGTCCCTCTAGAAGACACAAACCTTAACTCGATTATGTGACCGTCTTGAACTGCCCTTTGAACCTTCGGGTTTGGGGCAGTACGGCGTGCCACATGTGAGGCGTTGGCTTGACCCTTCTACGGCTGGACCATTGGTACTGAGGCATGAAGTGAATGTCTTTGAGCCTATTTCATGTGTTGATCGGTGTCGGGAAAACTTGGGTGTTCGAATGTTCGATCGGAAAGTTTGATATATTCTATTTATCCGGAATTGGATACAATAATTGGAATTCACAAACAGTTATGAGATAACTGGATGAATGTTATAAATCTAGCAGTTTAGTCCCATATGATATTGAAAAGAGTTTTCGATAATGAGACTAAAATGCGGGATTTATATCTGTGAGGCATGCGATGTCTAAAGTAGTTGCGGATTCCAATTGTTGTAGTTTTACACTTTCTTTTCTGTGACCGTAAGTGTAGTATGTTCATATCGCCGGTTTCGTTGCTATACGTCAACGACAATTGGGGTATGCATACTTACTTACGTTGATGACATGTGATGTTATGTGTTGCTGGATATGTTATATTGGATCGTCGTGTTTGAATAGCCGGGGGTTTTTATGTGAGATGAGTGTTTTTCATTTTCATTCATGTAAAAACTTGTATGTAATATTCTTTTATTTGGGGCGCTTCCAGGTAGCGGAAGTTGTCACCCTTTGTATATTATTTACTTTTCCGCATTAGGATAGACCCAAGGAGGGGAGCACAAGTAACCGGGTTCTGGGGTCCAGTGGGAGACCAACTCGAGGAGTCGAGTCCGGGTCTCCTAACCCTAGGATTGGCAGGGTTGCTTGCCGCTCTCGTAGGGGTCTAGGGGTGTGGGATTGGCTATTCATCACGACCGTGGAATCCGTGTTTTATACTGGCTCGTATTGAAAACACGGACGTCCTAGTATATCCAATATTTCATATGTTTATTCTGCTGCGATATCTGTGATGTGACTCTGTGATGGATATAGTATATAGTATATATGATATATTATATAGACGTTACTTATGTTTTACACCCGCGCTAGCCCTGCCCCGCTCTGTCGTTAGTTACCTAACCTAACGGTGCACGAGGGGACATCGAGGCGAATGCGGATGGCATAAGTGTACGTCATATCTATCTGTGATGTTTAGGTATTTAAATGATGGGACTTCATTAATGTGATTAATGAAAGAAAAGAAACCTATGATGTTGTAGAATCAGATTTTAAAATAAAACAGGTAGCTACAGTTCTTGCTTTGCATAGCGGTATATATGATATACCCTGCACCTTATTCGATGAGGAAAGGACCGAGATCCCTTCACCGGGAGTGACTCCTTTAGCAATAACTGGCAGATGCTACACACTCGGTTTGCTTTTGACTGCTTTTGCGTTTTTGCTTTGCACAGCGGTATATATGATATACCCTGCACCTCATTCGACGAGGAAAGGACCGAGATCCCTTCACCGGGAGTGATTCCTTTAGCAAAACTAGAAAAGCCTCAAAATCACTCCATTTCAAAACTTCATTTGATTCTACAACGATATCAAGTTCATTACGCTCATGGTTTTATGAAAACCTGCGTAGCCCTCCGTCATTTCAGATAAATCCTACTTAGTATTCGTGCTACGTTTGTTGACCTCCGTCAAGGCGTAGTGTGCAGTAGCTAACTAGTATTTGTCTGCTTATGCATATGATGCAGATTGGATTAGGGTAGTCGTACGACCTTGTTGACCTCCGTCAAGGGTCGTGCGGGTGGGTTTGATTCAATCAAGAAATGACGGGTTGAACTTGACTTGCACCCTGTGGTTTGTTGACCTACGTCAAGGTCATAGGATGCTTGGGGCAAAATATTATCGGGAATTTCAAGTGTTGAAATTTGCAATGAGATTGCATACCTTCTATGAGATAGTTGGATCCCGATACCCGCTGCGAGTAAGAGTTACTCCTGGGAGAGTTTTACACATTGCAATTAGCTGATCAAGTAGGTGTCTAGAAAGGTGTTAACGAGGTTACGCCTCTGGGAAAACGAGGTTTACATTAATTAGGTTCGTGCGAAAGCACGGGGGACCTCCCTCAAAGTACCGACACTGGCCTGGCTGAATGATTGGCGAAATTGTAGTGTGTAATTAATCCCGGCTAGTCTTTCCTTTTAGGGTTTGAAGGAAGATTTGATAAAAAGCAGTGGGAGCCATCCTGATTAGATAAGATAATAACCAATCTGATCTTGCACGAGCTTACGATAAAGTGTTTTCTTCTCTCTCTCTCCAGGTAGCGACCATTTCATGCCTTAATAAAGATAATAATATGGATGTATTGACCAAACCCGCATGTTATACTGTGCTGGGGAACGTTGGTTCCGTTCTTTCCTATAAGAGTTATAGAAATGAACAGGATATAGGGGAATACCAGGATTCCCATGCCACCCGAATGAAGAAAGTACATGGTGATGCATTTTCTTCGGGTGTGTTTGTTACTGAGAACTGTTTCTCCATTTGCTCTACGTCCTGGGTATTGGATACCGGGTCGGGATCCCATATATGTAATCAGTTACATGGGCTAAGGAAAGGTAGAGAACTTGGAGAAGGTGATAAAGACATTAGAGTTGGAAATGGTGCAATTGTTGCAGCTAAGACTGTCGGGGAATATCACCTTGTATTACCAACTGGTAATACATTGGTTCTGAACGAATGCTATTACATGCCGAACCTGATATGCAACATTATATCGGTTTCTTTATTGAGTAAAGAGGGATATAATTTTGTATTGCAGGACAATGTTATGAACATTTTCCGTGACCAAAAGTTGGTTGGATCAGGCACGTTGTGCAATGGCATTTATGTTCTAAATCAATCAACAGTTCTGAGCATAACAAACACACACAAGAGGAAGAGTTCTGAACTCAATGAATCCTTCTTGTGGCATTGTATACTGGGTCACATCAATGCGACACGACTAGCTAAGTTACATAAAGATGGATATTTAAATCCGTTTGAATTTTTATCTTATGACACTTACCAGTCATGTCTCAAAGGCAAGATGACCAAGACTCCGTTTACGGGACACGGAGAAAGAGTTACCGAACTCTTAGGACTAATACATAGTGATGTATGCGGTACCATGTCTACACATGCCAGGGATGGTTCTTCATACTTCATTACATTCACTGACGATCTCTCTAGGTTCGGGTATGTGTTTCTGATGAAACACAAATCGGAAGCTTTTGAGAAATTTAGGGAATATAAACAAGAAGTTGAGAACCAAACCGGAAAAAGTATTAAAATCCTACGATCTGATCGAGGAGGAGAATACTTGAGCATTGAATTCCTGGACTTCCTAAAAGAGAATGGGATTCTCTCTCAGCTAACTCCTCCATATACACCACAGCACAACGGTGTATCGGAGCGGAGAAACCGCACCCTATTAGATATGGTGCGCTCTATCATGAGTGTAGCTGAGTTGCCTATTTCCTTCTGGGGATATGCACTGGAAACAGCAGCATACCTACTGAACAGGGTTCCCACCAAATCTGTGCCTACCACACCATATGAGATATGGGAAGGGAAGAGACCATATCTTAATTTTATAAAGATATGGGGTTGCCCGGCCTATGTCAAAAGACAAAAACCGGACAAACTCGAGGCAAGATCTGTTTTGTGTAAATTTGTTGGATATCCCAAACATTCGCGAAGGTATATCTTCTACCACAGTGAGGAACAAAGAGTATTTTTTGCTCAACATGCCACCTTTTTAGAAAAGGAATCTCTTGCAAAAGAAATTAGTGGCTCTGAGGTAGAACTGGAAGAGGTTCCAGCTGAACAAAACACAACAGAAGATTTAATGGAACCAGAGCATTCAGTAGCTTCCGACGAACCTCAGCCTCTCCGCCGATCTGGTAGGGTTTCTCGTCCACCTGAGAGATACTACGGTTTTCTCATTGATGGTGGAAGTGAGGATTGCATCATGGAGGATGATGACCCAACTAGCTTCGAGCAGGCCATCACGAGTGGGGACTCAGTAAAATGGCTGGATGCTATGCGGTCCGAGATGGATTCCATGTACACCAACAAAGTATGGACTTTGGAAGTTGCTCCTGAAGGGGTAAAACCCATTGGGAGCAAGTGGATCTTTAAGAAGAAACTTGGTGTAGATGGGAAAGTGGAGACTTTCAAAGCTAGACTTGTAGCAAAGGGTTTTCGTCAAAGACCAGGTGTGGACTATGACGAGACTTTTTCTCCAGTGGCTATGCTTAAATCCATCCGAATCATGCTTGCCATTGCTGCCTTTCATGACTACGAAATCTGGCAAATGGATGTTAAGACCGCCTTTCTAAATGGTGATTTAGAAGAGTGTGTGTACATGACTCAGCCAGAGGGCTTCGTAGACAGTGGGAGCAGCGGGAAGGTGTGCAAGCTGCTTAAATCCATTTATGGATTAAAGCAAGCATCGCGGAGTTGGAACATCTGCTTTGACGTCGTTATCAAAGAGTTTGATTTCGTCAAAAATCCAGATGAACCTTGTATCTACAAAAAGGTGGCAGAGAGTAAGGTTGTCTTCCTCGTATTGTACGTGGACGACATACTCTTGATAGGAAATGATATTCCTATGCTGCAATCGGTCAAGCTCTTCTTATCACAAAGATTCTCAATGAAAGATCTTGGTGATGCCTCCTGCATATTGGGAATCAGGATCTATAGAGATAGATCCAAACGGATTTTGGGATTGTCCCAATCCAGGTACATTGACACCATACTAAAGAGGTTTAGTATGGAAGAGTCCAAGCGTGGGAACATGCCCACGATCTCTGGAGTCACTCTCTCCAAAGAGATGTCTCCCAAGACTGATTTGGAGAGAGCTCGCATGCAAGGGATACCCTATGCTTCGGCAGTAGGCTCTATCATGTATGCGATGCTATGTACCAGACCCGATGTAGCATACTCAATAAGTGTAGTGAGTAGGTATCAAGCTGATCCTGGAGAGAGTCACTGGACAGCTGTGAAGAGCATTCTCAAGTACTTGCGAAGGACTAGAGATATGTTCTTGGTGTATGGTAACGGAGAACTCCAAGTGGAGTCCTTTACCGATTCCAGTTTCCAGAGTGAGAAGGACGACTCTAAGTCGCAGTCGGGTTTTGTCTTTACCCTTTACGGAGGGGCGGTTAGCTGGAAGAGTTCCAAGCAGGAAACCGTGGCAGACTCGACGATGGAGGCTGAATACATCGCTGCCAACGATGCTGCTAAAGAAGCTGTCTGGATCAAGAAGTTCATTACTGAACTTGGTGTGGTTCCATCCATTGAGCGTCCAATACCTTTGTATTGCGATAACAATGGAGCGGTGGCTTTGGCCAAGGAACCCAGGTCCCATCAGCGATCCAGGCATATTCTGAGGCGGTATCACCTGATCCGGGAGATAATTGATCGCCGGGAGATCGAGGTCAGGAGAGTTGACACGAAGAACAACACGGCGGATCCACTCACGAAGGCCATTCCCTAGATACAGTTTGAGAGACTCTTCGGGATGCTCGGTATGAGATACTACAGCAGCTGGCCCTAGTGCAAGTAGGAGATTGTTAGTTGTATGTATGCCCTAGAGGCCAGTATTGTACAGATTATGTATATTATATTGGATGCTTGGACATATATAGAGATGACTTTCTTGCTCGACATGATAGTATGCTATCTGGTTGCTATTTATCTTAACATGTACACTAGTCTCTTTATACTGTCTTATAGTTACATGTTGGTAAAGCCCTTAGGATTTGTACTTGACTACCTGGACTATGATGCAGATCATACTAGTGGGGACATGGTAGTCCATAAGTACATCCTTCAAGGTCCCTAGTCGTGGGTGTATCGAGACGGGGCATCGATATACCAGAGTAGACTAGCGTATACGCTTCTCGACCCATGTGATGGGCGATGGATGATCCCATATCCATTGGTGTTTGACATCAGAGATGGTATACGGGTGCTCAGTGGAGACTGGGTACACTGGACGGACTCGCCGAGAACTCCCAGATGGTATTATACCTCACGTCAGATGGCAGTTCTCAGGTGACACTTGTACAGGTTAGTCTGTAGACCCGAGATCGTCATAGAGTCTTATGTGATTCCCACTGTGCTTTGATCTCCACCTTACCACGTCTATGAGGGCGTGCAAAACGGTGGTCTTTGGGTACAGTCCCGAGTCACATGGAGGCAATGAGCGATAGGAGGGGTTTCGTCTCTCCCGGTATTGGGAGTTGATGTTGCGCTGTGCTCGATTGGCCGTAGCAGGGAAGTCCCTGGCCAGGGCTGATCAGAGATTTGCTGGTAAGTGTTACCAGTAGTTTCTCGACCCGTTACGAGCCTCACATCAGCACGACTTATCGGGTTATTGGGGTCTGACGTTTACCACCCCTAGACTTGATATGCGACATATCAGACGAAGAGACTGGACTGTATGGTAAGTGTTACTGGTCGGATTCGCAGGAGTGTGAGCGGGCTAGCTCGTCGATCTTCTGATCGCTCAATACCCGGGTGGCCGTTACGTTTAGCAGACCGCTTGCGGCTTGTGGGTGCTTGATATGATCATCATCTGCTACCGGCGTATTGACGAGTATTTAGAGTCCTACACAGAGGTTTCCTGGTTCAAGCGAAACGAAATAGGAGCGCATATGAGATATGTGCAGGACCGAGAATAATGCGTGTATGTGATACCGCACTTCATTCTCACGATATATGTTTCGATTGGTTATATTCGATATGACCTAGTTATCGAATCATTGATTCGATAAATCGATACATTACATACTAGTCGGTTGTATGCGATATAACCGGATCATTGAATCAAGTGTTGATTTAATGATTTAATGTATAATTATATATTTGATATATTACTTTGCATTAACTAGTATTGGTTCACTTTAAACGGATTTTTCTCACTTGGATTGCACATTGTATATGTGATATATTTTCGTGCACTTTCTTGTATCATGTTTGATGATACTTGATCATTTAGTTAAGTGTATAAAATTAATCCATGGTTAATATGATAATTAGGGTTTTGCATTTTCATTTATTTATTTATTTATTTATTTGAAATGAGTTATGATAAGAATGGTGGCTAAGTTTGTTTTATATTGAAGCTTCATGAAGCTTTGACTTTGCTAACCATCCTTATCTTCATGCTTAACCCTAACCCATCTAAAGTGACCATGGTTAATTCTCTACACTTAACCCTAGTTTAGTTATGATAAGTATTTTGATTTTCTATTTTCTTTTCATCATACTTATCATAACTAGCTCTTCATCTTCTTCTTCTTCAAGCTTGCTGCTCCAATGGCATCTTGAGTTAAAGTGAGATAAATCTATTTCTAAAGTGAACCCACCTCCTATTTCTTCACCCTCTACCTCTTGCCAAGTTGTTTTGGGTGTTTACTTCACAAGTTTCACAAGTTTGTGAAGTCGGAGCTTGAGTTTGTGCAACCTCGACGTAGATCGTCTTTGACACAAAGCCGACGACCTATTCCGCTTGCTTTCCCGATGAAGCCGATGATGGAGTCGAGGATTCATGATGGACAGCGAGGACATGACGTTGCGGAGCCGTGGAGGTGGATATCCGGATCTACAAAGGTTGTAATTTCCGTATCCTGGTAGTTAATTGTTAACTAGCTTTATATTTCGCCTAAACATCTAGTTTAAGATCCGTAGTCTAGGGTTTCTCGGCACTAAAAATTTTAAATTGGCATGTTCGATGCCTTGTGAGACCTTACTAGAGTGCCTAGGAACCTTTCAGTTTCTTTACGGCTTGCGGGCATAGTTTCCTTCGGGTGATTTGCTAGTAGGTGGGTTTACTTGTATCGTACCCCCATTTTATATCTTGTATATTATTATTCTGTTGTATCTAGAAGTTCCATCAACCAAACATGTATTTATTTGAGATAGCGACCAGTGATGTTTATTCTTTTGACCTTAGAATCGCGCGTTGTATTTCTGTGGTTTTCTTGTGGTTTTTGAGATTCCTTTTGAATTTTGATCCTCGCCCTTGGCGTTGTATATTATATTGCTTGTGTGGATGTGACCGTCGATTGACGAAGAGCTAGCTCCGGCTTGGGGATGCCTTTTTATTGATTTCGTATACTATTCATGTTGTATCCCATTTGGGAGCCAGTATTTACAAAGGAGACTCTGCCGAAATTTTCGGGAAATTTTTGATGTTTTTAAAACCGCCTAATTCGGCTTATGCTATTAAAACTACTTGCTTTAAGTTGGTTTTTCCTGCACTCTACATCTTTCTTGGTTTGGATTTCTGGGTTTTCGGTTTACTTAGATTACGTACGCTTCGAGACGTTCGTAGTTTAAGTGCCGGTCATGTTCCGTACTTTCGGGTCGTGACATCAGGTCGATGAACTAACCTGTACAAATGTCACCACTGCTATCTGACGTCAGGTATAATACCAACTAGCATGCTCCCGGCGAGTCCTGTCTGGTGTACTCATAACCCAATGAGCACCTGTATACATCTTAGGTGAACCAACCGACATCAATGGCTTGTGAGACCCGCCACCGCCCCTCGTCGGGGTCTCGTCTGTATACACTAGTCTACTAATGGAGTATCGATGCCCAGTCTCAAAACTCCCACGACTAGGGACCACTCTAAGGATATGCTTATAGACCCCAGCTCCTACTTATATGATCGCCATCATATTGCTGGCCATCAAGAAAGAATCCTATGGGCTCTATCAACGTGCAATAGTGACCTGTAATGTCACCTAAAGCTGTACACGATGATAAAGATAAACCAGATAGCATACTATCATCTGGAATAAGACTGTCCAACCGGCATAGGTCCTCCCTCAATCAATGCAATCACGTGCCTGTGATCCAATAATTGACTCTGAAGGCACTATATCCAACAATCTCCCACTTGCACTCAAGGCTAATTATTGCGATGTCACATACTCACAGCCCGTGTGATACCGAACACCCAACTCCTCTACTGATCAGTCTCACAAAGCCCGGTTGTGAATCTACTGCGTTCAAGGAATAGCCTCAGTGAGTGGATCCGCCCTGATGTTTCTTTCTATGTCTCTCTTTAACTCAAGTTCGCGGAGAAAGCCATCTCCCAAAATGAGTAATACCTGTCTTAGAATATGTCTGGATATCTGATGCAACCTAGTTCATAAATGAACTCCAAATCCAAACTTCATAGACTGTATCATCAACCGAACTTAATCAGTATCCTGCGCCACACCTCCCTTGTAAGTGCACGGCGGCGCCCCGGCCGTCAATCCGACGCCGGAATGCGGAAGCGGTGATAAACTTTAATTTTGCGGACTTTGCAAACCGGCACCACCGCGCACTAAACTCCGGATCGTAACCATTAACAAGTCTAAGCTACAAACAAGAAAGGGAAGAGATGTACCGACTGATCCAAGTCCTCCGGTCTTCATCTCCACTCCGATCTCCTCGCGGGATCTCCGTCCGTCTCCTCCTCATCGGAAAGGGCACCACATCGCCTGTATCTTTTACGGGCTCCCACCTCAATACCGAGGTAACTCGGGCGCGAAGTTGGCTAACCGACGCGCCCAAGATTTGCTGTAGAATGTATAGTATAGTTGTCTCATTGGGGTTTAGGATAGTTGCCAAGATGAAGGGAATTTGGCACAAGGATTTTCCATGGAAACTTGCAAGGAAAAAGAAATGGAGCAGCCAAATTAAAGAGCTCGGCCATGAAGGAATGCTCACTGGAAAAATTGTGTAAAATCAAGCAAGCACCCTCACCACTCAAAAGCAACCAAAAAGAATATATATTAATTAATCAAGCCCCCCACAAACATTCCAGCACACTCATTTCCATTCATGTGAGTATATATTAATTAATCCCAAACTCACAAAAAAAACTCCTGCACACTCAACCTCACAACAGTGGCCGGCCCCCCATTCCCAAATCACATCAAAAAAAACCATACCCAACCATACCTTAATTAATGCATGAAAAGCCAAAAAGATTTCATAAATAATCCTTTTGCAAGAAACCCCCTCAACAAAATGTTAATTGCAAACTTGCAATTAACACCCTCCAACGAAAAGTCCGACCGGGAAGGAAAAAGAGAAAACCGGCCGGAACGGAATGCAAACTGGCAACCCCAGAAAACTGGTCCCATAATAAATTACAGGAAAACCCCGATATTGTGCATACACACCCGCATTTGTATTTCGACCGAAATACAAATGTAAAGAGACAAAATCTACACTATCTAAAACTAGAATCCGGCTTAAGCCAAAGCCGGCTAGTAAAATCCGTCCGATCACGATCCGTGCAATACCGCACGTATCTGATCGCACCCTGCCATATCTCCATACGGCCTCTACAGCGTTTCGCCCGAAAGCTGAGTAACTGAATGTGGGGGACTCTAAACACTCGTCAACACCTTGGTTGTGGATTTAACCACTAGCACGTCAGAGGTATAAGCCAATACGTAACGGGCTACCAGGTATTGACTAAAAGGGATGTCTGTGAGTGAACTCAGCCTGACAACCCTACTGAGCCTGTCAGTGACAATATCCGTACAGTCCGGTCCGTTCGTCTATGAGCATCGCATGGCGGGCCTAGGGGGTTGGTAAAAGTCAGACCCCCAAAAGCGGTACAAGTCGTGTCGGAGTGTAGCCCAGAACACCCTGAGATACTACTGGAATACCTACCAGTAAATCTCCTTGCCTTGGCCAAGGACTTCGTGTAATGGCTCTCCAAGACACAGCACGACCTCACCCCCAATACCGGGAGAGACGAACCCCTGAAGATACGCTCACTGCCTCCATGTGGCTCGGGACTGTACCCAACTAAAACCTGTTTGCACGACTCCTTTGAGCCGTGGTAGGGTAGTAATCAAAGTACAGTGGGAACTCACACGAGACAAATGACGATCCCCAGGTCGATGAACTAACCTGCACACATGTCACCAGGGAACTGCCATCTGACGTCTGGTATATGACCAACTAGCATGTTCCCGGCGAGTCCTGTCCGGTGTACTCATAACCCAATGAGCACCTGTATACATCTTAGGTGATCCAACTGACACCAGTGGCTTGTGAGACCGGCCACCGCCCCTCGTCGGGGTCTCGACTGTATACACTTGTCTACTCTGGAGAATCGATGCCCTGTCTCGAAACTCCCACGACTAGGGACCTTTTAAGGATGTGCTTATAGACTCCAGCTCTCACTTATATGATCGCCCTCATACTGCTGGCAGCCAAGCAAGAATCCTAGGGGCTCTATCAACGTGCAATAGCAACATGTCATGTCACCTAAAGCAGTACACGATGATAAAGGTAAACCAGATAGCAAACTATCATCTCGAGTAAGACTGTCGTACCGGGATAGGTCCTCCCTCAATCATTGCAATCACGTGCCTGTGATCCAATAATTGACTCTGAGGGCACTATCTCCAACAATCTCCCACTTGCACTCAAGGCTAATTATTGCGATGTCGCATACTCACAGCCCGTGTGATACCGAACACCCAACTCCTCTACTAGTCAGTCGCACAAAACCTGTTTGCGAAACTATTGCGTTCGAGGAATAGCCTCAGTGAGTGGATCCGCCTTGAAGTTTCTTTCTATGTCTCTCTATATCTCAAGTTCGCGGAGAAAGCCATCTCCCGAAATGAGCAATACCTGTCTTAGAATGTCTGGATGTCTGATGGGACCGAGCTCATAAATGAACTCCAAATCCAAACTTCTTAGACTGTATCGTCAACTGAACTTAATCAGTATCCTGCGCCATGCCACCCTCAGTATTGCCTTGGACCACCTGTCCAAGATACTGCCCCTCGTCAGAAGGAAAAATATAACTCTGACAACCTCCTTGTCGTCCATGTCACCTTGGAAGCCTGGAGTAATAACCGTCTCCTAAAGGAGGCAGCCGTTATCATATCCCTAGAACATTCACTTATGTTCTAAAACTGCTTCCGACTGTTTCTCCAGGATTGGATCAATGTCAACTTATTGCATCTACTGCAAGAACAACATCTGGTGTGGTACTTGACATCTCATGATTAACTCAATTGCCTAAGCAAGTGATCTGTCAATCATGCGCATCCCTATCTAGTTTAGTCTATAAGACACCTTTAGAGAGGGTGACTCCTTTACCTGTAGGTACACTACCGTGCCAGGAGTCGTCCATTCTAAATACTCTTAGAATGCTGTCAAAGTACCCTGATTGGGAAACCACCCAAATCTAGATCTAAAACCATAGATCTAGTAACCAGAATGTCTGATACAATATCCAAGTCCTGTGTGGAGAAACCACTGTGTGACGACCAAAGTATAACCGATCGTAGTAAAGGAATATCATTTCCTACTACCTTCTCAACAGATCCATCCCCTATTCTGATGACGTCAAACCTATGACTGTCACATCAGAAATAGATGATCTATCTCCGCTACATCTGCTTTAGTCTATAAATAGACTTAAGCCAGATGTCCACCAATGCTTCCGCTGCTCCCACTGACTACGACAACCCTCTGGCAGAGTCATATAGACGTGCACTTCTAAAGCTAGTTTAGAACGACGCTATATTCATCCTCCTGCCGGGTCTCGCAGCCTGGAACAACAACAATGGCAAGTGTGGGTAAACAAGAACTTCCCTGTCACCGTCCTTGAGGCTACCGGAGTACCTCTCGGGTGCCTGAAGTTACCCACCTTTTCTGCGGAGTGGCCAATGGAATGTCAAATCAGATTGAATCTTTAGGTTCCTTATCAAATCTTCAGTAATCGTTTGCGGTTCTGGAATCACTTCCAGTTCTACCATACTCCCACTACTGTTTTTGAAAAAATCCATTTTTATTAAAACTGTGGCGAGTCAAGAACAATATCACTATTGATCTTTCTTATGGTAGAAAGTCAACCCTCGTCATAGCCTGGGTCAACCCACAAACAGCCATTACAGAAACGTGCCTTGAGTTATCCAGAGTCTGGTTTTAATCATAAGCCGGACAACTCCCCGTACCTTAACAATGTTAAGATATGAACTGTACTATATCCAATATAGAAGCAGAGGCACTGATTTAATTGAACCAGATTCAAATCATGCAGCTGTCTCCAGTGCATGTCAACTAAATGGAGAGAGGCCGATCAGCGTTACTCAACTTAGGAATGCTTCCAATTATGAGTAACCTGAAAGAGAAGCAATTTCTCTTTATCATTACTTTCAACTGAATACCATACACAAGTATCTACATCTTCGATCACTTGAAGAATCCCGATACTTGCTACACCTGGTTCTCTACTGTATTCAAATACCTATAACTCCTCAAAACTTAGACCCTGTGTTTCTACGAAACACATGTCTAAGAACTAGAGAAGTTAAAAGTAAACATAATATAGTATGAGGACCAACCCCTCAGTCCTAATGGACACTGGACAACATACAATACTCTGTATAAGTCCGCCGAGTCTAACAACTCTTTCACTGTGTGTCGTAGGTTGAAAACTGTACTTATGGTTAAGAAGAATTACACCGCTGTTTAATGCTCCTTACCTAACCATCTACTGATATAGGTAAATGTCATCGACATAATATCAAAAGGTATATCTCACTCTATGAAAATAGACATACAGATATATCAATTTGAAATTGGTGCACAACAGCGGATATTCAAAACCATATATTTGCCGACCGGCAAACAACCCAGGTGATCTCCTCAAATATCACCGATTACAACGAATCCCGATATAATGAGGATGATCACCCAATTCCCAATAACTTACTCCCACTCATCATCTGTAAAACCATACAGATGTGAGAATCAAACCTGGTAAATACATACCCTGGAGCAAGTGTCCAATCGGGAAATCAGTTTTCTTTTAACAGTACACAGTTGAACTGAAACATTGAAATGTTTCGATGGGGTATCCTGGTATTCCTAGTAATGCCTCTTTCATTATCCAGATTCACAACTATAACCGTATAATTCTTTGCCATCTCTCCAAATCCCTTTTCATGTCTTTAGTCATTACCTTCTGCACACCCCTTAGGCCAAATGGTTTTCTTCCTTCCCTACCGTTCGGCACCAGCCTATGGTTTGGAAGAAGACTATCCAATAAGCATAATGGGTGTACTGTCCTAGTCCTAGGAGCACTCGCAATGCGAGAGAAGGTGAAGATAAAAGACAACCGAACAAAACCTTATTCCTATTTCTCCTGGACCAGAATCCATCCCCGAACTGGAACAATTTCCTTTCGAGTTCGTATATAACCATACGATGGAGTATCCAATAAACTGTGGATCTTCGTAGTGATACGGAGTGTCCTGGAGAAATACAAAGGTGATTTAGGATTGGCGAAGAAAAACTTGGTTTGGTCGTGAATATCAGTCGCAATTTACTTTGCCCTCTTACTAATCCCTTTCTTTGTCTAAACTTAATACCTTCTGTACACCGTTTAGGCTAACTGGTTTTCTTCATTCCCTACCGGTCGGCACCAGCCTATGGTTTGGAAGAAGACTATCCAATTTGCATAATAGGTGTACTACTCCTAAACTAAGGAGTACTCGCAACCTGAGAGAGGGTGAAAAGAAAAGACAACTGAATAATCCTATACGTTTTCTCCAGAACCGGAAACCATCCTCGAATTCCTTCGAGTTCGTATCTAACCATACGATGGTTTTGTCCAATGGAAGTGGACGTTCGCAGTAATACGGGGTGTCCTGGAGAAAAGGGTAAAAGTAGGAGTGGCAATGAGGTCTGCAACTCTGACAATCCAAAAGCCAGTGTTTAAGAAGATTCGGTCAACTTGGTCACTGAGTCATAGTCTTAGGGTCGGGTCAATGGTCGCTGCCAGAGAGAGAGAAAAGAAACACTCAGCGTGCACTCTAACCTAGATCAGAATGGTTACCAATTTATCTAATCTGGAAACCTCCCACTGTACCTCAAACTCTCCTCCAAACCTGAAAGAAGAATTAGTCGGGGTCACCCGAGGAGTAAACCAACTCATCAGTGGGAATCGGGATCCAACTCTCATCGCATGATAACGTGACGGAATCCGCTCACTGTATCACACTCCAGAAGGTATGCGCATATCTGGCAAGTTTCAGTTCTTTTGAAACTCCCGATGTGATTTCTGCCCCATGCTCTTATGACCTTGACTTTGGCCAACAAATCATAAGTCACATGTCAAGTTCTGCCCGTCATTCTCCAGGTTAATTTGAATCCACCCGTACATACCCTTGACTTTGGCCAACAAGGCAGTACGACTGTTCCAAACCAACGCATCTATCTATGCTGCATATGAATAACCAACAGCTACCAAACACTGTGCCTTGACTTTGGCCAACAAACACAGCTTGAATACTATTGACTACCCATATGAAACGACGGAGGGCTACGAATGGTTTCTGGCGAAAACCTTTAACGTAATGAACTTGATATCGTTGAAGGAACGGATAGCTTTTTAGAAAATATAGTGACGAAAACCTTTACTAAAGAGGTCACTCCCGGTGAAGGGATCTCGGCTCTTTCCCCGTAGAATGAGGTGCAGGATATTCCAACTGAATACCACGATGCAAAGCAAAAGTAATCGGCTATAGTGAAGTTAATGCCCTGACGCAAACTTCTGTCCAAGGGGTCACTCCCGGTGAAGGGATCTCGGCCCTTGCCTCGTCGACTGAGGAGCAGGATATTCCAAATGAATACCACGATGCAAAACAGAAATGAACGTCCTTGCAATAACAGCTTTTTGAAAAGTGTTCCAACAACATCAGAATAGGTTTGTTTAACTTGCATTGATCCGAATCAATGCAGTCCCATCAATTGATCACACCACAAAGAACGAAAATATACTGACGTACGTATATGCCATCCGCATTCGCCACTGGGTCCCGTCATCACCCGTTAGGTTAGCTAACTAACGGCAGAGCGGGGACTGGACTAGCGCGGATGAAAAACATATACAACATCTACTAATATATATACCAATATATAGTATTTCGCTCAAGGCGTGAAAAGAAATGCAACATCACAGAAATGTACAGCATCACAGAACATTACAGATATCTGGGATCCCCGGGTTTCACAGAGCCACTACTGAAACCCGACGTTCCCCTTGGTCGTGTGGATAGCCTGTGCAATGAAATCCTAGACCCCTACGGGCGCGGCAAGTTACCCGCCAAAACCTGAAGCGAGGCAGCCCCCTTCAGCGCCGTGAATGGACCACCCAGCACTTCACGGAATCCGGTAACTTGGGCACCCCTCCTGGGTCAACCTGTACCCCCTACGAGTGCGGCGAATAGCCCGCCAATCCCAGAGTGAAGCCCCCTCCGTCCCAATGCCATGAGATGCGGGCTTGTTGCCCTCCAGGACCCGGCTATGCGTGCACCCACCGCGGGGTAATCCTAGTACAGAATGTAAAATATACATACACCGGGTACATCGACCGCAACCAGGTCGTGCCCCAAAAGAATAATACAAACAGGCAGTGACGGCAGTCCACATGTCGGACGCTCGCCCCGCAATATCAAATGTACATGATACAACAAAACTGTACTAGCATTGCATCCAGGCTATCCCCCACGACCGATCCGCAACAACACAGCAAATACATAGAACATCAACGTGAAGGTCACGTTCGCAAATCCGTCTAACCGGGCTATAGCAGTTAGACCGGATTTACCGATCGAGTGACATTCACGGTCGCAGATATAATGTAAATACTGTGAAAAATGTGTTTTAAAATTTTCCGATTGATCAAACAATTAACAAGTGGGCCCCAAAGAAAACTGTAGCACTCACAGAAATAATTGGCCCAACTTTAATATTCCAGAAAGCACATTTTCAACTCAGGAACATTCTGCAAAACTTTGGGGGCATGAACAGTGAAACTTGCGGCGGAAGCGCGGCCAAAGTAGGGTTTTGGCCGCCCTTCCGCGGTGGAGTAGTGAGTTCATGGTACAAAATTTTTACAGTATGCTTCTAATTCCCTGCACATCACTCTGAGATAACCTGAAAAATTTTTGGACTCAAAAAAAATTCGACAGAAACTGATGTGCATGAAAAATGCGGTTTCGGGATTTTGTTCGATCGGAAACGTAAAACACAATAAACCAAGCTAGACGAAGTTAATGGCGAGGCTCTGATACCACTACTGGTGCACGGCGGCGCCCCGGCCGTCAATCCGACGCCGGAATGCGGAAGCGGTGATAAACTTTAATTTTGCGGACTTTGCAAACCGGCACCACCGCGCACTAAACTCCGGATCGTAACCATTAACAAGTCTAAGCTACAAACAAGAAAGGGAAGAGATGTACCGACTGATCCAAGTCCTCCGGTCTTCATCTCCACTCCGATCTCCTCGCGGGATCTCCGTCCGTCTCCTCCTCATCGGAAAGGGCACCACATCGCCTGTATCTTTTACGGGCTCCCACCTCAATACCGAGGTAACTCGGGCGCGAAGTTGGCTAACCGACGCGCCCAAGATTTGCTGTAGAATGTATAGTATAGTTGTCTCATTGGGGTTTAGGATAGTTGCCAAGATGAAGGGAATTTGGCACAAGGATTTTCCATGGAAACTTGCAAGGAAAAAGAAATGGAGCAGCCAAATTAAAGAGCTCGGCCATGAAGGAATGCTCACTGGAAAAATTGTGTAAAATCAAGCAAGCACCCTCACCACTCAAAAGCAACCAAAAAGAATATATATTAATTAATCAAGCCCCCCACAAACATTCCAGCACACTCATTTCCATTCATGTGAGTATATATTAATTAATCCCAAACTCACAAAAAAAACTCCTGCACACTCAACCTCACAACAGTGGCCGGCCCCCCATTCCCAAATCACATCAAAAAAAACCATACCCAACCATACCTTAATTAATGCATGAAAAGCCAAAAAGATTTCATAAATAATCCTTTTGCAAGAAACCCCCTCAACAAAATGTTAATTGCAAACTTGCAATTAACACCCTCCAACGAAAAGTCCGACCGGGAAGGAAAAAGAGAAAACCGGCCGGAACGGAATGCAAACTGGCAACCCCAGAAAACTGGTCCCATAATAAATTACAGGAAAACCCCGATATTGTGCATACACACCCGCATTTGTATTTCGACCGAAATACAAATGTAAAGAGACAAAATCTACACTATCTAAAACTAGAATCCGGCTTAAGCCAAAGCCGGCTAGTAAAATCCGTCCGATCACGATCCGTGCAATACCGCACGTATCTGATCGCACCCTGCCATATCTCCATACGGCCTCTACAGCGTTTCGCCCGAAAGCTGAGTAACTGAATGTGGGGGACTCTAAACACTCGTCAACACCTTGGTTGTGGATTTAACCACTAGCACGTCAGAGGTATAAGCCAATACGTAACGGGCTACCAGGTATTGACTAAAAGGGATGTCTGTGAGTGAACTCAGCCTGACAACCCTACTGAGCCTGTCAGTGACAATATCCGTACAGTCCGGTCCGTTCGTCTATGAGCATCGCATGGCGGGCCTAGGGGGTTGGTAAAAGTCAGACCCCCAAAAGCGGTACAAGTCGTGTCGGAGTGTAGCCCAGAACACCCTGAGATACTACTGGAATACCTACCAGTAAATCTCCTTGCCTTGGCCAAGGACTTCGTGTAATGGCTCTCCAAGACACAGCACGACCTCACCCCCAATACCGGGAGAGACGAACCCCTGAAGATACGCTCACTGCCTCCATGTGGCTCGGGACTGTACCCAACTAAAACCTGTTTGCACGACTCCTTTGAGCCGTGGTAGGGTAGTAATCAAAGTACAGTGGGAACTCACACGAGACAAATGACGATCCCCAGGTCGATGAACTAACCTGCACACATGTCACCAGGGAACTGCCATCTGACGTCTGGTATATGACCAACTAGCATGTTCCCGGCGAGTCCTGTCCGGTGTACTCATAACCCAATGAGCACCTGTATACATCTTAGGTGATCCAACTGACACCAGTGGCTTGTGAGACCGGCCACCGCCCCTCGTCGGCGTCTCGACTGTATACACTTGTCTACTCTGGAGAATCGATGCCCTGTCTCGAAACTCCCACGACTAGGGACCTTTTAAGGATGTGCTTATAGACTCCAGCTCTCACTTATATGATCGCCCTCATACTGCTGGCAGCCAAGCAAGAATCCTAGGGGCTCTATCAACGTGCAATAGCAACATGTCATGTCACCTAAAGCAGTACACGATGATAAAGGTAAACCAGATAGCAAACTATCATCTCGAGTAAGACTGTCGTACCGGGATAGGTCCTCCCTCAATCATTGCAATCACGTGCCTGTGATCCAATAATTGACTCTGAGGGCACTATCTCCAACATCCCTCAGTATCCACTTGGACCACCTGTCCAAAATACTGCCCTCGTCAGAGAGAAAACTATAACTCTGACAGTCACTCTGTCATCCAGGTTACCTTGGAAGCCTGAAATGATAATCGTCTCCTGAAAGAGGCTGTTGTTATCATATCCCTAGAACATCTACTTATGTTCTAAAACTGCTTCCGAATGTTTCTTCAGGATAGGATTAATATCAACCATTTGCATCTAGTGCAAAAACAACATCTGGTGTGGCACTTGACATCTTATGATTGACTCAATGGCCTAAGCAAGTGATCTTCCAATCATGCAAATCCCTCTCCTCTTTAGTCTGTAAGACACCTTTAGAGAGGGTGACTCCATCACCTGCAGGTACACTACCGTGCCAGGAGTCGTCCATTCTAAAACACCTTTTGAATGCTGTCTAAGTACACAAATTGGGAAACTACCCAAATCTAGATCTAAAACCATAGATCTAGTAACCAGAATGTCTGATATAATATCCAAGCTTTATGTGGAGAAACCACTGTGTGGCAACCAAAGTATAACCGATTGTAGTATAGGAATTTCACTTCCTACTCTGTGTATGCCATCCAAACACCAGGACATCACACCCTACTACATTCTTAACAGATCCATCCCTTATTCTGATGAAGTTAAACCTATGACTGTCACATCAGAAATAGATGATTTATCTCCGCTATATCTGCTTTAGTCCATAAATAGACATAAGCTACTTGTCCACTATGCTTCCGCTACTCCCACTGACTACGACAACCCTCTGGCAGAGTCATATACACGTACACTTTTAAAGCTAGTTTAGAACGACGCTATACTCATCCTCCTACTGAATCTCACAGTCTAGAACAACAGCAATGGCAAGTCTGGGTAAACAAGAACCTCCCTGTCACCGTCCTTGAGGCTACCGGAGTACCTCTCGGGTGCCTGAGTTTACCCACCATATCTGCGGAGTGGCTAATAAAATGTCAATCCCGATTGAATCCTTACGTTCTTATCAAATTTTCAGTAATCGTTTACGTTTCTGGAATCACTTCCAGTTCTACCTTACTCCCACAACTGTTTTATGAAAAAATCCATTTTTATAAAAACTGTGGCGAGTCAAGAACAATATCACTATTGATCTTCTAGATGGTAGAAAGTCAACCCTCGTCATAGCCCGGGTCAACCCACAAACAGCCATTACAGAAACCTGCCTCGAGTTATCCGGAGTCTGGTTTTAAGCATAAGCCGGTCAACTCCCTGTACCTTAACATCATTAAGATATGAACCGTTCTATATCCAATATAGAAACAGAGGCACTGATTTAATTGGAACAAGATTCAAATCATGCAGCTGTCTCCAGTGCATGTCAACTAAATGGAGAGAGGCCTATCATCAGTACTCAACTTAGGAGTAGATCCAATTATGTGTAACCTGAAAGAGAAGAAAGTTCTCTTAATCATTAATATTAACTGAATACCATACACAAGTATCTACATCTTCGATCACCTTGAAGAATCCTGATACTTGCAATACCTGGTTCTCTACTTTATTCATATACCTATAACTTCTCAAAACTTGGATCTTGTATTTCTACGAAACACATGTCTACGAACTAGAGAAGTCACAAGTAAACAAAATATAGTACGAGTACCAACCCCACTGTCCTAATGGACACTGGACAACATACAATACTCTGTATAAGTCCCCTGAGTCTAATAACTCAATCCCTTTGTATCGTAGGTTGAAAACTGTACTTATGGTTAAGAAGAATTACACCGCTGTTTAATGCTCCTTACCTAACCATCAACTGATATAGGTAAATGTCATAGACATAATTTCAAAAAGTTATATCACACTTTATAAAAATAAATGTACAGATATATCAATTTGAAATTGGTGCATAACAACGGATATTCAAAACCAAATATTTGTCGTCCGGCAAACAACCCAGGCGATTTCCTCAAATATCACCAATTACAACGAATTCTAATATAATGAGGATGATCACCTAATTCCCAATAACTTACTCCCACTCATCATCTGTAAAACCATACATATGTGAGAATCAAACCTGGTAAATACACCCTGGAGCAAGTGTCTAATTGGGAAATCTGTTTTCTATTAACAATGCACAGTGAAACTGAAACATGTAAATGTTTCGAAGGGGTATCCGGGTATTCCTAGTAATACCTTTTCCATTATCAGATTCACAACTGTAACCGTATATTTCTTTGCCATCTCTCCAAATCCCTTTATATGTCTTTACTCATTACCTTCTGTACACCCTCTTAGGCTAAATTGTTTTCTTCTTTCCCTACCGTTCGGCACCAGCCTATGGTTTGGAAGAATACTATCCAATAAGCATAATGGGTGTACTCTCCTAATCCTAGGAGTACTCGCAACCTGAGAGAAGGTAAAAAGAAAAGACAACTGAATAAAACCATATTCCTATTTCTCCTGAACCAGAATCCATCCCGGAACTGGAACAAGTTCCTTCGAGTTTGTATTTTACCATACGATGGAGTATCCAAATAAACTGTGGATCTTCGTAGTGATACGGGGTGTTCGGGAGAAATACAAAGGTAAAGTAGGAGTGGAGATGAAATACTTGTTTTGGTCTTGAATAGCAGTCGCAGTTTACTTTGCCCTCTTACTAATCCCTTTATTTTTCTTTACTTAATACCTTCTGTACACCTTTTAGGCTAAATGGTTTTCTTCATTCCCTACCGTTCGGCACCTGCCTATGGTTTGGATAAAGACTATCCAATAAGCGTAATAGGTGTACTGTCCTAATCCAAGGAACACTCGCAACCTGAGAGAAGGTAAAAGGAAAAGACAACTGAATAGTCCTATTCGTTTCCTCCAAAACCGGAAACCATCCTCGAATATGTTCCTTCGAGTTCGTATATAACCATATGATGGTTTTATCCAATAGAAATGGATGTTCGTAGTAATACGGGGTGTTCTGGGGAAAAGGGTTAAAGTAGGAGTGGCAATGAGGTATGCAACTCTGACAATCCAAAAGCCAGTGTTTTATGAATGTTCAGTTAATCTTGGTCACTGAGTCATAGTCAAGGGTCAGGTCATGGTCGCTGCCAAAGGGAGAGAGAAAAGAAACACTCAGCATGCACTCTAACCATGATCAGAATGGTTATCACTTTATCTAATCAGGAAACCTCCCACTGTAACCTCAAATTCTCCTCCAAACCTGAAAGAAGAATTAGTCGGGATCACCCGAAGAGTAAACCAACTCATTAGTGGGAATCGGGATCCAACTATCATCGCGTGATAATGTGATGGAATCCACTCACGTTATCACACTCCAGAAGGTATACGCATATCTGGCAAGTTTTAGTTTCTTTAGAAACTCTCGATGTGATTTTTACCCCATGCTCTTATGACCTTGACGAAGGCCAACATATCATAAGTCACATGTCAAGTTCTACCCGTCATTATCCAGGTTAATTTGAATCCACCCGTACATACCCTTGACGAAGGCCAAAATAGTAGTACGACTGTCCTAAACCAACGCATCTATCTATGCTGCAGAAAAGTAACAAATAGCTACCATACACTATGCCTTGACGAAGCCCAACATACATAGATGAATACTAAGTGCTACCTTTCTGAAATGACGGAGGGCAACGAATGGTTTTTGGCGAAAAACCTTTAACGTAATGAACTTGATATCGTTGAAGGAACCGGATAGCTTTTTATGAAAATATAGTGGCGAAAAGCTTTGCTAAAGAGGCCACTCCCGGTGAAGGGATCTCGGCTCTTTCCTCGTAGAATAAGGTGCAGGATATTCCAACTGAATACCACGATGCAAAGCAAAAAGTAATCGACTATAATGAAGTTATTACCCTGAGGCAAACTTCTGTCCAAGGGGTCACTCCCGGTGAAGGGATCTCGGTCCTTGCCTCGTCGACTGAGGTGCGGGATATTCATACCCGAATACCACTGTGCAAAACAAAAGAGAACGTCCTTGCAATAACAGCTTTTTGAAAAACTGTTCCAACAACATCATAATAGGTTTGTTTAGCTTGCATTGATCCTAATCAATGCAGTCCCATCAATTAATCACACCACAAAAGAAAGAAAATATGATATACGTATATGCCATCCGAATTCGCCACTTCGTCCCGTCATCACCCGTTTGGTTACTTAACTAACGACAGAGCGGGGACTGGACTAGCGCGGGTGTAAAACATATACAACATCTACTAGTATATATATCAATATATAATAATCGCTCAAGTTGTGATAAAATGCAACATCACAGAAATGTAATAAGCATCACAGAACAATACAGATAATATGGGATCCCCGGGTTTCATAGAGCCCCTACTGGAACCCGACGTTCCCGTGGTCGTGTGGATAGCCTGTGCAATAAAATCCTAGACCCTTACGGGCACGGCAAGTTACCCGCCAAAAACTGAAGCGAGACAGCCCCCTTCAACAACGTGAATGGACCGCCCAGCACTTCACGGAATCCGGTAACTTGAGCACCCCTCCTTGGGTCAACCTGTACCCCCTACGAGTGCGGCGAATAGCCTGCCAATTCTAGAGTGAAGCCCCCTCCGTCTCAAACCCATGAGATGCAGACTCGTTGCCCTCTAGAACCCGGCTATCCGTGCACCCCACCGTTAGGTAATCCTAGTACAGAAAGTAAAATATATATACAACGGGTACATCGACCTCAGCCCGGTCGTGCCCCAAAAGAATAATATACAAACAGGCAGTGACGGTAGTCTACATATCGGACGCTCACCCCGCAATATCAAATGTACAAATACAACCAAACTGTACTACCATTGCATCCACGTTATCCACCACGACAAATCCGTAACATCACAACACAACATAGAACATCAAGGTGAATGTCACGTTCGCAAATCCGTCTAAAAGGGCTATAGCAATTAGACAAGATTTACCGATAAAATGACATTCACGGTCGCAGATATAATGTAAATACTGTGAACTAACATGTTTAAAAATTTTGATCGAAAAAATTTCCCGAAGTGGGCCCCAAGCACAATTCCCAGTACTCAAACAAATCTGGGCCCAAACAAAAAATAACAGAAACCCCAATTCCATGTCAGAGAGCACTGTAGAAAAATTGGTGGGCTGATACTACTGTAGTGCAGCGGAACCGCGGCGAAAACAAGGTTAGTGCCGCGGTTCCGCGGCGCTATCACGAGATCAATCCACCAAATTTCAACAGTGTTCTTTCAAAACCCTGCCTGATTTTCTGACGTACTGTAAATAATTTTTAGAGCAAAAAAAAATTTCGACAGAAACTGTTAAAATGGAATCGTCGTTTTGGAAAAATCGGCCAATCGATGTTTTAAATATGTTAGAGCAAGCCAGTAAAGGTTAATGGCGTGGCTCTGATACCATGTAAGTCTACGGTAGCGCCCCGGCCGTCTGTCTGAGGCCAAAATACGGAAACGAAAACTTTTTCTAAACTAGAAACCGGCGCTATCGTACACTATAAACCCGGATCGAACCATTAACCTACAACTAGCAAACTAGAGAAGGGATAGAAAGGCTATACCGATCGATCCGTGTCTTTCGTTCTTTGGCCACCATCCCGAGCTCCTCGCGGCATCTCCGAGCTCGATCTCCTCGTCGGAAAGGGCACTACATCTTCGAATCTTTTTATGGGCTCCCGCTTCGTCCGAAGCAACTTAGACACGAAGTTCGCTAGCCGACGTGTCCAAGGTGAAGTAGAGAATATTTGTGACAACTTTGTCTCTTGCATCCATTGCATGGATGGAGGTTGAAGGTGAAGCCATTAATGGAAATGGTGAACTCAAAAGAAGAAGAGAGAAGAAGATGATGGAGCCTTTTGTTATTGTTGTGTGAGATAATGTTGTGTGCTAGAAAAATAATCCAAGAGCTAACCTTAAGCAAGTGTGGCTGCCCTCTCTCTCCCCCCATCACAATCTCACACAATAATCAACCATGATATGATGGCATACACAAAGAATAATACCATGAGTCACTACCTTTACACATGCTACATTTAATGCACTCCATCATGACTTTGAGCTCATTATTTCCATTTGTAAACATTAACCCAAATGTTTACAACAATAAAAAGATACGGCAAGATCTAAAGTAAACTCGTGACGGATCACAAGGATACCCCTCACCTGTATATACATACCTGCATCCGCATTCCGACCGAATGCGAATGCGATGAGACTAAAGTAATCCAACAAATCTAATACTAGGATCTGGCTTAAACCAAAGCCCACAAGTATGATCCGTCCGATCATGATCCGTACACTACTGCACGTATTTTATCGAACCCTGCCATATATCATACTGCCTCTACAACGTTTCGCCCGAAACTTGAGAAACTGTATGTGGGGGACTCTAAAGACTCGTCAATACTTTGGCTGTGGATTTTACCACTAGCACGTCAGCGGTACGAGCTGTACGTAACGGGGTACCAGGTATTGACCAAAAGGGAGGTCATTGAGCGAACTCATCCTGACACCCTACTGAGCCTGTCAGTGACAATATTCGTACAGTCCGGTTCGTTCGTCTATGAGCATCGCATGGGGCCTAGAGGGTTGGTAAAAGACAGACCCCCAAAAGCGGTACAAGTCGTGTTGGAGTGTATCCCAGAACACCCTGAGATACTACTGGAATACCTACCAGTAAATCTCCTACCTTGGCCAAGGACTTCATGTAATGGCTCTCCTAGACACAGCGCGATCTCACCCCCAATACCGGGAAAGACGAAACCCCTACCGATCCGCTGACTGCCTCCATGTGGCTCGGGACTGTACCCAACTAAAACCTGTTTGCACGACTCCTTTGAGCCATTGTAGGGTAGTAATCAAAGTACAGTGGGAACTCACACGAGACAAATTACGATCTCAGGTTGATGAACTAACCTGTACACATGTCACCAGGGAACTGCTATCTGACATCAGGTCTAATACCAACTAGCATGCTCCCGACGAGTCATGTCCGGTGTACTCATAACCCAATGAACACCTGTATACATCTTAGGTGAACCAACTGACACCAATGGCTTTTAAGACCGGCCACCGCCCCTCGTCGGGGTCTCGACTGTATACACTAGTCTACTAATGGAGTATCGATGCCCAGTCTCGAAACTCCCACGACTAGGGACCACTTTAAGGATGTGTTTATAGACCCCAGCTCCCACGTATATGATCGCCATCATACTGCTGGCCGTCAAGAAAGAATCCTATGGGCTCTATCAACGTGCAATAGTGACCTGTAATGTCACCTAAAGCTGTACATGATGATAAAGATAAACCAGATAGCATACTATCATCTCGAGTAAGACTGTCCAACCGGCATAGGTCCTCCCTCAATCATTGCAATCACATGCCTGTGATCCAATAATTGACTCTGACGGTACTATATCCAACATGATCGAGACCCCGATGAGGGGCGGTGGCCAGGTCTCACAAGCCATTGGTGTTAGTTTGTTCACCTAAGATAGTATACAGGTGCTCATTGGGTTATGAGTACACTGGACGGACTCGCCGGGAACCTGCTAGTTGGTATTATACCTATTGTCAGATAGAAGTTCCCAGGTGACATGTGTACAGGTTATTCTGTCGACCTGAGATCGTCATTTGTCTCCTTTAAGTTCCCACTGTGCTTTGATTACTACCCTACCACGGCTCAAGGAGTCGTGCAAACAGGTTTTAGTTGGGTACAGTCCCGAGCCACATGGAGGCAGTGATCGGATCTTCGGGGATTCGTCTCTCCCGGTATTTGGGGTTGATGTCGCGTTGTGTATGGATGGCCATCACCATAAATCCGTGGCCACGGTGGACGAGAATTATCGATCCAGGATCGATAGTTTCTTAGGAGGTGATGGGGTTTCATAGCGACACTAAATGTCGCGTTGATAGGGGTCTGACTTTATACACCCCCTTAGACTCGATATGCGATACTCTTAGACGAACAGACCGGACTGTATGGATATTGTCACTGTTAGGCTCATTAGGTGTTCTGCATGAGTTTGCTCTTCGGCCGCCCTTTCGTTCAATACCTGGGTAGCCGTTACGTACAGCTAGTGTCGCTGACGTGCTTGTGGTTAAACCCACTGCCAGCGTATTAACGAGTCTTTAGAGTCCCACATAGAGGGTTTTCATGGCTCAGGCGATATGGTGTACATGAGGTATGTTGATACATACAGGTGTCCAATTAAATATGTATATGTGCTGCGCAGAATTTAATCAGACGGTTGATAATACTAGCGGCTTAGGATTAAGCCGGATTATTAAACCAGGTTTTGATTTAATAATTAATATATGTATTTGTATATACGTATTCTAGTATTATTGTTCGCTACTTATTTTCTCTCTTGGCCATTCGTATTTTTGTACGAATACGCGTATATCTATTTCGGTACATATACAGGGAAATATTCCGTATTTTATACGGAATAGCTTCTAGAAGCTTTCCCACCTCATTATTTGATTTTCCATTTATGGAAATTCATTTGTTTAATGATGAGATGGAGGGTGTGAGGTGGCATGAACATGGAACAAGGTATGGGTTTTAGGTATGGTTGCACATTGTTTTATTTGTAAATTAGAAATGATAATTTTTAGTGGAAATGAGAGGGGGGGAACTACCAAAATGAGGATTCATTTCATTTCATTACACTAGCCCACTCTCTCTCTCTTAAGTTCACAAAATGACTTAGCCAATTTTTTTGCTCATTCCAAAACTTCCTCACCTCCATTCTTCTTCTATGGTTTCTCCATGGAGCACATGAGATGAGAGAAAAATTGTAGTGACACTTTCGTACACCCCCACTCTCCATCGCTAGTGACTTTGGATCGTCGGTTGCCTTGTTCGACGAAGTTGGAGCTTGCGCCGTTTCCCTCGGGTGGATCATCGGAGATGAAGGAAGATCGTCGACCAAACTTCGTCAAAAAACCGCTAGGAGCTTGGAATGAAGACCGAAGGACTCGGATCAACTCGGCATAACAATTCTAACTCTTAGTTTATATTGCTAGCTTAGGGTTTAAGGTCGATCCGGGATTCAGGTAACAGTAGCGCCAGTTTAGAAATTTTTGTTCCGCATTTTGGCCGCATTTTGATGGCCGGGGCGCTGCCGCAACCCTTCACGAGCAACCCTGACGCTCAGCGGAGGAAAACGCACAAGAAACAGCGTCACAAACTCAGCCCAGGTCATATGAGAAAGACCTACGGCTCTGCCCTTCTCTAAGGACTCGCACCACTTTTGGGCCAGACCCTCCAGACGAAAGCTCGCGAACTCCACCCATCTCGCGTTGGAGCATCTAAGAGAACGAAATATTCTGGCCATCTAGTCGATAAACGACTGCGGATCCTCAGCTGTATCGATGCCAGTGAAAACCAGAGGACTCAGCTTCATGAACTTCGATAACGATACGGTGTTCACCTCCATAGCTGCAGGTACAACCGCCTGAACAGTAGGCACCGACACGGTCCCCGTAACGGGTGGAACAACCGCCTGCCCCTGCACTTGATTAGCCTCAACTAACGACCCCATCATCTGGCGCAAATCCTGCATACCAGCACCTAGCATAGCCATATGGTCTGTCGAAGGTGGTGTAAGTCGATGTATAACACCTCACGACTTGCGGGGAGGCGGAATAATGAAAAACGATCTTGTTTTATGCATAAACATCGACTAACCGAGAATCTTTGATAAACGATAACTAACAAGAATCATAGAAGTTAACAACCAGTATGAAAAGTGATTATACCTGATGAACCGTGTCCTTCGTCTTTCCGTTCTCCACGTCCTCTCCGGCCTTCTCTATGTAGTAGATGATCCACCCGAGAGCTTTACTACAAGCTTCACCTCTAAATTGCGGTAACTAGGTTTCTTAAATCGCTAATCTAAGTAACCTAGGTGATATAGAGAATGGTTAAGGATTAAGTAGTCCGGTCTAATCCTTGGTCTCAACACATGAGAGGGGAGGATTAGGGTTTGAAGAGAGAGAGCTTGAGGAGAGAGAAGGTGAGCAAGAGAATGAGATGAGATAATGATCTATCATAATATATATGAAGCATAAACAATATCAAGATAAATCAAATAAATGATTTAATAACCATGCTCAATAAATATAAATGGGTGATTCATCTCCATGAGTCATTAAGCATTTATGATGCATTAATGACATGGATGAATCACTCAAATGACTCACTAATCTCATTTAATGCATAAGCCACCTTAACCCCCAAAGTCACCAACCTTCTAGAAGCTTCTCGCGTAATTACGAGAACGCCCCGCCTATCCGTGAAAACACGGAAAAACTTTAGACTGTATAAATCCAATAACCAGATACTAGAAACTGGCTTAAACCAAAGCCGGCTAGTAAAAACTGTCCGGATGTCGTACGTGCGTAAACACTCGTATGCGTCCGAACCCTTGTCGTAAAACCATACGACCTCTATATCGTTTCGCCCGGAGTAGGGAAACTCTCTGTGTGGGACTATAGAGACTCGACTACTACGCTGGCAGTGGGTTTAACCACAGACTGCAAGCGGCACTAGCTGTACTTAATGGTCCCCAGGTAGATGTCGATAAGAAGGCCGATGAGGAAACCCATCCGAACTCCTACTGAGTCTGATGTGACAATCTCCGTACAGTCCAGTCTGTTCGTGTAAGACTATCGCATATCGGGCCTAGGGCGGCAAGCGTCAGTCTCCTAATAGCGGTATAAGTCGTGTCGGAGAGAAGCCCATTACACCCAGAGAAATTGCTGGAACCTACGAGCAAATCTCTCTTGCCCTGGCCAGGGACTTTGCGTAATAGCTCTCTGACACAGCGTGATATCAACTCCCAATACCGGGAGGGACGAATCCTGTCTAACCGCTACTGCCTCCAAGTGCTCGGGACTGCACCCAACTGCTACCTGTTTGCACGACTCCTTTGGGCCGTGGTAGGGTAGCAATCTAAGAACAGTAGGACACACTCGAGGCGAAGTAGAAGCGTCAAGTCTGCGGACTATGCTGTAGTCATGTCACCTGGGAACTGTTAACTGACGACTGGTATAAAACCAGCCAACAGTTCCCTGTGAGTCATGTCCGGTGTACTCGTAACCTAACGAGCACCTGTATACTATCTCCAGTACGACGTACTGACGGCTGTGGGACAGACCATCTCCCCAACTGGGATGAGAAGCGTACACACTAGTCTACTCCGGAGTATCGATGCCCTGTCTCGATAATCCTACGACTAGGGACCTGAATAAGGATGTGCTTATAGACTACCCAGCCCCCACTAATGTGACAGCCATCACAACGCTGGTAGTCAAGCAAGATCCTAAGAGCTCTATCAATACGTATACTCACATATTAAGATAGAAAAACTAAGTAGCATACTACCATGTTTAGCAAGACTGTTATATACATGTGAATATCCCAAGCTTCCATTAAGTAATATACAAACTAGTATGATACAATAATGGCCCCTAGGGCATATACACTAACAATCTCCCACCTGCACTAGGGCCATGTACTGGCATATTGAAGACCGATGATCTCGAGTAGCCTCTCGAACTGAATCTGAGGTAGGGCCTTCGTGAATGGGTCAACAATGTTCTCTTCAGTAGCAACTCTCCGAACCTCGATCTCCCTATTGGGGTAAAAATTTACGCCCCGGTTGACCAAGTAAAAATCAAAGTCAACCCCAAGCCAAGTGGGCCCAAGCCCAGATCCAGTGGGCCCATGCCCGAGTCGAGCCCGAACATGAAGCGGCAGGCCTCCCCCCACGCCAAGATAAAAATTTCGTCATAAACAATTTTGTTGTATTTCTTTTATTTTATTTTATGGGTAAATGTAAGAAAAATAGGCATAAAGCCAAATTTTTGTAAAGCCCATGGCTTATGTGCAAAAAGAAATGGCACATGAGCCATAGGATGGTCAAAATGCCATTTTGTGAAGCCCAAGGGGCTATGTGTAAAGTGTACAGCCTATAAAGGCAAAGATAATGAAATATCTAAACAACTTTTCTCTCTCTCAAAATTTTTCAGATCTGAGAACTTTCCTCCCTCTTCAAGGTTCTTCTTTTTCTCTTGAATTAAATCAAGAGTTTTACTCTTATTTTTATAAAACAAATTAGTTTTTCACCACAAAACCAATAAAGGGGAACTCAGATCTTCCATTAGATCTCAAAGAGAAAAGATTTTTAAAAATCCCATATCTCTTGATCTTCAAGATCCAGCTAACAGAGGAGGAAGAAGAAGAACATCGTTCACTAAACCCCAAAAAAAAAACACACACACACACACTCAGGAGTTCAACTCCTCTTTGATTTCTCTTCTGAGAAATTTTTTTAGGCTAAAAGCCTATTTTTCTTGCCGGCGCTCAAGCGCAGAGCGCCCGCGTGCCGACACGTGGCACGCCTGCGCTCAGCGCTTGAGCGCAAGTCGCCCTGGTGCCGACACGTGACGCGCTTGCGCTCAAGCGCAAGCGCTCGAGCGCAAGTCGCCCCCGTGCCGACACGTGGCGCACTTGCGCTCAAGTGCAAAGCGCTCGAGCGCAAGTCGCCCCCGTGCCGACACATGGCGCACTTGCGCTCAAGCGCCCAGCGCTCAAGCACCCAGCGCTCAAGCGCAAGTCGCCCCCGTGCCGACACGTGGCGCACTTGCGCTCAAGCGCCCAGCGCTCAAGCGCAAGTCGCCCCCGTGCTCAAGCGCAAGTCGCCCCCGTGTCGACACGTGGTGCACTTGCGCTCAAGCACCCAGCGCTCAAGCGCAGAGTGCCCACGTGCCGACACGTGGCACTCTAGCGCCTGAGCGCACAGCACCTAGGTGCACAGCGCCCAAGGTGCTGCCCCACTCATCCTTTGGATGTATTTTTCCCCTTTATTTATATATATATGTATATATATACATATGTATACTTATGTACACATACACATACTCCACGACACTGTCCCTGTTAGAAAAAAATTTCTAACGGGGCGCTGCCCCGCACCCCGCAAGGGGGCTGCTAGCCCCCTTGACCCCCAGCCCGCTATCCGGGTAGCGGGACCCCCGTAAAAACTCTGCGTGGCTCCCGATATATCCAAACCCCCCCTCCAAAACAAAACACACGTACACTGCACATTGAGTTCGCATGACCAGTTTAACCTGTTAATCGGAGGTTCCCTCGCCCCAAAGGCGGGGGGTAATTAACGGCAGCTTAGTCCGCGGCTGTCGGAGATTCGGATCCCCATAATCATTAAACCCCGGCCTACCCTAGGCAGGTGAATCTGTAGTACGCCTGACAAGCGTGCGCGTATTCCCATCTCAATAGGGTGACGAAAAACACCCTACAGATTCTGGCACGCCCGGTGGGACCAATCTCTCCTCCCATATTTCGGGTTAAACGTTCATGCGAACTCAATCAATATACATATCGATTGCCTATACTGAAATGATGTTCTTTTTTCCATGCAGCAATCAACCTTCGACGACAATGTCTCCCAAGACGAATTCAGCTTCCAACGTGACCCCGAATCCGTACGTGGTCAAGATCAACGCTCGTGTGGTTCTCCCCGCGAGCCTCAGTCGACAGTGGGAGGAACCGCCCCGCCAGTTTGGCTCCGTCATCATCTACCCTGCCGGAAGCGCTCATCTGGCAGAGATCCCGGCGGAACAGGTGGCCAAGCCGGTCTCAAGAGGTAAGAGGCCGAATGTCGTGATCGCCAAGGCACCACAACCGGAACTTAAGACGGTATCTGAACGATTCTCTGGTGCTCCAGCGGGGTGCAAGAACTTCGGTACAAAGGGCAAAATCAAATGTTGCGGACGATCTCAGGCAATGACTCCAACAAATGCACAATCGAGCGTATCTCCAAGGCCCTCCATCGCCCGGTCTGCGGCGTCTTCCCAAAGAGCCGAAGTCTGCCAAGTGCTTAGAACAGAAAAGTTAAGGCAGAAGCGACTCAGGTATCGAGCCAACAAGAGGGCCAAGGCTTCGGCCAAATGGAATCATGTGAAGTTCCAAGTGCAGGGTTGCCCCGCGACGACGGCTGAGTCGGACGTAAGAATCAGCAATTCCTTCGAGCCTCTGAAGTTGGTTCAGAAAAATGCCATGACCGCCAGAATCAAGAAGACAGCGGTCCGAACAGTGCCACAAAGAGACGTGTCCCGGCCCCAACAGAAGAAGTATGACACTGTCTCTTCAAGAGTCTATCAAGCACTCTGTGCCGCACGAAAGCCGTGGGGCAAACCCAGAAAAGAAGCGCCAGCACCATTCAAGAACCTGGTTAGGCCAGCCGCCTTCAATCGACTACCAGCTACCGAAACAAGGGGGTCAAGACAGCGATCCGTGAAATCAGCCGCCAATGATAGAAAGACGGCCGGATATATCATCCATACGGTCTATATGGCGGGCGGGCGCCCCAGCGACAACCTTCGCAGCAAAAGCAAGGATGGGGCCACCACATCCCATGCCCAATCTAGCCTGAATGTGGTTGCCGCTGCCCAAGAACAGCCGCCCCCGCTGGATGGAGAAAACCCTCTCGATGAGGATGATAGGCAGAAAGACCCCTCGGTCCATGCAGAGTCAAGCTCGGACAGCGAGGAAGAGCCGACTTTCCGCCCCAGGACTGCGGAGCAAGAGCTTCGAAAACAGCTCGGGAGCAAAGACAAAGAGATGGCCAAGCTCTATTCAAAGATTGATGATTTAACAAACGTGGTAATGCAGCTCACGGCTCAAATTGCTCGAGCGCCTCCCAATCAAGCACAAGCCGCTACTAATCAGCCGGGTGATGACAATCCGAGGCAGCCAATGCCTGTTCCTTTGGGTCCAAGACTGGTCGAGCCGCATGAAAGCCGGCCACACTCCGCTTCTGGGGACGCCTTGGCCCCAGATAGCACTATCCCGCTAACACAGGATCGGATAATGGATCTGGTCACCAGCAAGGTTAAAACATTGGTGGCCGAAGCTGAAGCTCAGAAAGAAATCGGCAGTAGTGGGCGGCCATATCCCGCGCAGTACGATCTGATTGAGTTCCCAAGCGGCTACGTCATTCCTAAGTTTGGAAGATTTGATGGAACGGGGAATGCAAATCAGCACGTCGCCCACTTCAAAGCAACGTGCGGAAATACAGGGGGCAATGACGCGCTCCTTCTTCGTCAGTTTTTCAACAGCCTGACCGGCGTAGCCTTCAACTGGTATGCGAGTATACCGGACGGGTCCGTCATTACCTTTGCCTAAATGGAGTCCCTGTTTCGGCAAAGGTTCATGAGTGTCAGTGATAAAATCTCCATTGCCGAACTTGTGAGGACCAAGCCGGGGAAAAATGAAGGCAACACCGACTTTATCGCCCGATGGCGTAATCTCACAGTCAAGTGCGAACCGCCGTTGGAGCAGGACCAGTCCGTCAGCCTTCTCATTGGGAACCTCAGCAATTGGATGGCCCCATTCTTGTGTACAGCGGGCATCAAGACATTTCAGGAGCTAACCAAGAAAGTCCAAATGCTGGAACGCTCGAAGCGAGAGTCCCCGCCGGACTCTCGGAGAGACAAAACTTGGAAAAGCAAGAGGGACGACAACCGTAGAAGCGGGAATTCCAGCAGTACCAATGTCTTCAATGCTTCCGACAATGAAGAAAAGCGAAGGGCGGGCGAATCTAAAACTAACCGGTCTCGAAAGCCATTGCTGGGAGGAGATGAGCCTTCCCTAGAGGAGAAGAAGAACAAGGTTTACTCTTTCAGAAGGGACAAGGTCCGCAAGATATTTAAAGATGCCTTGAACAACGGCCTACAATTGCCGAAGTCGAAAAGACCCCAAGAAGCAAAAATGACCGACAATCCTCTGTATTGCCCGTACCACCTAGTAGTGAGCCATGCGATCGAGGATTGCTATATCTTCAAAGACTGGATCGAGAAGCAGTACAAGGCTGGAGAGATCGAGCTGTCCAAAAGCGTGTTGGTGAACAATCAAGCTGCAACCGCCAACTTTATACAGACAGAAGTTGAAGCCTTCTGGGAGCAGACAGCTGAACCTGCTGCCCTGACAAACGAAACTGACTCATCGCGGCCTCCGTGGAGTACGCATATATCTAATAAGACGAAGAAGATGCTAAAGCTGCTTCAGAAAGAGCCCGGGATGGAATGGGAAGGACAGAAGAAGCCTACCAGTCTAGCTGCCAATGCGGCTCCATCAGGCTTAAAATCCAAGAAGCTCAAGAAGAAGAAAAGTGCAGCTCGGCGCGAAAAAGAGTCTGCAGGGAGATCGACCATTCAAAAATATATCGATTCCCTCGAAGAATATGAACAAAAGGAAAGAACATTGGTTCAATTGAAGGAGTTCTTCCCTGTACAAGCGGCTGAAATTCTGGAGGAGTTAGAAGAAGACTCCAATGAAGAGATCCCAGTAGTGACCTGCTACGCCATCCATCTTGGCAGCGACTCGGAAGAGGAGCTCTGTTTTCCCGAAGAGGACGAGGAGCTCGCCACAGCGACCAATCAAATCCAGCTCAGAAGCGGCAGGGCTCTACCGCCAAATCAGGGCAACGCCCCAAAAGGGAAGGAAAAACAAGTCGCTAATGAAGAAGATGGCAGAGAACTGGCCGATGAAAACATAAATCCTTCCTCGGTGGACTATAATGTCTTGGCACATCTCCGGAAGCTTCCGTCTCTCCTGAGCATCTACGACGCCTTGGTCCTATCTAAGGAGTTTAGAGATGTTCTCATTCACGCTCTACAAAACCCCGAGCGGTATCAGGCTCACTTTGCGGAAATTAATATGAAAGAAGCCCAGCACGCTTTGCATGCCGCCGCAGTCACATTTAAGGATGAAGACTTGCTACTGGGAACGGTTGAGCATAATCGGCCGCTTTACGTGACCGGGTACAGCGACGGAGATCGAATTAATCGAATATTGATTGATCCGGGGTCCTCAGTGAACATCATGAACTTGCGAACTCTGAAGAGTTTGTCAATGGACGTCCGACACCTGTCAAGGGAAAGGATTGTCATTCAAGGCTTCAACCAAAATTGCCAGCAAGTTCTGGGGTCTATAGCTTTGCCAATCAAATTCGGGGATCTGCAAACTGAAGCTAAGATATACGTGATCGACGCCGACACGTCTTATAAGATTCTCTTGGGGTGGCCGTGGCTCCACGATTACGGCATCATTCCGTCAACTCTCCATCAATGCATGAAGTATACTAAAAATGGCGAACAAAGACGCATTGACGGAGACATCCGGCCGTTCGGTGTACATGAAGTCCGATATGAAGATTCTCGGTACTTTATGAACCACCAAAATGCTAAGCCACAACTAACTGAGGATAGACTGGCCCCAAGACCCAAAAGCAAATCTGCGCTGGTTGTCACTTTCAAAAGTAAAAACGCCCAAGTGCGCCCACTTTTCGGTAGCGACACTGATGAGTCCGACGCTGGAAGCCCGTACTTCCATAAAACCCGCCCTCGTTTCGGCAGCGATACGGACGAATCTGTTACTGAAAGTCCATCTAGCAGCAAAGTCCGCCCTCATCTTGGCAGTGACACTGAAGAGTCAGAAGAAGAGGACCTGCCGTGCAACAGCTGTGCAGATTGGACCCCTATGCTGCAAGCGAAACTAAAAGAGACCTTCGAAGTTGCAGAAGGGTCCCTAGCCGTCACAAGGGGGCTGGAGCAGATGTGCAAAGAGCTCGATGCGTTGTCAGTCTCCACCGTGGACCAGCTGAAAACTTTCTACGTCCCCGGGAGGAAAAATGGGCAGAAAGGCATCCCGTTTTACGGGTCAAACCCCGTTGTGCACCCGCACGATCTTTCTGTGGCGTGCCTTCCCTATGAGAGAGGCATAAGAGCCGTCCTCAATCCCAGATACTATGCGCCCGAGATGCGGGATTACTTAAAAAAGTGCGGATGCCGGTTATATCAAACGGAGTCCGAAGCAAAGTTTTACGAAAGGCTATGGCATCCACCCCAGGTCCGAGCACTCATCGATGGACGAATTCCAGACAGACGGGGAATAGGTTACATTCAACCTGATTCCAGAGCGTGCTATATGATCCATGTTGGTAAAGCTGGCGAAAGATCAAATGATGATGACGAGATAGCCGAGCCAGAAGAAGCTCCTCAAGAGCTCGAAGATGACGGACAAGCAACCTTTGACGAGCTAACCGAGATTGACTTAGGAACACCCGATAATCCAAGGCCGACCTATATCAGCTCGCTCTTGTCAGAGGAAATGAAAGCGCATATAATTGCCCTACTGCATTAGTTCGTCGACTGCTTCGCGTGAACATACAAAGAAATGCCTGGCCTTTCCCCTGATGTGGCCGTACATAAGTTGGCTATATTTCCTGATGCTAAGCCAGTCAAACAAGCTCCTCGAAGAATGAGAAGGGAACTAGAAGAAAAGGTCATCGAGGAAACTAAGATGCTCATCGATGCCGGCTTCATCAGAGAAGAGAAATATGCAGACTGGATCGCATGCGTAGTCCCAGTGAAGAAGAAAAATGGGCAGATCCGAGTTTGTGTCGATTTCAGGGACCTCAACAAGGCATGTCCTAAAGACGACTTCCTGCTACCGGTCATGGAAATGATGGTCGATGACACCTCCAATTACGAACTGTTCACCTTTATGGATGGCTTATCCGGATACAATCAGATCAAGATGTCGCCTGAGGATGAGAAGCACACAGCATTTCGAACCCCGATCGGAATATATTGCTACAAGGTGATGCCGTTCGGACTGAAGAACGCAGGTGCTACATATCAAAGGGCAATGACCAATATCTTCGATGACCTAATTCATAAAGTCGTTGAATGTTATGTTGATGATCTGGTCGTTAAGACTAAAACCAAGGCCGATCATATCCGGGATCTTAGGACCGTTCTCACCAGACTGAGGGAATACGATCTGAAGATGAATCCTCTGAAATGCGCTTTTGGCGTGTCATCGGGAAAATTCCTGGGCTTCATAGTCCGACATCGAGGGATCGAAGTTGACCCATCAAAGATAAAGGCCATCATGGAGATGCCCCCTCCGAAGAGTCTGACGCAGCTAAGATCTTTTCAAGGCAAGCTTGCTTATATACGGAGGTTTATCTCAAATTTATCGGGGAGATGTAAGTCCTTCTCAAAGCTCATGAAGAAAGGAGCTCCTTTTATCTGGGATGCCGAATGTCAAGCAGCGTTCGAAAGCATCAAACAATACTTGTTGCACCCTCCAGTGCTGGCCGCTCCCATTCCAAATAAACCGTTGATTCTCTACACTGCCGCGCTAGATGAGTCACTCGGTGCGCTCCTCGCCCAGAATAACGAGGAGGGAAAGGAAAATGACCTCTACTACCTCGGTCGAACTCTAGTCGGGGCAGAACACAACTATTCCCCAATCGAAAAGCAATGCCTGGCTCTGATATTTGCTGTGAAGAAGCTGAGGCACTATCTGCTGGCTCATCGGGTTATGCTGATCTCCAAGGTCGACCCGCTCAAACACTTGATGACCAAAGCTAGCCTAGCCGGCAGGATGGCAAGATGGGCTATCATGCTACTTGAGTTTGACATAGTTTATACTCCTCAGAAAGCAGTAAAAGGGAAAGCTCTTGCAGACTTTCTCGCTGCTCATCCTATACCAGAAGGGTTGCCGCTAAATCGTGAGTTACCCGACGAACAAGTGCTACACCTCGAGGAAGATGGGCCATGTTGGGAGCTCTACTTCGATGGAGCCTCATCAATAAGGAGCTCCAGCAGATCAAGCGTCTCGGAGGTAAAAGCGAGGATAGGGTTAGTGTTCATCACGCCATCAATGGGAACCCTACGGCGTTCTTTCGCTCTCACCGAGCCTCGAACGAACAACGAAGCTGAGTATGAAGCTCTGATAGCTGGTTTGGAGCTCGCCATAGAAATGGAAATCCTTTGGCTACGGGTTTACGGTGACTCCCAGCTTGTCGTCAACCAAGTGAGCGGCAATTATAAGATATACAAACCAGAATTAGTTCGGTACAGAGGCCGAGTGGTGGAACTCATGAAACGGTTCACTCATATTGAACTAATGAGAGTCCCTAGAGCGTTGAATGGAAAGGCTGACGTACTCACTCGCTTAGCTAAGGAGCTGGCTGATCCTGACATGGACGAAATTCTGATCACAATCAGGAGCCGACAAATTCTACCCCCAGTCTCTCTACGAGAAGAGGAAAGCACGGAACAGAAGAGCAGTCCTGCCGAAGAAGCTTCGATCATCCAAGACGAGCCCGATTGGAGAGAACCCTTCATAGAGTACCTCCGATACGACAGGCTGCCCGAAGAAAAATCTGCGAGGATTCAGCTGAAGAAGAGAGCTCTCCGATACGTGTTTGTAAATGACACGCTATACCGCAGGTCATATGACCAACTCTGGCTCAGGTGTCTGTCATTGGCCGAAGCCCAAAAGGTCATGAAAGATGTTCACTCGGGCGTTTGCGGTGCTCACCAATCTGGCCCCAAGATGCGACTTCAAATCAAACGGCTTGGGTATTACTGGCCCACCATGATACGGGATTGCGGAGAGCATGCAAAGAAATGTCAGATCTGCCAAATCCATGGTGATTTCATTTACAAGCATCCCAATCCGTTGCATCCTACGGTGGCGTCGTCGCCCTTCGAAGTCTGGGGCACCGACAATGTTGGCCCAATTGATCCTCCGTCATCCAAAGGCCACCAGTTCATACTGGCCGCGACAGACTACTTCTCCAGATGGGCTGAAGCTGTCCCGCTAAAAGAAGTCAAGACAAAAGATATTCTGACATTCTTCCAGCATAATATTCTATACCGCTTCGGTACACCAAGAAGAATCATTTCTGACAACGGGCCTTCTTTCAAGAGCTTCAATGTCTCAAGGTTCGCTACTCAGCACAAGATAGACTGGAGATATTCCTCCATCTACAATCTATGAGCCAATGGGCTAGCAGAAGCCTTCAATAAGACTCTATGCAAGCTCTTGAGGAAAAATGCTTCAGCCAACAAGAGAGACTGGAATCTCAAACTTCACGAGGCGTTGTGGGCATATCGTACCTCACACCGTACTCCAACTCAGTCCACTCCATATTCATTGCTCTTCGGAGTGGAGGCAGTCCTCCCCCTCGAAGTCGAAGTTCCAAGCTTAAGAATGGCTGTTCAGCACGAGTTGACGGAGGAGGAAAACGTGCTCCTTCGACTTGAAAAGCTCGATGCCCTCGAAGAAAAGAGGCTCGCGGTGCAGCAAAATCTGGAGCTATACCGAGCCCAAATGTCACGGGCCTATGACAAGATAACCCGTCTCCGCGCTTTCAAGAAAGGTGAATTGGTGTTGGTCCTCAAAAGACCGATCATCCCCAATCGACATGCCAAGGGAAAATTCGAGCCAAACTGGGAAGGACCATACGTCATTGAGAAAGTGTTCGACGGAGGATCCTACCAACTGATAAGTGCTGAGGGAGAAAGGCCCATGCCACCCATCAATGGCCGATATCTCAAGAAATACTACACGTGAATGCTCCAAGTCACAGGCGAATTGAGTACATTAGCCCTACGGTCTAGATCATACATCCTGCAAAACCGTATACAATCCACGGGCGTAAATGACCCCTATCTCTCCCAAATCCTGCCGGTGAGACTACTTTTAAAGTCCCACCAGCGGCAAAAAAAAGAAGAAAAGAAAAAAAAAGGAAAGAAATAAAAAAAAATAAACGGTATGTCCATAAGCAAAACGGGCACGGATGAAAACCCGAAAGGGCTCCGTGAGTAAAAACAGCAGGACTACCGGCGAGTCTGTGAAAACCCGAAAGGGCGCAAACTCGTGAAAAGAGATGAAATACACTCGCAAAGTCCTCTCGACCTTATGAGGAGAAAACCCCTGCGTGAGATCCTTACGACTCAAAAAAGAGCAACACACTTAGGAATCCTCACGATTCCTAAGGAGAAAATACACCTGCGGGATCCTTACGACTCGTAGGGAGAAAATGCTTTTATGGGACCCTCACGGCCCATAAAATTGAAAAGCCTTAGGTGATAGGGACCCAAACCTGTCTCCTAAGCCATCGTTCCCCAATGGGTAACGGCAAATGATGAGTCGCTCCTGGCATTTCGCTTCAGTGTTAGCGGTGCTGATGCCGACCAAAAACCCAAATCCCAAGTCCTCCCAAGGCAAATGATGAGTTGCTCCTGGCATTATTCCAGTGCAGCAATGCTGATGCTAAACAAGATCCAAATTCCAAGTCCCCAAACGGCGAATGATGAGTCGCTCCTGATACCATATTCCAGTGTAGCGGTGCAGACGCCAACCAAAATCCAATTTCTCAAAGTTCTCCGGCCCTACGGTGGGTCCCCAAGTTGACCATCGTATACAATCCATGGGCTCAAATAATTGTCATCATACCCATGCCCCACCGTAATCACCAGTTATGCGGCTGGTCTCCGCTTTGGGAATGATGCTCCATTGATAAGACCCACTCATGTGTCCTCACGATATATGAGGAGAACAAACCTTTGTGGGATCCTTACGACTCATAAAGGAAAACACACTTAGGAGTCCACACGACTCCTAAGGAGAAAATACACCTGCGGGATCCTTACGACTCGTAGGGAGAAAATGCTTTTATGGGACCCTCACGGCCCATAAAATTGAAAAGCCTTAGGCGATAGGGATCTAAACCTGTCTCCTAAGCCATCGCTCCCCTATCCCCAAATGGCGAATGATGAGTCGCTCCTGGCACCATACTCCAGTGCAGCGATGCAGACGCCAACCAAATTCCAAATCCCATACCCCAACGGCGAATGATGAGTCGCTCCTGGTACCATATCCCAGTGCAGCGATGCAGACGCCGACAAAGTCCCGAAATTTTTCCGGCCCTACGGTCTGGATCATACATCCTGTAAAACCGTATACAATCTACGGGCGTAAAACAATCCCAACCTCTCCCAAGTCCTACCGGTGAGACCACATTCAAAGTCCCACCAAAAAAATAAAAAATAATAATAAAAAAAAACCAATTCCAAAATCCTCCCGAAGCAAATGATGAGTTGCTCCTGGCATTGTTCCAGTGCAGCAATGCAGATGCCAAACAAAAACCAAAATCCTAAAATCCTCTCAATGACAGATGATGATTCGCTCCTGGTACCATATTCCAGCATAGCGATGCTGATGTCAACCCAAATCAAAATCAACAAGTCAACTTCCACTCCGACACCGCAGAAAGCGGAGTAAGTCAGAATCCAATCTCGACACCACAAGAAGCGGAGCAAGTCAAGTCTACCCCTGACACTGCAAGAAGCAGAGCAAGTCAAATCAAGAACCGACCGTCCACGTCGCTAAAAGGGCAGCACCGACCGTCCAAGTCGCAAAAAGGGCAGAACCGACCGTCCACGTCGCTAAAAGGGCAGAACCGACCGTCCACGTCGCTAAAAGGGCAGCACCGACCGTCCAAGTCGCTAAAAGGGCAGAACCGACCGTCCACGTCGCTAAAATGGCAGCATCGACCGTCCAAGTCGCAAAAAGGGCAGCACCGACCGTCCACGTCGCTAAAAGGGTAGCACCGACCATCCAGGTCGCAAAAAGGGCAGAACCGACCGTCCACATCGCTAAAAGGGCAGAACCGACCGTCCACGTCGCTAAAAGGGCAGCACCGACCGTCCAAGTCGCTAAAAGGGCAGAATCGACCGTCCACGTCGTTAAAAAGGGCAGTACCGACCGTCCAAGTCACTAAAATGGCAGCACCGACCGTCCAAGTCGCAAAAAGGGCAGCACCGACCCTCCACGTCGTTAAAATGGCAGCATCGACCATCCATGTCGCAAAAAGGGCAGCGCAGGATTCCTACAAAGCGGGAACCGGATCACTCCGGGCCAGGGAAAACGCCTATCACGGACACTCTGTCTCGGAGACATGTTAAGCAACGACCGTCCATGTTATAAAAAGGGCAGTGCCAGCTTCCCAAAAAGCGGGAACCAAATCAAGTCGCCTCCATGTGAAAGAAGATCCATCAATTTCATGCACACGACCCACATATGTGGTGTGCATTTATTGATGGGGGCAATTTGTTGGGGTAAAAATTTACACCCCGGTTGACCAAGTCAAAATCAAAGTCAACCCCAAGCCAAGTAGGCCCAAGCCCAGATCCAGTGGGCCCATGCCCGGGTCGAGCCCGAACATGAAGCGGCAGGCCTCCCCCAACGCCAAGACAAAAATTTTGTCATAAACAATTTTGTTGTATTTCTTTTATTTTATTTTATGGGTAAATGTAAGAAAAATAGGCATAAAGCCAAATTTTTGTAAAGCCCATGGCTTATGTGCAAAAAGAAATGGCACATGAGCCAGATGGGCAAAATGCCATTTTGTGAAGCCCAAGGGGCTATGTGTAAAGTGTACAGCCTATAAAGGCAAAGATAATGAAATATCTAAACAACTTTTCTCTCTCTCAAAATTTTTCAGATCTGAGAACTTTCCTCCCTCTTCAAGGTTCCAAAACCTTCTTTTTCTCTTGAATTAAATCAAGAGTTTTACTCTTCTTTTTATAAAACAAATTAGTTTTTCACCACAAATCCCATAAAGGGGAACTCAGATCTTCCATTAGATCTCAAAGAGAAGAGATTTTTAAAAATCCCATATCTCTTGATCTTCAAGATCCAGCTAACAGAGGAGGAACAAGAACATCGTTCACTAAACCCCAAAAACACACACACACACACACACACACTCAGGAGTTCAACTCCTCTTTGATTTCTCTTCTGAGAAATTTTTTTAGGCTAAAAGCTTCTTTTTCTCGCCGGCGCTCCAGCGCAGAGCGCCCGCGTGCCGACACGTGGCCCGCCTGCGCTCAAGCGCTCAGCGCTCGAGCGCAAGTCGCCCTGGTGTCGACACGTGGCGCGCAAGCGCTCGAGCGCAAGTCGCCCCCGTGCCGACACGTGGCACACTTGCGCTCAAGCGCAAAGCGCTCGAGCGCAAGTCGCCCCCATGCCGACACGTGGCGCACTTGCGCTCCAGCGCCCAGCGCTCGAGGGCAAGGCGCCCCCGTGCCGACACGTGGCGCACTTGCGCTCAAGCGCCCAGCGCTCAAGCGCAGAGCGTCCACGTGCCGACACATGGCACTCTAGCGCCTGAGCGCACAGTACCTAGGCGCACAGCGCCCAAGGTGCTTCCCCACTCATCCTTTGGATGTATTTTTCCCCTTTATTTATATATATATATATATGTATATATATACATATGTATACATATGTACACATACACATACTCCACGACACTGTCCTTGTTAGAAAAAAATTTCTAACGGGACGCTGCCCCGCACCCCGCAAGGGGGCTGCTAGCCCCCTTGACCCCCAGCCCGCTATCCGGGTAGCGGGACCCCCGTAAAAACTCTGCGTGGCTCCCGATATATCCAAATCCCCCTCCAAAACAAAACACACGTACACTGCACATTGAGTTCGCATGACCAGTTTAACCCGTTAATCGGAGGATCCATCGCCCCAAAGGCGGGGGGTAATTAACGACAGCTTAGTCCGCGGCTGTCGGAGATTCGGATCCCCATAATCATTAAACCCCGGCCTACCCTAGGCAGGGGGAATCTGTAGTACGCCTGACAAACGTGCGCGTATTCCCATCTCAATGGGGTGACGAAAAACACCCTACACTCCCGACGATCAACGATCTCCCTGATCAGGTGATACCGCCTTAAGATGTGTCTGGACTTCTGATGGGACATTGGTTCCTTCTCTAAAGCTATAGCTCCGTTGTTGTCACAATACGGAGGTATTGGATTAACAATGGTAGGAACCACCTAAAGTTCTGTTAGGAACTTCTTCATCCAGACAGCTTCTTTTGTGGCATCGCAAGCGGCTATATACTCCGCTTCCATCGTCGAGTGAGCAACGGTGTCCTACTTGGAGCTCTTCCAGCACACCGCCCCTCCATTGAGGGTAAAGACATAACCTGACATGGACTTGGAATTGTCCTTATCACTCTGGAAGCCGGAATCAGCATAGGCCTCCATTTGGAGGTCTTTACCGCCGTAAACCAAGAACATCTCCTTAGTCCTCCTTAGGTACTTGAGAATGTTCTTTACTGCTACCCAGTGCTTCTCCCCTAGGTCTGACCGCTACCGGATTATCATGCTCAGTGCGTAAGCAACATCTGGTCTGGTGCACAACATTGCATACATTATAGAGCCTACCGCAGAAGCGTAGGGTATAATAGACATGCGTTCCCTTTCCAAATCAGTCTTTGGAGACATCTCTTTGGATATGGTGATTCCGTGACAAGCCGGTAGATTATCGCACTAAGAATCTTCCATACTGAATCTTTTCAGTACAGTATCGATATACCTGGACTGCGAAAGTCCCAACATCCTCTTGGATCTACCACGATAGATCCGGATCCCCAGAATGTAAGAGGCATCACCCAGGTTATCATGGAGAACCTGTGTGACAAGAATCCTTTGACAGATTGTAGCATAGGAATGTCATTTCCTATCAATAGAATGTCATCCACGTACAAGACGAGGAATACGACAGTTCTTGCTACAACTTTACTATATATGCATGGTTCATCTGGATTTTTGATAAAGTCATACTCTTTGACCGTTTCATCAAAACAGATGTTCCAACTCCGCGATGCCTGCTTTAATCCATAAATGGATTTAAGCAACTTGCAAACTTTCCCGCTGCTCCCACTCTGATTGAAACCCTCTGGCTGATCCATATAGATGCACTCTTCTAAATTTCCATTCAGAAAAGCCGTCTTTACGTCCATCTGCCAGATTTTATAATCATGGAAGGCAGCAATAGCAAGAAAGACCCGAATGGATTTAAGCATAGCCACTGGAGAAAAAGTTTCGTCATAGTCCAAACCTGGTCTTTGATGAAAACCCTTTGCAACAAGTCTAGCCTTATAGGTTTCCACCTGTCCATCTACACCAATCTTTTTCTTGAAGATCCATTTGCATCCTATGGGTTTTACCCCATCTGGAGCAAAGTCCAAAGTCCATACTTTGTTGGTGTACATGGACTCCATTTCGGTCCGCATTGCATCTAGCCATCGTACCGAGTCGCCGTTCTCGATGGCCTGCTGGAAGCTAGTAGGTTCATCATCATCTATGATGCAATCCTCTCTATCCCCATCTATGAGAAAACCGTAGTATCTCTCAGGCGGATGAGACGGCCTACTACTCCTGCGGAGGGGTGCGGGAATGTCCTGTTCTTCTTGAACTACCGGTTCAACCAAACTTTCAGTAGTAGTTTGCGGTTCTGGAATTTCTTCCAGTTTTATTTCGCTCCCATTTATTTCCTTTTCTAAAAACTGATATTCTAAAAAATGGGCATTACGAGAAACAAACACATTTTGTTCCTATGCGTAATAGAATAGATACCCCTTGGAGTTCTTTGGATATCCCACAAACTTATACTTTACTGATCGTGCCTCGAGCTTGTCCACATGCTTCATTTTAACAAAAGCTGGACATCCCCATATCTTCAAATACTGAAGATAGGGTTTCTTCCGACTCCATATCTGATATGGCGTGGTAGGCACAGTCTTGGTAGGTACCATGTTCAAAAGATATGCCGCTGATTCTAGCGCATAACCCCAAAAAGAACGCGGTAACTCAGCATTACTCATCATGGAACGTACTGTTGGAGATAGTGCCCTCAGAGTCAATTACTGGATCACAGGCACGTGATTGCAATGATTGAGGGAGGACCTATACCGGTAGGACAGTCTTATTCAAGATGATGGTATTCTATATGGTTTATCTTTATCATCGTGTACTGCTTCAGGTGACCTTACAGGTCACTATTGCACGTTGGTAGAGCACTTAGGATTATTGCTTGACGGCCAGCAGTATGATGGCGATCATATACGTGGGAGCTAGGGTCTATAAGCACATCCTTAAAAGGTCCCTAGTCGTGGGAGTTTTCGAGACAGGGCATCGATACTCCAGAGTAGACTAGTGTATACAGTCGAGACCCCGACGAGGGGCGGTGGCCGGTGTCACAGGCCACTGGTGTCAGTTGGTTCACCTAAGATGTATACAAATGCTCATTGGGTTATGAGTACACCGGACAGGACTCGCCGGGAATATGCTAGTTGGGATTATACCGGACGTCAGTTAGCAGTTCCCTGGTGACATGTGTACAAGTTAGTTTATCAACCTGAGATCGTTATTTGTCTCGTGTGAGTTCCCATTGTGCTTTGATTACTACCCTACCACGGCTCAAAGGAGTCATGCAAACAAGTTTTAGTTGGGTACAGTCCCAAGCCAGATGGAGGCAGTGAGCGGATCGGCAGGGGTTTCGTCTCTCCCGGTATTGGGGGTGAGATCGCGCTGTGTCTAGGAGAGCCATTACACAAAGCCCTCGGTCGAGGCAGGAGATTTACTGGTAGGTATTCCAGTAGTATCTCAGGGTGTTCTGGGCTACACTCCGACATTACTTGTACCGCTTATGGGGATCTGACTTTTACCAACCCCCTTGGTCCGCCATGCGATACTCATAGACGAATGGACCGGACTGTACAGATATTGTCACTGACAGGCTTTGTAGGGTGTAAGGATGAGTTCGCTCATCGACCTCCCTTTTAGTCAATAGTTGGTAGCCCGTTACGTACGGCTAATACCTCTGACGTGCTAGTGGTTAAATCCACAGCCAAAGTATTAACGAGTCTTTAGAGTCCCCCACAGACAGTTTCTCAAGTTTCGGGCGAAACGTTGCAGAGGCCGTATAATATATGGCAGGGTTCGATCTTATACGTGCGGTATTGCACGGATCATGATCGGACGGATCATACTAGTGGGCTTTGGTTTAAGCCGGATCCTAGTATTAGATTTGTTGGATTACTTTAGTCTCATCGCATTCGCATTCAGTTGGAATGCGGGTGCAGGTATGTATATACAGGTGAGGGGTATCCTTGTGATCAGTCACGAGTTTACTTTAGATGTTGCCGGATTTTCTTCGTTATAGCAAACATTTGGATTAATGTTTGCTTAAGGAAATAATGAGCTAGAAATCATCATGACAATGCATTAATGCGACATAGACTTATACTTTGACTCATGGTCTCTTTTTTAGCAAAATTGTCACATTAGTGAATTGTTTAATGTGTTGAAATGAGATGGAGAGAGAGAGGGGCTGCCTAGTATTGGTAGTGAGGTCTCATATTATTCTACACTCACTCACTCTCATTACGACAAAAAGAAAAGAAAAGAAAAAGAAAAGCTCTTGTTCTTTTTCTTCTTCCTCTAGCTTTTTTCTTCCATCAATGGCAACACTTCAACCTCCATCCAAAGCCATGGATGCAAGAGACAAAGTGATCACAAACATTCTCTACAACACCTTGGACGCGTCGGCTAGCACACTTCGCGCCCGAGTTGCTTCGGATGAAGCGGGAGCCCGTAAAAGGACTTCTCAATATAGTGCCCTTTCCGACGAGGAGGTGATGACCGGAGATTCCGCGAGGAGATCGGAGTGGAGGCCGAAGACCGAAGGACACGGATCGCTCGGTATAGCTTCCTACCCATTCTCATGTTTGCTAGCATTAGGTTAATGGTTACGATCCGGGTTTATTTAGGATGCGGTAGTGCCGGTTTAAAGTCAAGAAAAATTTTCGTTTCCGCATTTTGGCCTCGGATAAATGGCCGGGGCGCTGCCGTAGTCCTACATGGTATCAGAGCCATGCCATTAACCTAGTTTAGCTTGCTCTAACGTGTTTGGAATTCGATCGAACAAAAAATCCCAAAACCGCGTTTTCAAATTTGACAGTTTCGGTCGATTTTCATTTGTGCTCAAAAAATTTTTTGGTATGTTGCAGAAAATCGTGCAGGCTGTTATATGAATACTGTAGAAATTTGGTTGCATGAAGTCTCTGTATCACCGCGGAACCGCGGCCTTAACCCCCTTTTGGCCACGGTTCCGCCGCAGAACAGTGACGTCACTGCAGCAAATTTCTTTCAGTGATTCCTGTTTTGAAAATGGGGTTTTTGGTATATTGTTTTTGGGCCCAGATTTGTTTGATTACTGGGTATTGTGCTTGGGGCCCACTTCGGGAAATTTAGTCGATCGAAAATTTTAAACATTAAGTTCACAGTATTTACATTATATCTGCGACCGTGAATGTCACTTGATCGGTAAATCCTGTCTAACTGCTATAGCTCTTTTAGACGGATTTACGAACGTGACATTCACGTTGATGTTCTGTGTTGTGCTGTGATGTTGCGGATTAGTCATGGGGGATAGCCTGGATGCAATGGTAGTACAGTTTGGTGTATTATGTACATTTAATATAGTGGGGCGAGCGTCCGACATGTGGACTGCCGTTACTGCCTGTTTGTATATTATTCTTTTGGGGCACGACCGGGCTGAGGTCGATGTACCCATAGTATGTATATTTTACTTTCTGTACTAGGATTGCCCCGCGGAGGGGTGCACGGATAGCTGGGTTCTAGAGGGCAACAAGCCCGCATCTAATGGCTTTGAGACGAAAGGGGCTTCACTCTAGAATTGGCGGGCTATTTGCCGCACTCGTAGGGGGTACAGGTTGACCCAAGGAGGGGTTCCCAAGTTACCGGATTCCGTGAAGTGCTGGGTGGTCCATTCACGTCGTTGAAGGGGGCTGCCTCGCTTCAGGTTTTGGCGGGTAACTTGCCGCACCCGTAGGGGTCTAGGATTTCATTGCACGGGCTATCCATACGACCAGGTGAACGTCGGGTTTCAGTAGCGGCTCTATGAAACCCGGGGATCCCAGATATCTGTATTGTTATGTGATGCTTATTACATTTCTGTGATGTTGCATTTTATCACGCCTTGATCGAATATTATATATTGATATATATACTAGTAGATGTTGTATATGTTTTGCATCCACGCTAGTTCAGTCCTCGCTCTGTCGTTAGTTAAGTAACCTAACGGGTGATGACGGGACCCATTGGCGAATGCGGATGGCATATACGTACATCGAATTTTTGTTCTTTATTGGTGTGATCCATTGATGGGACTGCGTTGACTCGGATCAATGCAAGCTAAACAAACCTATTCTGATGTTGTTGGAACAATTTTTCAAAAAGCTGTTATTGCAGGGACGTTCTCTTTTGTTTTACATAGTGGTATTCGTTTATGAATATCCAGCACCTCAGTCGACGAGGCAAGGGCCGAGATCCCTTCACCGGGAGTGACCCCTTGGACAGAAGTTTGCGTCAGGGCAATAACTTCACTATAGCCGATTACTTTTTGCTTTGAATCGTGGTATTCAGTTGGAATATCCTACACCTCATTCTATGGGGAAAGAGCCGAGATCCCTTCACCGGGAGTGAGCTCTTTAGAAAAAGTTTTCGTCACTATATTTTTTATAAAAAGGCTATGCAGTTCCTTCAACAAAATCAAGTTCATTAGGTTAATGGTTTTTCGCCAAAAACCAGCCGTAGCCCTCCGTCATTTCTTACGGGTATTGTTTAGTATTCGTGCTGCGTTTGTTGACTCCGTCAAGGCGTAGTGTACGGTAGCTAAGTGGTGCTTGTTTGTTGAATAAATGGGATTGGTTAGGAAAGTCGTGCGGCCTTGACTCCGTCAAGGGCACGTACGGGTGGGTTTAATGCAATCCAGATAAATGATGGGTTGAACTTGACTAGGACTCTTTGATTTGTTAACTCAGTCAAGGTCACTTGGGTCCTAGGGGTAAAAACACACATCGGGAGTTTCTAAAGAAACTGAAACTTGCCAGGCATGCGCATACCTTCTGGAGTGTGGTAGCGTGAATGGATTCCGTCACGTTGTCATGCGATGATAGTTGGATCCCGATTCCCACTGATGACTTAGTTTACTCCTCGGGTGATCCCGACTAATTCTTCTTTCAGGCTTGGAAGAGAATTTGACGGTACAGTGGGAGGTTTCCTGATTAGATAAATTGTTAACCATTCTGATCTAGGTTAGAGTGCACGCTGAGTGTTTCTTTTCTCTCTCTCTTTGGCAGCGACCATGACCCGACCCTTGACTATGACTCAGTGACAAAAATTAACCGAACCTTCTTAAACACTGGCTTTTGGATTGTCAGAGTTGCATACCTCATTGCCACTCCTACTTTTACCCTTTTCTCCAGGACATCCCGTATTACTACGAACGTCTACTTCCATTGGACAAAACCATCGTATGGTTATATACGAACTCGAAGGAATTTATTCGAGGATGGTTTCCGGTTCTGGAGAAAACGAATAGGACTAATCAGTTGTCTTTTCCTTTTAGCTTCTCTCAGGTTGTGAGTACCCCTTGGTTTAGGAGATAGTACACCTATTACGCAAATTGGATAGTCTTCTTCCAAACCTTAGGCTGGTGCCGAACGGTGGGGAATGAAGAAAACCAATTAGCATAACGATGGTGTACAGAAGGTATTAAGTAAAGACATATCAAGGGATTAGTAAGAGGGCAAAGTAAACCGCGACTGCTATTCATGACCAAACCAAGTATTTCATTACCACTCCCACTTCACCTTTGTATTTCTCCAGGACACTCCGTATCACTACGAAAATCCACAGTTTATTGGATACTCCATCGTATGGTTATATACGAACTCGAAAGGAACTTGTTCCAGTTTGGGGATGGATTCTGGTTCAGGAGAAATATGAATAAGGTTTATTCGGTTGTCTTTTATCTTCACCTTCTCTCGCATTGCGAGTGTTCCTAGAATTAGGACAGTACACCCATTATGCTTATTGGATAGTCTTTTTCGAAACCATAGGCTGGTGCCGAACGGTAGGGAAGGAAGAAAACCATTTATCCTAAGAGGGTATACAGAAGGAAATGACTAAAGGCATATAAAGGGATTTGGAGAGATGGCAAAGAATTATACGGTTACAGTTGTGAATCTGGATAATGGAAGAGGCATTACTAGGAATACCGGGATACCCCATCAAAACATTTCAATGTTTCCGTTTCACTGTGTACTGTTAAAAGAAAACTGATTTCCCAATTATACACTTGCTCCAGGGCATGTATTTACCAGGTTTGATTCTCACATCTGTATGGTTTTACAGATGATGAGTGGGAGTAAGTTATTGGGAATTAGGTGATTATCCTCATTATATCGGAATTCGTTGTAATTGGTGATATTTGAGGAAATCGCCTGGGTTGTTTGCCCGACGGCAAATATTTGGTTTTGAATATCCGTTGTTGTGCACCAATTTCAAATTGATATATCCGTACGTCTATTTTTATAGAGTGAGATATACCTTTTTGAGATTTTGTCCATGACATTTACCTATATCAGTGGATGGTTAGGTAAGGAGCATTAAACAGCGGTGTAATTCTTCTTAACCATAAGTACAGTTTTCAACCAAAGACACACAGGGATTGAGTTGTTAGACTCAGGGGACTTATACAGAGTATTGTATGTTGTCCAGTGTCCATTAGGACAGTGGGGTTGGTACTCGTACTATATTCTGTTTACTTTTGACTTCTCTAGTTCTTAGACATGTGTTTCGTAGAAACACAAGGTCCAAGTTTTGAGAAGTTATAGGTATAAGAATAGAGTAGAGAACCAGGTGTTGCAAGTATCGGGATTCTTCAAGGTGATCGAAGATGTAGATACTTGTGTATGGTATTCAGTTGATAGTAATGATTAAGTGAACTTGCTTCTCTTTCAGGTTACTCATAATTGGAAGCACTCGTAAGTTGAGTAACGCTGATCGGCCTCTCTCCATTTAGTTGATATGCACTGGAGATAGCTGCATGATTTGAATCTGGTTCAATTAAATCAGTGCCTCTATTTCTATATTGGATATAGAACAGTTCATATCTTAACGATGTTAAGGTACGGGGAGTTGTCCGGCTTATGCTTAAAACCAGACTCCGGATAACTCAAGGCACGTTTCTGTAATGGCTGTTTGTGGGTTGACCCGGGCTATGACGAGGGTTGATTTTCTACCATCTGGAAGATCAATAGTAATATTGTTCTAGACTCGCCACAGTTTTTAATAAAAATGGATTTTTTCAGAAAACAGTAGTGGGAGTATGGTAGAACTAGAAGTAATTCCAGAACCGCAAACGATTACTGAAAATTTGATAAGAACCTAAATATTCAATCTGATTTGACATTCCGTTTGCCACTCCGCAGATATGGTGGGTAACCTCAGGCACCAGAATGGTACTCCGGTAGCCTCAAGGACGGTGACAGGGAGGTTCTTGTTTACCCAGACATGCCATTGCTGTTGTTCCAGACTGTGAGACCCGGTAGGAGAATGAATATAGCGTCGTTCTAAACTAGCTTTGGAAGTGCACGTCTATATGACTCTGCCATAGGGTTGTCGTAGTCAGTGGGAGCAGCGGAAGCATTAGTAGACAAGTGGCTTATGTCTATTTATAGACTAAAGCAGTTATAGTGGAGATAGATCATCTATTTCTGATGTGACATTCATAGGTTTGACTTCATCAAAATTGGGGATGGATCTGTTAAGAAGGTAGTAGGGTATGATGTCCTGTTATTTAGATGACATACACAGAGTTGGAAGTGATGTTCCTATACTACAATCAGTTATACTTTGGTTGTCACACAGTGGTTTCTCCACATAGGACTTGGATATTGTATCAGACATTCCGGTTACTAGATCTATGGTTTTAGATCTAGATTTGGGTAGTTTCCCAATCTGGGTACTTAGACAGCATTCTAAAGGTATTTAGAATGGACGACTCCAAGCATGGTAGTGTACCTGCAGGTGATGGAGTCACCCTCTCTAATGGTGTCTTACAGACTAAAGGGGAGAGGGATGTGCATGATTGGTAGATCACTTGCTTAGGCAATTTAGTCAATCATGAGATGTCAAGTACCACACCAGATGTTGTTTTTGCAGTAGATGCAATAAGTTGATATTTATCCAATCCTGGAGAAACATTCGGAAGCAGTTTTAGAACATAAGTGGATGTTCTAGGGATATGATAACGGCATCCTCCTTCGGGAGACAGCTATCATTCCAGGCTTCCATGGTGACCTGGATGGCAGAGTGGCTGTCAGAGTTATAGTTTTTCCTCTAACGAGGGGTAGTAGTTTGGACAGGAGGTCCAAGCGGATACTGAGGGAGGCCGGCGCAGGATACTGATTGGTTTCAGTTGATGATACAGTCTAAGAAGTTTGGATTTGTAGTTCATTTATGAACCAAGTCCCATCAGATATCCAAATATATTCTAAGACAAGTATTGCTCATTTCGGAAGATGGGTTTCTCCGCGAATTTGAGATAAAGAGAGACATAGAAAGATACATCACAGCGGGTCCACTCACTGAGGCTATTCCTCGAACGCAATAGTTTCGCAAACGAGCTTTGTGAGACTGACTAGTAGAGGAGTTAGGTGTTCGGTATCGCACGGGCTGTGAGTATACGACATCGCAATAATTAGCCTTGAGTGCAAGTGGGAGATTGTTGGAGATAGTGCCCTCAGAGTCAATTATTGGATCAAAGACACGTGATTTCAATGATTGAGGGAGAACCTATACCGGTAGGACAGTCTTACTCAAGATGATGGTATGCTATCTGGTTTATCTTTATCATCGTGTACTGCATCAGGTGACCTTACAGGTCACTATTGCACGTTAATAGAGCCCTTAGGATTCTTGCTTGACGGCCAGCAGTATGATGGCGATCATATACGTGGGAGCTGGGGTCTATAAGCACATCCTTAAAAGGTCCCTAGTCGTGGGAGTTTTAGAGACAGGGCATCGATACTCCAGAGTAGACTAGTGTATACAGTCGAGACCCCGACGAGGGGCAGTGGCCGATCTCACAGGCCACTGGTGTCAGTTGGTTCACCTAAGATGTATACAGGTGCTCATTGGGTTATGAGTACACCGGACAGGACTCGCCGGGAACATGCTAGTAGGGATTATACCAGACGTCAGTTAGCAGTTCCCTGGTGACTTGTGTACAGGTTAGTTCATCGACCTGAGATCGTCATTTGTCTCATGTGAGTTCCCACTGTGCTTTGATTACTACCCTACCACGGCTCAAAGGAGTCGTGCAAACAGGTTTTAGTTGGGTACAGTCCCGAGCCAGATGGAGGCAGTGAGCGGATCAGCAGGGGTTTCGTCTCTCCCGGTATTGGGGGTGAGATCGCGCTGTGTCTAGGAGAGCCATTACACAAAGCCCTCGGCCGAGGCAGGAGATTTACTGGTAGGTATTCCAGTAGTATCTCAGGGTGTTCTGGGCTACACTCCGACACGACTGGTACCTCTTATGGGGGTCTGACTTTTACCAACCCCCTTGGCCCGCCATGCGATACTCATAGAAGAACGGACCGGACTGTATAGATATTGTCACTGACATGCTCAGTAGGGTGTCAGGATGAGTTCGCTCATCGACCTCCTTTTTAGTCAATACTTGGTAGCCCGTTACGTACGGCTAATACCTCTGACGTGCTAGTGGTTAAATCCACAGCCAAAGTATTGACGAGTCTTTAGAGTCCCCCACAGACAGTTTCTCAAGTTTCAGGCGAAACGTTGTAGAGGCTATATGATATATGGCTGGGTTCGATCTTATACGTGCGGTATTGCACGGATCATGATCGGACGGATCATACTAGTAGGCTTTGGTTTAAGACGGATCCTAGTATTAGATTTGTTGGATTACTTTAGTCTCATCGCATTCGCATTCAGTCGGAATGCGGGTGCAGGTATGTATATACAGGTGTGGGGTATCCTTGTGATCCGTCACGAGTTTACTTTAGATGTTGCCGGATTTTCTTCGTTATGGCAAACATTTGGATTAATGTTTGCTTAAGGAAATAATGAGTTAGAAATCATCATGACAATGCATTAATGTGACATAGACTTATACTTGTAGGGTTCCTAGGAATACGCATGAGGTTCAACAGCAGATCAAACATGTCCAATTCAAAATTTTCTATGTGCCAAAGAACCCTAAATTAGATCGTTACTAGAGGTAAGGCAAAACATGCAAGCAAACTACTTTGCTACTAAGTGGAAGAGACTACAACCTTTGTAGATCCGGTCCTCCACTTCTCTAGCTCCGTGTTGACGTCCCTCCGCCGCGATCATCAGAATCCCGGACTCTAGCGTCGGTTTCATCGGAGAAATGGTCGGGCTAGGTCGTTGACTTCGATGCCGAAGAAGATCTACGTCGAGGCAACTCAAACTCAAGCTATTCCTTCACTCGGTCAAAAACATTGTGAAGAAAACACCCTATACTACATGGCAAGTAGTATAGGATGAAGAAATAGGAAGTGGGTTCACTTTAGAATTGGATTTCTCACTCTTTTTCTCATGGCACCATTAGAGGTAGCAAGCTTTCTTGAAGCTTGATGAAGATGAAGAAGAAGAAAAGAATAAAAAGATAATGAAATAAGAATGAAACTTATCCTTTTAATTATGGTACCATGGTTAAGTTAAGCCCTCATGCTTAACTTGTGTAGAGAATTAACCAAAGGCTTGGGTTAAGGGTTGGGTTAAAGAATTATCAAAAGAAATGACAAAAGAGTGGACTTTGTCAAGGTTTTTCCAAGCTTCTTCAAGCTTGACAACTTTGACCAAGTTCATTTCTTTTGTTAATTCTCTTGATAAAACAATACCCTAATCTTAAACTTAATCTTGATATAATTCTCATACACACAACTTGTATGTATCATCAAACATGATACGAACATATGTACACAAATATATATCATATATACACTTATGCACAAACTAGTGAGAAAACAAATCTTGAGTGAACCAATACTAGTTAATGTAAAGTAATATATCAAATATATAATTATACATTAAATCATTAAATCAAAACTTGATTTAATGATCCGGTCATACTGCATATAACCGACTAATATCAAGTGTATCAATGTATCGAATCAACACTTGATTCAGTAACCCGGCTATATCTCATATAACCGTCCAATGATACAAATCAAGAGAATAGAATACAGTATCACATACTGGTATTATTCTCGGTCCCGCACATATCTCATATGCGCTCCTATTTCGTTTCGCTTGAGCCAGGAAACCTCTGTGTAGGACTCTAAAGACTCGTCAATACGCCGGCAGCAGGTGATGATCATATCAAACACCCACAAGCCGCAAGCGGTCTGCTAAACGTAACGGCCACCCGGGTATTGAGCGATCAGAAGATCAACGAGCAAGCCCGCTCACCCTCCTGTAAATCCAACCAGCAACACTTACCGTACAGTTCGGTCTGTTCGTCTGATATGTCGCATATCTCGCCTAGGGGTGGTAAACGTCAGACCCCAGTAGCTCGATAAGTTATGCCAATATAAGGTCCATAACATAGCATGAAACTACTGATAACACTTACCAGTAGATCACTATAACCCTGACCAGGGATTTCCAGTTATGGCCAGTCGAGCATAGCGCAACATCAACCCCTAATACCGGGAGAGACGAATCCCCACCTATCGCCCATTGCCTCCATGTGAATCGGGACTGTACCCAAAAACCACCTGTTTGCACAACTTACTAGAGCCGTGGTAGGGTGGAAATCAAAGCACAGTGGGAGACACACAAGACTCTATGACGATCTCGGGTCAACAGACTAAGCTGTACCAGTGTCACCAGAGAACTGCTATCTGACGTGAGGTATAATACCATCTGGGAATTCTCGGTGAGTCCGTTCAGTGTACCCAGTCACCACTGAGCACCCGCATACCATCTCTGATGTCAAACACTAATGGATATGGGATCATCCATCGCCCATCACATGGGTCGAGAAGATATACGCTAGTCTACTCTGGAATATCGATGCCCCGTCTCGATATTCCCATGACTAGGAACATTGAAGGATGTACTCATGGACTACCCAGGCCCCACTTGTATGATCTGCATCACAGTCCTGGAAGTCGAGCACATATCCTAAGGGCTTTATCAACATATAATAGAGAGACAACAAGTGTACATGTTAAGATAAAGAGCAACCAGATAACGTATTATCATGTCGAGCAAGAAAGTCCTACCTATATATGTCCCAGCATCCATTACAATATGTAAGTCCATATCACGCACCCCACGAACTTGCGGGGAGACGGAATATATGAAAAACGATTATCAAAGCTTCGTAACACGGACTTGAGCGCATGAATCGTTTCTAAACCATTGCTAACTAACTACTAGAGGTTTAACTACTCGGATACGAAGTTATACCTCACGTTACTTGTCCTTCGGGTCTTCATCGCGGTCCTCCACTCCTTGTAGGCTCCTTGGAACATCGGCACCTCAACGACATCCTCGAATCAAAGATGATCCACCCGAAAGCTCCTATGCCAAGCTTAATCTCAAACTTGAGATAACTAGGTTGCTTAAAGTGCTAATTTAAGCTACCTAGGGGATACAGAGTGAGGTTATGGATGTATTAGTCTAGCTAACCCTTGATCTCAACTCATGAGAAGTTAGGGTTAGGGTTTGAAGAGTGAGTGAGCTTGAGGAGAGAGAAGGTGAGGATGATAATGATAATGAAAAAGCTTATCACTTGAATATATGAAACATAATGAATTATCAAATAAATGATTATTCACCATGCTTCATTAATTCAATATGAGTGATTCACTATGTGAGTCATTAATCAATAAATGATGCATTAATGACTTTAGTGAATCACACAAATGAGTCACAAATTTCATTTAATGCAATGCCACCTCCCCCCCAAGTCACCACTCTTCTAGAAGCTTCTCGAAAAATTACAAGAACGCCCCTCCAATCCGTGAAAACCCGGAAAAACTTTAGACTTTATAAATCCAATAACCCGATACTAGAATCTGGCTTAAACCAAAGCCGGCTAGTATAAACTGTCCGAAAAGTCGTACGTGCGTAAACACACGTATGCGTCCGAACCCTTGTCGTAAAACTATACGACCTCTATATCGTTTCGCCTGGAGCAGGGAAACTCTTTGTGTGGAACTCTAAAGACTCGACATTACGCTGGCAGTGGGTTTAACCATCGACCGCAAGCTGCACTAGCTGTACGTAACGGTCCCTAGGTAGATGTCGATAAGAAGGCCGATGAAGAAAACCATCCGAACTCCTACTGAGCCTGATGTGACAATCTCCATACAGTCCGGTCTGTTCGTCTAAGACTATCGCATATGAAGCCTAGGGACGGCAAGCGTCAGTCCCCTAATAGTTGTATAAGTCGTGTCGGAGCGAAGCCCATTACACCCTGAGAAGCTACTGGAACCTACCAGTATATCTCGCTTGCCCTGGCCAGGGACTTTGCATAATGGCTCTCTGACACAGCGCGATATCAACTTCCAATACCAGGAGAGACGAATCCTATCTAACCGCCACTGCCACCAAGTGCTCGGGACTGCACCCAACTGCTACCTGTTTGCATGACTCCTTTGAGCCGTGGTAGGGTAGCAATCTAAGAACAGTGGGACACACTCGAGGTGAAGTAGCAATGTCAAGTCTGCGGACTATGCTGTACTCATGTCACCTGGGAACTTTTAACTGACGATGGGTATAATACCAACCAATCAGTTCCCTGGCGAGTCATGTCCGGTGTACTCGTATCCTAACGAGCATCTATATACTATCTTTAGTACGACGTACTGATGGCTGTGGGACAGACCATCTCCCCAACTGCGATGAGAAGCGTATACACTTAGTCTACTCCGGAATATCGATGCCCTATCTCGATAATCCAATGACTAGGGACCTGAATAGGATGTTGCTTACAGACTACCCAGCCCCCACTAGTGTGACTGCCATCACGACGCTGTTAATCAAGCAAAGATCCTATGGGCTCTACTAATATGTATAAGTGATACGTTACAAGAAACATATGCACATATTAAAGTAGACAGAAACCAAGTAGAATACTACTATGTTTAGCAAGACTGTTATATACAACTTTGAATATCCCAAGCTTCCATTAAGTAATATACATGCTAGTATGATACAATAATGGCCCCTAGGGCATATACACTAACAATCTCCCACTTGCACTAGGGCCATGAGCTGGCATATCGTAGACCTACCATCTCGAATAGCCTCTCGAACTACGTCTGAGGAATGGCCATTGTGAATGGATCGGCAATGTTATCCTCCGTCTTTACTCTCTTCACCTCGATCTCCAGGCGATCTATGATCTCCCTGATCAGGTGATACCGCCTTAAGATGTGTCTGGACTTCTGATGGGACCTGGGTTCCTTCGCTAAAGCTATAGCGCCGTTGTTGTCACAATACAGAGGTATTGGACCAACACTGGAAGGAACCACCTGAAGTTTTATGAGGAACTTCTTCATCCAGACAGCTTCTTTTGCGGCATCGCAAGCAGCTATGTACTCTGCTTCCATCGTTGAGTCCGCAACGGTCTCCTGCTTGGAACTCTTCCAACAGACCGCCCCTCCATTGAGGGTAAAGACATAACCCGACATGGATTTGGAGTCATCTTTGTCACTCTAGAAGCCGGAGTCGGCAAAGGCCTCTATCTGGAGGTCTTTTCCGCCATACACTAAGAACATCTCCTTAGTCCTCCTTAGATACTTGAGAATGTTCTTTACTGCTATCCAGTGATTCTCCCCTGGGTTTTGCTTGATACCGGCTTACTACGTTCAATGCGTATGCTACATCTGGTCTGGTACATAACATCGCATACATTATAGAGCCTACTGCTGAAGCGTAGGGTATAATCGACATGCAATCCCTTTCCAAATCAGTCTTGGGAGACATATCTTTGGAGAGGGTGATTCCGTGACAAGCCGGTAGGTTACCGCGCTTAGAATCTTCCATACTGAATCTCTTCACTATGGTGTCTATGTACCTGGACTGCGAAAGTCCCAACATCCTCTTTGATCTATAACGATAGATCCAGATCCCCAGAATGTAGGTGGCATCACCCAGGTCTTTCATGGAGAATTTATGTGACAAGAATCTTTTGACTGACTGTAACATAGGAATATCATTTCCTATTAGGAGAATGTCATCCACGTACAAGACGAGGAATACTACAGCTCTCCCTACAATCTTACTGTATATGCATGGTTCATCTGGAATTTTGATAAAGTCAAATTCTTTGACAGCATCATCAAAACAGATGTTCCAACTCCGCGATGCCTGCTTTAGTCCATAAATGGACTTAAGCAGCTTGAATACTTTACCGCTGCTCCCCACTCTGAATGAATCCCTCTGGTTGATCCATATAGACGCTCTCTTCCAAACTACCATTTATAAAAGCCGTCTTTACATCCATCTGCCAGATTTCATAATCGTGGAAGGCAGCAATAGCAAGAAGGACCCGAATAGATTTAAGCATAGCCACTGGAGAAAAGGTTTCGTCATAGTCCAAACCAGGTCTTTGACGGAAACCCTTTGCAACAAGTCTAGCCTTATAGGTTTCAACCCGTCTATCTATACCAATCTTCTTTTTGAAGATCCATTTGCATCCTACGGGTTTTACCCCATCTGGAGCAACGTCCAAAGTCCATACTTTGTTAGTGTACATGGACTCCATTTCGGTCCGCATTGATTCCAGCCATTTTACTGAGTCACCGCTCTGAATGGCTTGCTGGAAGCTAGTAGGGTCATCTTCATCAATGACACAATCCTCTCTATCCCCATCTATAAGAAAACCGTAGTATCTCAGGCTGATGAGACGGCCTACTACTGTTAGTTATATGTATGCCCTAGAGGCCATTACTGTACATATGATGTATATTATAGTGGATGCTAGGACGTATATAGGGATGACTTTCTTGCTCGACATGATAGTATGCTATCTGGTTGATCTTTACCTTAACGTGTATACTGATTGTCTCTCTGTTACATGTTGGTAAAGCCCTTAGGATGTGTACTTGACTACCTGGACTATGATGCAGATCATACTAGTGGGGACAGATAGTCTATAAGTACATCCTTCAAAGTCCCTAGTCATGGGTGTATCGAGACGGGGCATCGATATACCAGAGTAGACTAGCGTATACCTTCTCGACCCATACAGATGGGCGATGGATGATCCCATATCCATTGGTGTTTGACATCTGAGATGATATACGGGTGCTCAGTGGAGACTGGGTACACTGGACGGACTCGCCGAGAACTCCCAGATGGTATTATACCTTACGTCAGATGGCAGTTCTCTGGTGACACTGGTACAGAGTAGTTTGTTGACCCGAGATCGTCATAGAGTCTTGTGTGGTTCCCACTGTGCTTTGATTTCCATCTTACCACGTCCAAGAGGGCGTGCAAAACGGTGGTTTTTGGGTACAGTCCCGAGTCACATGGAGGCAATGAGCGATAGGAGGGGATTCGTCTCTCCCGGTATAGGGGGTTGATGTTGCGCTGTGTTCGATTGGCTATAACCGGAAATCCCTGGCCAGGGTTGCTGAGATTTACTGGTGACTATTACCTATAGTTTCTCGAACTGTTCTAGGTCTCATATCGACACGACTTATCGAGCTAATGGGGTCTGACGTTTACCACCCCTAGGCAAGATATGCGACATATCAGACGATCAGACCGGACTGTACGGTAAGTGTTACTGGTTGGATTCATAGGAGTGTGAGCGGGCTTGCTCGTCGATCTTCTGATCGCTCAATACCCGGGTGGCCGTTACGTTTAGCAGACCGCTTGCGGCTTGTGGGTGCTTGATATGATCATCATCTGCTGCCGGCGTATTGACGAGTCTTTAGAGTCCTACACAGAGGTTTCCTGGCTCATGCAAAACGAAATAGGAGCGCATATGAGATATGTGCGGGACCGGGAATAATACCAGTATGTGATACTGTATTCGATTCTCGCAATTTGTGACATTGATCGGTTATATGCGATATAGTCGGGATATCGGATCAAGTGTTGATTCGATAAGATGTTACTGTTGATATTAGTCGGTTATATGCGATATGATCGGATCATTAAATCAAGTGTTGATTTAATGATTTAATGCATAATTATATATTTGATATATTACTTTGCATTAACTAGTATTGGTTCATTTTAAATGGATTTTCTCGCTTGCTTTGCACAAGTTGTATATGTGATATACTTTTGTGCACTTGATTGTATCATATTTGATAATACATGTTAACTTGGTTAAGTGTAAAGATTAAACCATGGTTAAGTTAATGATTAGGGTTTTGCTTTTCTTTCTTATTTATTTATTTATTTATTTTGGAAAGAATAAAGAGAAAATGGTGGCTTTCTTTGTTTGTAGTTGAATCTTCATGAAGGTTTGACTTTCTAACCATTTTGTCTTCATGCTTAACCCTAACCATTTAAACAAACCATGGTCTATTCTCTACACTTAACTAGGGTTAGGATATGATAAGTATTCATATTATTTATCCTTTTTCAATATACTTATCATATTATCTTCTTCTTCTTCTTCATCTTCTACTTGAAGAAAAAACTTGCCTCATCAATGGCAACTTGATGAAAAGAGTGAGAAATCCAATTCTAAAGTGAACCCACTTCCTATTTCTTCATCCTCTACCTCTTGCCAAGTAGTAGAGTGTGTTTTCTTCACAAGTTTCATGACTTGGTGAAGTGAGAGCTTGATCTTGTGATGCCTCGACGTAGATCATCTTCGGCATCGAAGCCGACGACCAAGCCTGCCCATTTTTCCGATGAAGCCGACGCTAGAGCCCGGGATTCGATTTGGACAGCGAGGATACTTCATTGCGGAGCTATGGACGTAGAGAACCGGATCTACAAAGGTTGTATTTCCGTTCTTGTAGTTAAGTTGTTAACTAGTTTCATTTGTCGCCTAAAATTCTAGTTAACGATCCGTATTAGGGTTTCTCGGCACCTGTAAAATTTGAAATTGGCATGGTTGATGCCTTGTGAGACCTCTTGAGAGTGCCTAGGAACCCTACAGTGGTATCAGAGCCTAGCTAGAGCCTTAGGCGATGCGTATACGATGTTAGAAACCCGATCGAACCCCGAAACCCTAACTTTTAACCCTCTCTGGACTTTTTCTGAAAAAGTGGTTTTTTCCAAATTAAAAATGCTTAAAAAATTCAGCAGGAAATTCTAAGAATTATGGTGCAAAAATTACCTAATGATCTCTCTAAAGCGCGGCGGAACCACGGCATTAGCCGCCTATTGCGGCGGTTCCGCGCCCATTTAGTCTCTTCAGTCAACCATTTTTGCACAGTAACTTCTTTATTTAAATGCTGATTTTTATGGGAATTTTTAAAGTTTATTCAAGAGTTGAATTTTCTGGGGTGTATTGGGAGTTCGTAGATTCGATCGGATTATCAGATTTTGTCTATGTGGCTTTCCGGATATATTGAATATGTTAAAAAGTTCGACCGGATATAAATACCCACCTTTTCCCCTATCGGGAAATTTCCAAGTGTTGGATTTTTCCGTGGTTTAAAGACGTTCTAAGTAGTGCAAGTAACGCGATGGACCCTCTAGAAGACAACAAACCTTAACTCGATTATGTGACCGTCTTGAACTGCCCTTTGAACATTAGGGTTTGGGGCAGTACGGCGTGCCACATGTGAGGCGTTGGCTTGACCCTTCTACGGCTGGACCGTTGGTTCTGAGGCACGAAGTGAATGTCTTTGAACTTATTTCATGAGTTGAGCTGTTTCGGGAAAACTTGGGTGTTCGACTGTTCGATCGGAAAGTTTAACATTTTCTGTTTATCTGGAATGTGATACAACAATTGGAATTCACAATAAGTTATGAGATAACTGAATGAATGTTATAAACATAGCAGTTTAGTCTCACTTGATCGGTTGCCATGGAATTTTGATGTGATCAAAAGTCCGTCGCAATCACGTAGCGTACGCGGATACTCGCCGGGTAAACTTAATAGACAGCCTCACTCCATAGCTCCGACCAAGTGACTGTAGGAGAACCCCGTCGCCGAAAGCATCCGTTCAGGTGCTCGCGGCAGCGGTGTTCCGCCTTGGTGCACTTCGTCGACGGCGTCGGGAGTGCGGCCGTTTACTTTTGATTCAGCTTTATTATTAGCATTGAATCTCGAGTCAGTCTTTAGCTGCTTTAACTGCTTTGAAAGCACTTTTTTTATAATCCAAGGTAGTTCATACTTGCTTACTTTAACGGGTATGGGAGTTGCGACGAGCATTCGATCAGGATGTCGGTAATCTTGTTGAATTGCCCGACTTGATATTGAAAAGTGTTTTCGATAATAAGACTAAAATGCGGGGTTTATAATTGTTAGGCATGTGATGTCTAAGGAATTCATTGGTTTAAGCATGCGATGTCTAAGGAGGTTGCGGATTCCAACTGTTGTAGTTTTACACTTTCTTTTCTTTGACCGTAAGTGTAATATGTGATATCGCCGGTTTCGTTGCTATATGTCAACGACAATTGGGATACGCATGTTTACTTACGTTGATGACATGTGATGTTATGTTTTGCTGGATATGTTATATTGGATCGTCGTGTTTGAATAGCCGGGGGTTTTTATGTGAGATGAGTGTTTTTCATTTTCATTCATGTAAAAACTTGTATGTAATATTCTTTTATTGGGGCACTTCCAGGTTGCGGAAGTTGTCACCATTGATGTATATTATTTACTTTTCCGCACTAGGATAGACCCAAGGAGGGGAGCACAAGTAACCGGGTTCTGGAGTCCAGTGGGAGACCAACTCGAGGAGTCGAGTCCGGGTCTCCTAACTCTAGAATTGGTAGGGTTGCTTGCCGCTCTCGTAGGGGTCTAGGGGTGTGGGTTTGGCTATTCATCGCGACCGTGGAATCCGTGTTTTATACTGGCTCGTATTGAAAACACCGTCGTCCTAGTATATCCAATATTTCATATGTTTCTTCTGCTGCGATATCTGTGATGTTCTGTGATAGATACAGTAAATAGTATATATGATATATTATATGGACATTACTTATGTTTCACACCCGCGCTAGTCCTACCCCGCTCTGCTGTTAGTTACCTAACCTAACGGTGCACGAGGAGACATCGAGGCGAATGCGGATGGCATAAGTGTACGTCGTATTTATCTGTGATGTTTAGGTACTTAAATGATGGGACTTCATTAATGAGATTAATGAAATAAAAGAAACCTAAGATGTTGTGGAACCGAATTTCAAAATTAAAACGGGTAGCTACAGTTCTTGCTTTGCACAGCGGTATATATGATATATCCTGCACCTTATTCGATGAGGAAAGGACCGAGATCCCTTCACCGGGAGTGACTCCTTTAGCAATAACTGGCAGATGCTACACACTCGGTTTGTCTTTTGATTGCTTTTAAGAGTTTTTGCTTTGCACAGCGATATATATGATATATCCCGCACCTCATTCGACGAGGAAAGGACCGACGATCCCTTCACCGGGAGTGACTCCTTTAGCAAAACTAGAAAAGCCTCAAAAGCACTCCATTTTAAAATCATTTGATTCTGCAACGATTTCAAGTTCATTACGCAATAGGTTTTCAGAAAAACCTGTCGTAGCCCTCCGTCATTTCAGATAAGTAGTAGTTAGTATTCGTGCTGCGTTTGTTGGCCTTTGTCAAGGCGTAGTGTGCGGTAGCTGACTGGTGCTTATCTGCTTATGCATATGATGCAGATTGGATTAGGGTAGTCGTGCGACCTTGTTGGCCTTTGTCAAGGGCCGTGCGGGTGGGTTTATTTCAATCAAGAAATGACGGGTTGAACTTGACTAGCAGCCTATGATTTGTTGGCCTTTGCCAAGGTCATAGGAAGCTTGGGGCAAAATATTATCGGGAATTTCAAGTGTTGAAATTTGCAATGAGATTGCATACCTTCTATGAGATAGTTGGATCCCGATACCCGCTGCGAGTAAGAGTTACTCCTGGGAGAGTTTTACACATTACAATTAGCCGATCAACTAGGTGTCTAGAAAGATGTTAACGAGGTTACGCCTCTGGAAAAACGAGGTTTACATTAATTAGGTTCGTGCGAAAGCACGGGGGACCTCCCTCAAAGTACCGACACTGGCCTGGCTGAATGATTGGCGAACTTGTAGTGTGTAATTAATCCTGGCTAGTCTTTCCTTTTAGGGTTTGAAGGAAGATTTGATAAAAAGCAGTGGGAGCCATCCTGATTAGATAAAATAATAACCAATCTGATCTTGCAAGAGCGCACGCTGAGTGTTTTCTTCTCTCTCTCTTCAGGTCGCGACCATATCACGCCTTAATCAAGATAATAATACGGAATATTGACTGAACCCGCTTGTTATACTGAGCTGGGGAACGTTGGTCCCGCTCCAACTTATAATTGTTATAAGACAGAGCAGGAAATAGGGGAATACCAGAATTCCTTTGCCGCCCAAACGAAGGAAGTGCATATGATGCATCTTCTTCGGGTGTGTTCATTACAAAGAACTGTTTCTCAGTATCCTCCGCATCCTGGGTATATGATACCGGATCAGGATCCAAGATATGTAATCTGTTACATAAGGCTACAAAAAGGTAGAAAAACTAAGAACGGGTGATAAGTTTCATGAGACAGAGAACGGGGCAAGTGTTGCAGCCAAGTCTGTTGGTCCCTGTCACCCTGTATGACCAGTACATTGATTCTGAACGAATGTTATTAGATACCGAACCTGATATACAAAATCATATCAGTCTCTTTATAAGTAAAGAAATGATAAAATTTTGTATTGTTGGATTATGTTTTGAACATTTCCTATATCAAAAGTTGATCGGTTCAGGCACGTTATCTAAAAGCATTGATTTTCTAAATCAAACTACAGTTCTTTAGTATACCAAACACACAAAAGAGGAAGAGTTCAGAAATGAACGAATTCTTCTTGAGGCATTGTAGACTAGGTCATATCAATGCGACCCGACTAGCTGAAGTTACATGTAGATGCATATTTAAATCAGTTTGAATTTACATCTTGTGGAACTTGCCAGTCATGTCACAAAGATATGATGACCATAGCTCTGTTTACTGGAAACAGAGAAAGAGTTAGTAAACTCTTGGGATATACATGTTGATGTATGTAGGTCCCCTGTCTACATATGCCAGGACTGGTTCTTTGTACTTCATTACATTCTCTGATGATCATTCGAGATTCAAACCTATGTTCCTGTTGAAACACAAGTCCGAACCTTTTGAGATATTCACAGAATATAAGTCAGAAGTAGAGAACCAACAGGGTATAAGTATTATGTCCTATGATGAGATCAGGGAGGAGAATACTTGAGCACGGAATTCCCGGACTATTCTAAAGGAGAATGAGATTCTCTCTCAGCATTACTCCTCCGTATACACCATAGCAAGATGGTATATCGGGGCGGAGCAATCACACCCTATATGATAAGGTGTGCTCTATGATGAGTACTACTGAGTTACCTATTTCCTTTTTGGAAGTTATGCACTTGAGAAGCTGCATACCTATTGTTAGTTATATGTATGCCCTAGAGGCCATTACTGTACATTGGATGTATATTGTAGTGGATGCTGGGACATATATAGGAAGGACTTTCTTGCTCGACATGATAGTACGCTATCTGGTTGCACTTTATCTTAACATGTATACTTTCTGTCTCTCTGATTACATGTTGATAAAGCCCATAGGATGTGTGCTCGACTTTCAGGACTATGATGTAGATCATACTAGTGGGGCCTGGATAGTCCATGAGTACATCCTTGAAATGTTCCTAGTCGAGGGAATATCGAGACGGGGCATCGATATTCTAGAGTAGACTAGCGTATATCTTCTCGACCCATGCGATGGGCAATGGATGATCCCATATCCATTGGTGTTTGACATCTGAGATGGTATGCGGGTGCTCAGTGGAGACTGGGTACACTGAACGGACTCGCCGAGAACTCCCAGATGGTATTATACCTCACGTCAGATGGCAGTTCTCTGGTGACACTGGTACAGCTTAGTCTGTTGACCCGAGATCGTCATAGAGTCTTGTGTGTCTCCCACTGTGCTTTGATTTCCACCCTACCACGGCTCTACTGAGTTGTGCAAACAGGTGGTTTTTGGGTACAGTCCCGATTCACATGGAGGCAATGAGCGATAGGAGGGGATTCGTCTCTCCCGGTATTGGGGGTTGATGTTGTGCTATGCTCGACTGGCCATAACAGGAAATCCCTGGCCAGGGTTGCAGTGATATACTGGTAAGAGTTATCAGTAGTTTCATGAATGTTATGGACCTTACGTCGGCATGACTTATCGAGCTATTGGGGTCTGACGTTTACCACCCCTAGGCGAGATATGCGACATATCAGACGAACAGACCGGACTATACGGTAAGTGTTACTGGTTGGATTCGCAGGAGTCTGAGCGGGCTTGCTCATCGATCTTCTGATCGCTCAATACCCGGGTGGCCGTTACGTTTAGCAGACCGCTTGCGGCTTGTGGATGCTTGATATGATCATCATCTGCTGCCGGCGTATTGACAAGTCTTTAGAGTCCTACACAGAGGTTTCCTGGCTCAAGCGAAACGAAATAGGAGCGCATATGAGATATGTGCGGGACCGAGAATAATGCGTGTATGTGATACCGTATTCCATTCTCGCGACGAATGTGTCGAATGGTTATATGCGATATAACCTGGTTATCGAATCAAGGATTGATTCGATAAGCCGATACATATCATACTAGTCGGTTATATCCGATATGACCGGATCGTTAAATCAAGTGTTGATTTAATGATTTAGTGCATATTTATATATTTGATATATTACTTTGCATTAACTAGTATTGGTTCACTTTAAAAGGATTTTCTCACTTGAATTGTACACATTGTATATGCGATATAGTTTTGTGCACATGTTTGTATCATGTTTGATGATACATGCTTACTTGGTTAAGTGTAAAGAATCAAACCATGGTTTAAGTTAATGATTAGGGTTTTGATTATTTATTCATTTATCTTTTTCTTATTTATTCATTTTGGAAAAAGGAAAAGATAAATGAATGGTTGTAAGTTTTGTTTTTTAGTTGAAGTTTCTTGAAACTTTGACTTAGTCTCCTTTTTGTTCTTATCCTTAACCCTAACCATTCCATTAACCATGGTCTTCTCTCTACACTTAACTAAGGTTAAAAGTATGATAAGATTTAATTCTTATTCATTTTTATTATTCAACTTATCATATCTTTTTCATCTTCTTCTTCATGAGCAAGAAGAAGAAAAGCTTTCTAGTTCAATGGCAACATGTGAAATCTAGTGAGAAATCCAAAACTAAAGTTTACCCACTTCCTATTTCTTCATCCTCTACCTCTTGCCAAGTAGTATAGGGTGTTTCCTTCACAAGTTTTTCCGACTTGGTGAAGTTGGAGCTTGTTCTAGCGATGCCTCGACGTAGATCATCTTCGGCATCGAACCGACGATCAAGCCCGCCCATTCTCCGATGATGCCGACACTAGAGCCCAAGACATGATTTGGACAGCGAGGGGACTTCATTGCGGAGCCGTGGAGGTGGTGGACCGGATCTACAAAGGTTGTATATCCGTTCCCTTAGTTAAAATGTTAACCAGTTTGCTTGTTTCGCCTAAACATCTAGTATACGATCCGTAGTCGGGTTTGTAGGCACCCGTAAAATTTGATTTGTGCATGTTTGATCACTTGTGAGAGTTCACTAGAGTGCCTAGGAACCCTACAGTGGTATCAGAGCCTAGCTAGAGCCTTAGGCGATGCGTAGACGGAGTTAGAAGTCCGATCGACCCGAAACCCCGACTTTAAAATGCTCTCTGGACATTTTTGTAAAATGTGGATTTTTGCAAATTAAAAATATGCAGAAAAACAAGCAGGTAAATCTAAGAATTACGATGCAAAAATTACCTAATGATCTTTCTAAAGTGCGGCGGAACCGCTGCATTAGCGTGCTAATGCGGCCCTTCCGCCGCACTTTTGTCTTATCTGCCATTGAATTTTGCACAGTAACTCTTATTTTTCAGTGCTGGTTTTCCTGGGAATTTTTAATCTAAAATCAAGAGTTGAGTATTTTGGGTCGCATTGGGAGTTCATACATTCTATCGGATTGTCAAACTTTGTCTATGTGTCGTTCCGGATAATTTTTTGAATATGTTAAAAAGTTCGACCGGATATAAATACCCAATTTTTCCCCTGTCGGGAAATTTCCAAGTGTTGGATATTTCTGTAGTTTAATCACGTTCTAAGTAGTGCAAGTAACACGATGGTCCCTCTAGAAGACAACAAACCTTAACTCGATTATGTGACCGTCTTGAACTACCCTTTGAACCTTCGGGTTTGGGGCAGTACGGCGTGCCACATGTGAGGCGTTGGCTTGACCCTTCTACGGCTGGACCGTTGGTACTGAGGCACGAACTGAATGTTTTTAGACTTGTTTCATGTGTTGATCTGTATCGGAAAAACTTGGGTGTTCGATTGTTCGATCGAAAAGTTTAGCATTTTCTATTTATCCGGAATGTGATACAATAATTGGAATTCACAAATAGTTATGAGATAACGGAATGAATATTATAAACATAGCAGTTTAGTCTCACTTGATCGGTTGCCACAGAATTTTGATGTGATCAAAAGTCTGTTGCAATCACGTTGTGAACGCGGATACTCGCCGGTAAACTTAATAGACAGCCTCACTCCATAGTCCCGACCAAGTGACTGTAGGAGAACCCCGTCGCCGAAAGCATCCGTTCGGGTGCTCGCGGTGGCGGTGTTCCGCCTTGGTGCACTTCGTCGACGGTATCGGGGGTGCGGCCGTCTACTGAAGTTTGCGACGAGCATTCGATCAGTATGTCGGGAATCCTGTTGAATTGCCCGACTTGATATTGAAAAGAGTTTTCGATAATGAGACTAAAATGCGGGGTTTATAATTGTTAGGCATGCGATGTCTTAAGAATTCATTTGGTCAGGCATGCGATGCCTGAGGTGGTTGCGGATTCCAACTGTTGTTGTTTTACACTTTCTTTTCTGTGACCGTAAGTGTAATATGTGATATCGCCGGTTTCGTTGCTATATGTCAACGACAATTGGGATGCGCATATTTACTTACGTTGATGACATTTGATGTTATGTGTTACTGGATATGTTATATTGGATTGTCGTGTTTGAATAGCCGGGGGTTTTTATGTGAGATGAGTGTTTTTCATTTTCATTCATGTAAAAACTTGTATGTAATATTCTTTTATTGGGGCACTTCCAGGTTGCGGAAGTAGTCACCGTTTGTATATTATTTACTTTTCTGCACTAGGATAGACCCAAGGAGGGGAGCACAAGTAACCGGGTTCTGGGGTCCAGTGGGAGACCAACTCGAGGAGTCGAGTCCGGGTCTCCTAACCCTAGAATTGGTAGGGTTGCTTGCCGCTCTCGTAGGGGTCTAGGGGTGTGGGATTTGCTATTCATCACGACCGTGGAATCCGTGTTTTATACTGGCTCGTATTGAAAACACGGACGTCCTAGTATATCCAATATTTCATATGTTTCTTCTGCTGTGATTTATCTGTGATCATGTGATGTTCTGTGACAGATATTATATATAGTATATATGATATATTATATAGACGTTGCTTATGTTTTACACCCGCGCTAGCCCTGCCTCGCTCTGGCGTTAGTTACCTAACCTAACGGTGCAGACGGGACATCGAGGCGAATGCGGATGGCATAAGCGTACGTTATATTTATCTGTGATGGTTAGGTGGACTTAAATGATGGGATATTCATTAATGAGATTAATGAAAGAAAATAAACCTAATTGATGTTGTGGAATCGAATTTCAAAATAAAACAGGTAGCTACAGTTCTTGCTTTGCATCGTGGTGTTCATTATAGAACATCCTGCACCTTATTCGATGAGGAAAGGACCGAGATCCCTTCACCGGGAGTGACTCCTTTAGCAATAACTGGCAGATGCTACAACCCTCGGTTTGTCTTTGATCGCTTCTATAGTTTCCGCTTTGCACAGTGATATATATGATATATCCCGCACCTCATTCGACGAGGAAAGCGCCGACGATCCCTTCACCGGGAGTGACCCCTTTAGCAAAACTAGAAAATCCTCAAAAACATTCCATTTAAAAAACCATTTGATTCCGCAACGAGATCAAGTTCAAAGCGTTAAAGGTTTTCACAAAAACCAGCCGCAACCCTCCGTCATTTTAGGAAGTAGAGTACTTAGTATTCGTGCTGTGTTTGTTGACCATAGTCAAGGCACAGTGTACGGTAGCTAAGTGATGTCTTCCTACACCGCATATGATGCGATTAGTTAGGACAGTCGCGTGACTTTGTTGACCTTAGTTAAGGGTCATGTGGGTGGGTCTAATTAATCACGAAATGACGGGTAGAACTTGACTAGTATTTATGATTTGTTGACCATAGTTAAGGTCATAAGTGCTAGGGGTAAAAACCTTTATCGGGAGTTTCAAGTGTTAGAATTTGCAATGAGATTGCATACCTTCTATGTGATAGTTGGATCCCGATACCCACTGCGAGTAATTGCTACTCCTGGGAGAGTTTTGCACTTTGCAATTAGCCGATCAAGTAGGTGTCTAGAAAGGTGTCAACGGGGTTACGCCTCTGGGAAAACGAGGTTTACAGTAATTAGGTCCGTGCGAAAGCACGGGGAACCTCCCTCAAAGTACCGACACTGGCCTGGCTGAAAGATTGGCGAACTTGTAGAGTGTAATTAATCCCGGCTAGTCTTTCCTTTTAAGGTTTGAAGGAAGATTTGATAAAAACAGTGGGAGCCATCCTGATTAGATAAAATACATAACCAATCTGATCTTGCAAGAGCGCACGCAGAGTGTTTTCTTCTCTCTCTCTCCTGGTAGCGACCATATCACGCCTTAATCAAGATAATAAAATGGATGTATTGACCGAACCCGCTTGTTATACTGAGCTGGGGAACGTTGGTCCTGCTCCAACTTATAATTGTTATAAGACAGAGCAGGAAATTGGGGAATACCAGAATTCCTATGCCGCCCAAACGAAGAAAGTGCATATGATGCATCTCCTTCGGGTGTATTCATTACAAAGAACTGTTTCTCAGTATCCTCTGCATCCTGGGTATATGATACCGGATCAGGATCCCAGATATGTAAGTTGTTACATAGGGCTACAAAAAGGTAGAAAAACTGAGAACGGGTGATAAGTTTCATGAGACAGAAACCGGGGCAAGTGTTGCAGCCAAGTCTGTTGGTCACTGTCACCCTGTATTACGAATACATTGATTCTGAACAAATGCTATTAGATACCGAACCTGATATACAAAATCATATCAGTCTCTTTATTAGTAAAGAAAGGATATAATTTTGTATTGATGGATAATGTTTTGAACACTTCCTATATCAAAAGTTGATCGGTTCAGGCACGCTATCTAAAAGCATTAACGTTCTAAATCAAACTACAGTTCCTAGTATACTGAACACGCACAAGAAGAAGAGTTCAGAAATGAACGAATTCTTCTTGAGGCATTGTAGACTAGGTCATATCAATGCGACCCGACTAGCTGAAGTTACATTTAGATGTATATTTAAATCGGTTTAAATTTATATCTTGTGAAACTTGCCAGTCATGTCACAAAGATAATATGACCATAGCTCTGTTTATTGGAAACAGAGAAAGAGTTGGTAAACTCTTGGGACTGATACAGGATGATGTATGTAAAGTCTCCTGTCTACACATGCCAGGACTGGTTCTTCATACTTCATTATATTCTCTGATAATCTCTCAAGATTCAGTCATATGTTCCTGTTGAAACATAAGTTCGAACCTTTTGAGATATTCACAGAATATAAGTTAGAAGTAGAGAACCAAAATAAGGGTATAAGTATTATGTCCTATGATAAGATCAGGGAGGAGAATACTTGTGCATGGCATTCCTGGACCATTCTAAAGGAGAATGAGATTCTCTCTCCGTATTACTCCTCTGAATACACCACAGCACAACGGTGTATCGGGGCGGAGCAATCGCACAATATTAGAGATCGTGTGCTCTATGATGAGTATTACTGAGTTACCTATTTCCTTTTGGGGTTATGCACTTGAGATACTGCATACCTATTGAATTAGGTTTGAATCAAATCACTGCCTACCACTCCATATAAGATATGGTGTGGGAAGATCCCATCTCTTAAGCGAGTTAAGATTTGGGATTGTCCGGCCTATGTTTAAAGCAAAATCCGGACAAGATCGAGGCAGGATCAGTTCTGTAGAACTGGAAAGGTTCCAGCTATACATAACTGCAGTTGATGATTTGACAGAACCAAAGGATTCAATAGTTTCCGACGAACCTCAGCCTCTCCGCCAATCTAGTAGGGTTCCTCACCCACCTGAGAGATACCTCGGTTTCTCGATGACAGTGGGAGCGAGGATTGCATCATGAGATGATGACCCAACCAGTTTCGAGCAGGCCATCGAGAGTAGGGACTCTGTAAGAATGGCTGGATGCTTAGTGATCTGAGATTGAATCCATATACACCAACAAAGTATGGACTTTAGTTGCGATATCTGAAGGGTTAAATCTCCATCAGGAGCAAGTATATCTTGAGAAGATTACTTGGTGTAGATGGAAAAGTTGAGACTTTCAAAGCTAGACTTGTTAAAGGTTTTCGTCATCGACCAGGCGTGGATAATGATGAAAGTTTTTTCCAATAGCTATGCTTAAGTCTATCCAGATCCTACTTACCACGGCTACATACCATGACTACGATATCTGGTAGTTGGGTGCCATGACTGCTTTTCTAAATACTGATTTAGAAGAGAACGTCTATAAGAACACAGCCAGAGGTCTTCGTAAACAGTGTGAGCAGCGGAAACGTGTGCAAGTTGCTTTACATAATGAAGCAGGCATCGCGGAGTTGGAACGTCTGTTTTGATGTGATAGTCAAATTGTTTGACTTCATCAAAATGGTAGACGAACCTTGTATATACAAAAGGGTAGTAGAGAGTAAGGTGGTCATTTTCGTATTGTACGAAGACAACATACTCTTGATAGGAAAAGAGTTTCCTATACTACGATCGGTCAATCTCCTATTATCACAAGGATTCTCCAAATAGGATCAAAGTGATACCTCATAAATCCTGAGTTTTCATCTATGAGATAGATGTAAATGGATGCTAGGATTCTCACTAGGTGTAGTGAGATGGTATCAATCGATCCTAGGGAGAATCACTGGAAGAGATCCAGGGTGATAAAGACGACTGAATGTCAGTCACAGGCATTGTCTTTACCCTCAGTAAAGGGATGGTATGTTGGAAGAGTTCCAAGCTAGATACCGTGGCAAACTAGACGATAAAGGCTGGTAACATCGCTATTGAAGATACTACCAAAGAGGCAGTTTGGGTGTATATTGGTTCATAAGATGAACTTGGTTCCTGCCATTGTATGACAATGGAAGTGTGGCTTAGGCCCTGGAACCCTGGTCCCATCAGTGACCCAGACATATTCTGAGGAAGCATCACCTGATCATGGAGATAGTTGATCTCCAGGTTGATCGAGGTTAGGAGAGCAGACTCAGAGGACAACACGGCGGATCCACTCACGAAGGCCTTTTTCCCAAAGAGAGACTTTTAGGGGATGGTTGAGTATGTGATACTGCAACCACTGCTACAGATGGCCCTAGTGCAACTGGGAGATTGTTAGTTATATGTATGCCCTAGAGGCCATTACTGTACATTGGATGTATATTGTAGTGGATGCTGGGACATATATAGGAAGGACTTTCTTGCTCGACATGATAGTACGCTATCTGGTTGCACTTTATCTTAACATGTATACTTTCTGTCTCTCTGATTACATGTTGATAAAGCCCATAGGATGTGTGCTCGACTTTCAGGACTATGATGTAGATCATACTAGTGGGGCCTGCATAGTCCATGAGTACATCCTTGAAATGTTCCTAGTCGAGGGAATATCGAGACGGGGCATCGATATTCCAGAGTAGACTAGCGTATATCTTCTCGACCCATGCGATGGGCAATGGATGATCCCATATCCATTGGTGTTTGACATCTGAGATGGTATGCGGGTGCTCAGTGGAGACTGGGTACACTGAACGGACTCGCCGAGAACTCCCAGATGGTATTATACCTCACGTCAGATGGCAGTTCTCTGGTGACACTGGTACAGCTTAGTCTGTTGACCCGAGATCGTCATAGAGTCTTGTGTGTCTCCCACTGTGCTTTGATTTCCACCCTACCACGGCTCTACTGAGTTGTGCAAACAGGTGGTTTTTGGGTACAGTCCTGATTCACATAGAGGCAATGAGCGATAGGAGGGGATTCGTCTCTCCCGGTATTGGGGGTTGATGTTGTGCTATGCTCGACTGGCCATAACAGGAAATCCCTGGCCAGGGTTGCAGTGATATACTGGTAAGAGTTATCAGTAGTTTCACGAATGTTATGGACCTTACGTCGGCATGACTTATCGAGCTATTGGGGTCTGACGTTTACCACCCCTAGGCGAGATATGCGACATATCAGACGAACAGACCGGACTATACGGTAAGTGTTACTGGTTGGATTCGCAGGAGTCTGAGCGGGATTGCTCGTCGATCTTCTGATCGCTCAATACCCGGGTGTCCGTTACGTTTAGCAGACCGCTTGCGGCTTGTGGATGCTTGATATGATCATCATCTGCTGCCGGCGTATTGACGAGTCTTTAGAGTCCTACATAGAGGTTTCCTGGCTCAAGCGAAACGAAATAGGAGCGCATATGAGATATGTGCGGGACCGAGAATAATGCGTGTATGTGATACCGTATTCCATTCTCGCGACGAATGTGTCGAATGGTTATATGCGATATAACCTGGTTATCGAATCAAGGATTGATTCGATAAGCCGATACATATCATACTAGTCGGTTATATCCGATATGACCGGATCGTTAAATCAAGTGTTGATTTAATGATTTAGTGCATATTTATATATTTGATATATTACTTTGCATTAACTAGTATTGGTTCACTTTAAAAGGATTTTCTCACTTGAATTGTACACATTGTATATGCGATATAGTTTTGTGCACATGTTTGTATCATGTTTGATGATACATGCTTACTTGGTTAAGTGTAAAGAATCAAACCATGGTTTAAGTTAATGATTAGGGTTTTGATTATTTATTCATTTATCTTTTTCTTATTTATTCATTTTGGAAAAAGGAAAAGATAAATGAATGGTTGTAAGTTTTGTTTTTTAGTTGAAGTTTCTTGAAACTTTGACTTAGTCTCCTTTTTGTTCTTATCCTTAACCCTAACCATTCCATTAACCATGGTCTTCTCTCTACACTTAACTAAGGTTAAAAGTATGATAAGATTTAATTCTTATTCATTTTTATTATTCAACTTATCATATCTTTTTCATCTTCTTCTTCATGAGCAAGAAGAAGAAAAGCTTTCTAGTTCAATGGCAACATGTGAAATCTAGTGAGAAATCCAAAACTAAAGTTTACCCACTTCCTATTTCTTCATCCTCTACCTCTTGCCAAGTAGTATAGGGTGTTTCCTTCACAAGTTTTTCCGACTTGGTGAAGTTGGAGCTTGTTCTAGCGATGCCTCGACGTAGATCATCTTCGGCATCGAACCGACGATCAAGCCCGCCCATTCTCCGATGATGCCGACACTAGAGCCCAAGACATGATTTGGACAGCGAGGGGACTTCATTGCGGAGCCGTGGAGGTGGTGGACCGGATCTACAAAGGTTGTATATCCGTTCCCTTAGTTAAAATGTTAACCAGTTTGCTTGTTTCGCCTAAACATCTAGTATACGATCCGTAGTCGGGTTTGTAGGCACCCGTAAAATTTGATTTGTGCATGTTTGATCACTTGTGAGACTTCACTAGAGTGCCTAGGAACCCTACACCTATTGAATAGGGTTCGAATCAAATCAGTTGCCTACCACTTCATATGTGATATGGAAAGGGAAGAGCCCATATCTTAAGTTAGTTAAGATTTGGGGGTGTCCGGCCTATGTCTAAAAGCAAAATCCGGACAAGCTCGAGGCAAGGTCTGTAATGTAGAACTGGAACGGTTCCAGCTATACAAACTACAGCAGATGATTTGATAAAACCAAAGGATTCAATAGTTACCAACGAACCTCAGCCTCTCCGCCGATCTAGTAGGGTTTCTCACCCACCTGAGAGATACTTCTATTTCTCTATGACAGTGGGAACGAGGATTGCATCATGAGATGATGACCCAACTAGTTTCGAGCTGGCCATCAGGAGTGGAACTCTGTAAGAATGGCTGGATGCTTAGTGATCTGAGATGGAATCCTTATACACCAACAAAGTATGGACTTTGGTTGTTATATCTGAAGGGTTAAATCCCCATCAGGAGCAAGTGTATCTTGAGAAGATTACTTGGTGTAGATGGAAAAGTTGAGACTTTCAAAGCTAGTCTTGTTAAAGGTTTTTCGTCATTGACCAGGCGTGGATAATGATGAAACCTTTTTCCAGTGGCTATGCTTAAGATCATCCAGATCCTACTTGCCACGGCTACATACCATGACTACGATATCTGGCGGTTGGGTGTCATGACTGCTTTTCAAAATGATGTTTTAGAAGAGAACGTCTATAAGTACACAGCCAGAGGGCTTCGTAGACAGTGGGAGCAGCGGAAACGTGTACAAGATGCTTTATAGGATAAAGCAGGTATCGCGGAGTTGGAACATCTGTTTTGATGTGTTAGTCAAAGAGTTTGACATCATCAAAATGGTAGATGAACCTTGTATAAACAAAAAAGGTAGTAGGGAGTATGGTGACGATCCTCGTAGAGTACGTGGATAACATACTCTTGATGGGGAAGGAGTTTCCTATGCTACGCTCGGTCAATCTCCGCTTATCACAATGATTCTCCATAAAGGATCAAAGTGATACCTCCTAAATCCTGGGTTTTGGATCTATGAGATAGATCTAATTGGATGTTAGCATTCTCACTAGTTGTAGTGAGATGGTATCAACCGATCCTGGGGAGAATCACTGGAAGGGTTCCAGGGTGATAAGGACGACTGAAAGTCAGTCACAGGCATTGTCTTTACCCTCAGTAAAGGGACGGTATGTTGGAAGAGTTCCAAGCTAGATACTGTGGCATACTAGACGATAAAGGCTCGATACATCGCTACTTAACATGCTACCAAAGAGGCAGTCTGGATGTATATTTGTTCATGAGATGAACTGAGTTCCTCCCATTGTGTGACAATGGAGTTGTGGCTGATGCCAAGGAACGTCCGTCCCATCAGTGATCTAGACATATTCTAAGGCAGTATTACCTGATCATGGAGATGGTTGATCTCCAGGGGATCGAGGTTAGGAGAGTAGACTCAGAGGACAACACGGCGGATCCACTCAAGACGGCCTATTCCCAGAGAGAGACTTTTATGGGATGGTTGAGTATGAGATACTACAACCACTGCTACAGATGGCCCTAGTGCAAGTGGGAGATTGTTAGTTATATGTATGCCCTAGAGGCCATTACTGTACATATGATATATATTGTAGTGGATGCTAGGACGTATATAGGGAGGACGTTCTTGCTCGACATGATAGTATGCTATCTGGTTGATCTTTACCTTAACGTGTATACTGATTGTCTCTCTGTTACATGTTGGTAAAGCCCTTAGGATGTGTACTTGACTACCTGGACTATGATGCAGATCATACTAGTGGGGACAGATAGTCTATAAGTACATCCTTCAAAGTCCCTAGTCGTGGGTGTATCGAGACGGGGCATCGATATACCAGAGTAGACTAGCGTATACCTTCTCGACCCATACAGATGGGCGATGGATGATCCCATATCCATTGGTGTTTGACATCTGAGATGATATACGGGTGCTCAGTGGAGAGACTGGGTACACTGGACGGACTCGCCGAGAACTCCCAGATGGTATTATACCTTACGTCAGATGGCAGTTCTCTGGTGACACTGGTACAGAGTAGTCTGTTGACCCGAGATCGTCATAGAGACTTGTGTGGTTCCCTCTGTGCTTTGATTTCCATCTTACCACGTCCAAGAGAGCGTGCAAAACGGTGGTTTTTGGGTACAGTCCCGAGTCACATGAAGGCAATGAGCGATAGGAGGGGATTCGTCTCTCCCGGTATAGGGGGTTGATGTTGCGCTGTGTTCGATTGGCTATAACCGGAAATCCCTGGCCAGGGTTGCTGAGATTTACAGGTAAGTGTTTCCTGTAGTTTCTCGAACTGTTATAGGCCTCATATCGACACGACTTATCGAGCTAATGGGGTCTGACGTTTAACGCCCCTAGGCAAGATATGCGACATATCAGACGATCAGATCGGACTGTACGGTAAGTGTTACTGGTTAGATTCATAGGAGTGTGAGCGGGCTTGCTCGTCGATCTTCTGATCGCTCAATACCCGGGTGGCCGTTACGTTTAGCAGACTGCTTGCGGCTTGTGGGTGCTTGATATGATCATCATCTGCTGCCGGCGTATTGACGAGTCTTTAGAGTCCTACACAGAGGTTTCCTGGCTCATGCAAAACGAAATAGGAGCGCATATGAGATATGTGCGGGACCGAGAATAATACCAGTATGTGATACTGTATTCGATTCTCGCGTTTTGTGACATTGATCGGTTATATGCGATATAGCCGGGATATCGGATCAAGTGTTGATTCGATAAGATGTTACTGTTGATATTAGTCGGTTATATGCGATATGATCGGATCATTAAATCAAGTGTTGATTTAATGATTTAATGCATAATTATATATTTGATATATTACTTTGCATTAACTAGTATTGGTTCATTTTAAATGGATTTTCTCGCTTGCTTTGCACAAGTTGTATATGTGATATCCTTTTGTGCACTTGATTGTATCATATTTGATGATACATGTTAACTTGGTTAAGTGTAAAGATTAAACCATGGTTAAGTTAATGATTAGGGTTTTGCTTTTCTTTCTTATTTATTTAATTATTTATTTTGGAAAGAATAAAGAGAAAATGGTGGCTTTCTTTGTTTGTAGTTGAATCTTCATGAAGGTTTGACTTTCTAACCATTTTGTCTTCATGCTTAACCCTAACCATTTAAACAAACCATGGTCTATTCTCTACACTTAACTAGGGTTAGGATATGATAAGTATTCATATTATTTATCCTTTTTCAATATACTTATCATATTATCTTCTTCTTCTTCTTCATCTTCTACTTGAAGAAAAAGCTTGCCTCATCAATGGCAACTTGATGAAAAGAGTGAGAAATCCAATTCTAAAGTGAACCCACTTCCTATTTCTTCATCCTCTACCTCTTGCCAAGTAGTAGAGTGTGTTTTCTTCACAAGTTTCATGACTTGGTGAAGTGAGAGCTTGATCTTGTGATGCCTCGACGTAGATCATCTTCGGCATCGAAGCCGACGACCAAGCCTGCCCATTTTTCTGATGAAGCCGACGCTAGAGCCCGGGATTCGATTTGGACAGCGAGGATACTTCATTGCGGAGCTATGGAGGTGGAGAACCGGATCTACAAAGGTTGTATTTCCGTTCTTGTAGTTAAGTTGTTAACTAGTTTCATTTGTCGCCTAAAATTCTAGTTAACGATCCGTATTAGGGTTTCTCGACACCCGTAAAATTTGAAATTGGCATGGTTGATGCCTTGTGAGACCTCTTGAGAGTGCCTAGGAACCCTATAACTACTCCTGCGGAGTGGCGTCGGGATGTCCTGTTCTCCTGAACCTTCTGGTTTTTCCAAGCTTTCAGTAATAGCTTGTGGTTCTGGAATTTCTTCCAGTTCTATTGCGCTCCCACTTGTATCCTTTTCTAAAACTTGTTCTAAAAATTGGGCATTATGAGAAACAAAAACCTTTTGTTCCTCTGCGTAATAGAATAGATATCCCTTGGAGTTTTTTGGATATCCCATAAACTTACACTGTACAGATCGTGCATCGAGCTTGTCCGCAAGCTGTTTTTTAACAAAAACCAGACATCCCCAAATCTTCAGATACTGAAGATAGGGTTTCTTCCCACTCCACATCTGATATGGGGTGGTAGGCACTGTCTTGGTAGGAACCCTGTTCAGATGATATGCCGCTGATTCTAGCGCATATCCCCAGAGTGATCGCGGTAACTCAGCGTTACTCATCATGGAACGAACTATATCCAATAGGGTTCGATTCCACCTTTCCGATACACCGTTATGTTGTGGTGTGTATGGAGGAGTAAGCTGAGAGAGAATTCCATTCTCTTTTAAGTAACCCAGGAACTCGGCACTTAAGTATTCACCACCTCGATCAGATCTCAGTGTCTTTATACTCTTGCCTGTTTGTTTTTCCACTTCATTCTTGTATTCATGGAATTTCTCAAAGGCCTCGGATTTATGCTTCATTAAGAAGACATATCCATACCTAGAGAAATCATCCGTAAAAGTAATGAAGTAGGAATAACCACCTCGCGCATGTGTAGACATTGGACCGCACACGTCACTGTGTACGAGTTGTTGGAGATAGTGCCCTCATAGTCAATTATTGGATCACAGGTACGTGATTGCAATGATTGCGGAGGACCTATCCCGGTAGGACAGTCTTACTCGAGATGATAGTATGCTATCTGGTTTGCCTTTATCAGTCGTGTACATGTTCAGGTGACTGATTGCATGTTACACTTTGATAGAGCCCTTAGGATCTTGCTTTACTACCAACTGTATGATGGCGATCATATACGTGAGAGTTGGGTAGTTTATATGCATATCCTTAATTGTGGTCCCTAGTCGTGGGAGTTTCGAGACAGGGCATCGATACTCCGGAGTAGACTAGTGTATACAGTCGAGACCCCGACGAGGGGCGGTGGCCGGTCTCACAAGCCACTGGTGTCAGTTGGATCACCTAAGATGTATACAGGTGCTCATTGGGTTATGAGTACACCGGACAGGACTCGCCGGGAATCTGCTAGTTAGTACTATACCTATCGTCAGATAGCAGTTCCCTGGTGACATGTGTACAGGTTAGTTCATCGACCTGAGGTCGTCATTTGTCTCGTGTGAGTTCCCACTGTGCTTTGATTTCTACCCTACCACGGCTCAAAGGAGTCGTGCAAACAGGTAGCTTTTGGGTACAGTCCCGAGCCATATGGAGGCACGTGAGCGGATCGGCAGGGGTTTCGTCTCTCCCGGTATTGGGGGCGAGGTCGTGCTGTGTCTAGGAGAGCCATTACACTAAATCCATGGCCATGGTAGGAGATTTACTGGTAGGTACTCCAGTAGTATCTCAGGGTGTTTTTGGGCTACACTCCGACACGACTTATACTGCTTTTGGGGGTCTGACGTTACTAGCCCCCTAGGCGGATATGCGATACTCATTGACGAACGGACCGGACTGTATATACATTGTCACTGTTAGGCTCAGTAGGGTTTCTGGATGAGTTCGCTCATCGGCCACCCTTGAGTGCGCTCATCAGCCTCCCTTAAGGTCAGTCCATGGGCAGCCGTTATGCATAGCTAGTGCCGCTGACGGTTTGTGGTTAAACCCACTGCCAGGGTACTGACGAGTCATTAGAGTTCCCCACAGACAGTTTCCCAAGTTCGGGCGAAACGTTGTAGAGGCCGTATGGTTTTATGGCAGGGTTCGGAAAATGCACGTGCGTTTACGCACGTGTCAGTTTTCGGGCAGATGATACTGGTCGGCTTTGGTTTAAGCCGGATCCGAGTATTATATTGAGTAGGTATAATATCTTTGTCTCAGTTGCATTTGTATTCGGTCGTAATACAAATGCGGGTATATTTATACAGTTACGGGGTTATCCTGAAAGTCGTTTCAGGATCACTTTTGGAAGTTGCCAGTTTCCTGTTTTCTATCAGCCGTCTTTTAACGTTCGGTTAAAGACGGATTTATCTTTTCTTGGATGAGAGTGAGTCATGCTTCTAGAAGGTTCTAGAAGGTTCTAGATTTGGTGAGGTGTCTTGTGACTCATGCTTTGATTTTAACCATTTCTTGTTTAGCTAAAGATATTATTTTGTGTTCACATTATGATATTTGCTTATGGTTACCCCCCCTTTCCTACGATCACCTCCCTCTTTGCTATAAGAGGCCGGCCCCCTCTCTCTCCTCACTCACTCTCTCACTTGAGGTTTTCATATGGTTGTAAAAGATATGATAGTATTTGGGGTGCATGGAATTTTACAGTTCATTTCATTCCATCACCCAATTCCCTTGGCAACTTCATTAACCGTCCGTCCACAGTTTTGGACGGAACGAGACAAAGTCATCTACTCATTCTCTACATCATTCTTGGTCGTCTCTTCTAGCAAACTTGACGACCGAGTTGCCTCAAGTCAGAGGCGGGAGCCCGTTTAAAGAATCAGTGATGTGGTGCCATCTCGACGAGGATATCGGAGATCGAAGAGATCGGAGCATCCGCAACGGAGCGTGGGGTGATGGTTAAAGAACGAAGGACTCGGATCGTTCGGTATAACCTTTCTACACTCTTTACAGTTTGTTAGTTTAGCAATAATGGCAGATCCGGGTTAAAGTATACGATAGCGCCAGTTAAAAAGTTTTTGTTCCGCATTTGGCGTCTGTAGACGGCCGGGGCGCTAGCGTAGACTTACAGTGGTATCAGAGCCTAACCATTTTGCTGTGCTAACTTGTGCTAACGCGTTTAAAACATCGATCGAACCGGAAATCGAAAATTGCAAAATCCTAGCTTGACAGTTTCTGTTGATTTTAAATGGTCTCAAAAATTAATTCTGCATGTCTTAAAAATCCGTGCAGGGTTTTTTAAGCGCACGGACAAAATTTGAGCACGTGATCTCACCAGATCGCCGCGGATTAGCGGCCAAACCCATGGTTTGGCCGCGCATCCGCGGCCGTTCTAGGGGATCAGTGCACCAAATTTTTTCTGTGTGTTCTCTGTTGGATTTTGGGGTTTTTGGTAAATATCGTTTTGGCCCAGGTTTTGTTACTGTTCACCAGTAAGTCATGGGGCCCACTTTTTGATATTTGGTCGATCGAAATTTAAACACGTTAGTTTACAGTGCTTACATTATATCTCCGACCGGGAATGTCATTTGATCGGTAAACCGCGTTTGATTGCTATAGTTCTTTTAGACGGGTTTGCGAACATGACATTCGCGTTGATGTTCTGTGTTGTGCTGTGTTGTTGCGGATTTGTCGTGGTGGATAGCAGTGTGCAATGGTAGTACAGTTTGAGTTTATTTGTACATTTGATATTGCGGGGCGAGCGTCCAACTTGTGGACAGCCGTCACTGCCTGTTGTATAATATTCTTTTGGGGCACGACCAGGTTGCGGTCGATGTACCTATTGTACTATTTTACATTACTGTACTAGGTTTTATCCCGCGACGGAGTGCACGGATAGCCGGGTTCTGGAGGGCAACGGGTCCGCATCTCATGGCTTTGAGAGGCAGAGGGGCCCCACTCTAAAATTGGCAGACTATTCGCCGCACTCGTAGGGGTACAGGTTGACCCAAGGAGGGGTGCTCAATTTACCGGATTCCGTGAAGTGCCGGGTGTTCCATTCACTATGCTGTGGGGACTACCTCGCTTCAGGTTTTTGGCGGGTAACTTGCCGCACCCGTAGGGGTCTAGGTTTCATTGCACAGGCTATCCACACGACAGGGGAACGTCGGGTTTCAGCAGCGGCTCTGTGAAACCCGGGGATCCCAGATTATCTGTATTGTTCTGTGATGCTTATTACTTTTCTGTAATGTTGCATATTATCACACCTTGAGCGATTATTGTATATTGGTTTATATACTATTAGATGTTGTATATGTCTTACACCCGCGCTAGTCCAGTCCCCGCTCTGTCGTTAGTTAAGTAACCTAACGGGTGATGACGGGACCCAGTGACGAATGCGGATGGCATATACGTACATTTTATTTTCGTTCTTTTCTGGTGTGATTGATTGATGGGACTGCGTTGATTCTGATCAATGCAAAGTAAAACAAACCTGTTTGATGTTGTTGGAACAATTTAAAAAGTGTTATTGCAAAGACGTTTCCTTTTGTTTTGCATAGCGGTATTCAGCGGAATATCCTGCACCTCATTCGACGGGGCAAGGGCCGATATCCCTTCACCGGGACTGACCCCTTGGGCAGAAGTTTGCGTCAGGGTAATAACTTCACTATAGTCGATTACATGTTGCTTTGCATAGCGGTATTCAGTGGAATATCCTGCACCTCATTCCACGAGGAAAGGCCGAGATCCCTTTACCGGGAGTGACCTCTTTAGCAAAAGGTTTTCGCCACTATATTTTAAAAAAGCTATCAGGTTCCTTCAGCGATATCAAGTTCACTACGCTAACGGTTTTTCGCCAAAAACCAGCCGTAGCCCTCCGTCGTTTCTTATGGATGGTCAGTAATATTCAAGCTATGTTTGTTGGCTTTCGTCAAGGCATAGTGTTTGGTAGTTGCTGGGGTATTCATTTGTTGCATAGATAGATGTGTTGGTTTGGGACAGTCGTATTACCTTGTTGGCTTTCGTCAAGGGTATGTACGGGTGGGTTCGAATTAACAAGATAATGATGGGCAGAACTTGACATGTGACTTATGATTTGTTGACTTTCGCCAAGGTCATAAGAGCATGGGGTAAAAATCAGATCGGGAGTTTCTAAAGAAACTGAAACTTGCCAGGCATGCGCATACCGTCTGGAGTATGATAACGCGAGTGGATTCCGTCACGTTATCATGCGATGAGAGTTGGATCCAGATTCCCACTAATGAGTTGGTTTACTCTTCGGGTGATCCCGATTGATTCTTCTTTTAGGTTTGGAGGAGAATTTGACAGGACAGTGGGAGGTTTCCGGATTAGATAAAGTGATGACCATTCTGATCTAGGTTAGAGTGCACGCAGAGTGTTTCTTTTCTCTCTCTCTCTTTGGCAGCGACCTTTGACCGACCCTAGACTATGACTCAGTTGACCGAACCTTCTTAAAATACTGGCTTTTGGATTGTCTATGTTGCATAAGTCATTGCCACTCCTTCTTCTACCCTTTGAATTTCTCAGAACACCCGTATTACTACGGACATCCACTTCCATTGGATAGATCCATCGTATGGTTATATACGAACTCGAAGGGATTTCTTCGAGGATGGATCAAGGTTCAGGAGAAATAGAATTGGTTTATTCAGTTGTCTTTTATTATCACCTTCTCTCAGGTTGCGAGAGCTCCTTGGTTTAGGAGAGTACACCTATTACGCTTATTGGATAGTCTTATTCCAAACCATAGGCAGGTGCCGAAAGGTAGGGAATGAAGAAAACCAATTAGCCTAAGTAGGGTGTGCAGAAGGCAATAACTAAAGACAAAATAAAGGGATTAGAAAGAGGGCAAAGTAAATTGCGACTGATATCATTCACGACCAAAACCGCGTACTTCATCGCCACTCCTATTTCACCTTTAAAAAGGAATAAGGTATTATTCAGCTGTCTTTTATCATCACCTTCTCTCAAGATACGAGTACTCCTTGGTTTAGGAGGGTACACCTATTATGCTTACTGGATAGTCTTCTTCCAAATCATAGGCTGGTGCCGAACGGTAGGGAAGGAAGAAAATCATTTAGCCTAACGATGGTATACAGAAGGTAACGACTAAAGACAAATAAAGGGATTTGGAGAGATGGCAATAAAATATACGGTTGAAGTCATGAATTGGATTATGGAAGAGGCATTACTATGAATACCAGGATACCCCTACGAAACATTTTCATGTTTCAGTGCATTGTTAAAGAAAAACTGTTTTCCCGATTAGACACTTACTCCAAGGGTATGTATTTACCAGGTTTCATTCTCATATCTGTATGGTTTTACAGATGATGAGTAGGAGTAAGATATTGGGAATTAGGTGATTATCCTCATTATATCGGAATTCGTTGTAATTGGTGATATTTGAGGAAATCGCCAGGGTACAGTTTTCAACCTACGACGCACAAGTTTTGAGTTGTTTAACTCGGCTGACTTATACAGAGTATTGTATGTTGTCCAAGTGTCCATCAGGACAAAGGGGTAGGTCCTCGTACTATGTTCTGTTTACTTATAACTTCTCTAGTATTTAGACAAGTGTTTCGTAGAAATACAAGGTCTAAGTTTTGAGAAGTTGTGGGTATAAGAATAAAGTAGAGAACCAGGTGTCACAAGTATCGGGATTCTTCAAAGAAATCGAAGATGTAGATTCTTGTGATTGGTATTCAGATGATAGTGATGGTTTTGAGAAACGTGTTTCAGGTTACTCATAATTGGATGGATTCCTAAGTTGAGTAATGCTGATTAGCCTCTTTCCATTAAAGTGATATGCACTGGAGACAGCTGCATGATTGAATATGGTTCCAATTAAATAGTGCCAAAGTTTCTATATTGGATATAGAATAGTTCGTACCTTAAAAGATGTTAAGGTATGGGGAGTTGTCCAGCTTATGCTTAAAACCAGACTCTGGATAACTCAGGGCACGTTTCTGTAATGGCTGTTTGTGGGTTGGCCCTAGCTATGACGAGGGTTGATATTCTACCATTTGGAAGATCAATAGTGATATTGTTCTTGACTCGCCACAGTTTTAGTAAAATGGATCTTTTTCAGAAAAACAGTAGTGGGAGTATGGTAGAACTGGAAGTGATTCCAGAACCGCAAACGATTACGGAAAATTTAATAGGACCTATATATTCAATCAGGTTTGACATTCCATTAGCCACTCCGCAGATATGGTGGGTAACCTCAGACACCCGAGAGGTACTTCGGTAGCCTCAAGGACGGTGACAGGGAGGTTCTTATCTACCCAGACTTGACACTACTGTTGTTCCAGACTATGAGACCAGGCAGGAGGATAAGTATAGCGTCGTTCTAAACTAGCTTTAGAAGTGTACGTGTATATTATTCTGCCAGAGGGTTGTCGTAGTCAGTGGGAGCAGCGGAAGCTTAGTGGGCAAGTAGCTTATGTCTATTTATAGACTTGAGCAGTTTTAGCGGAGATAGATCATCTAATTTTGATGTGACAGTCATGGGTTTGACTTCAATCAGAATAGGGGATGGATCTGTTAAGAAGGTAGTAGGGTGTGATGTCATGGTATTTGATGACATACACAGAGTAGGAAGTAAAATTCCTATACTACGATCGGTTGTACTGTGATCGTCACACAGTTGTTTCTCCAGACAGGCTATGGATATAATATTTGACATTCTGGTTTCTGGATCTATGGTTTTAGATCTGGATTTGGGTAATTTCCCAATGTGGGTACTTTGACAGATATTCTAATGGTTTTTAGAATAGTTGACTCCTAGCATGGTGGTGTACCTGCAGGTGATGGGGTCACCCTCTCTAAAGGTGTCGTATAGACTAAAGGGGAGAGGGATGTGCATGATTGACAGATCACTTGCTTAGGCAATTGAGTCAATCATGAGATGTCAAGTACCACACCAGATGTTGTTTTTGCACTAGATGCAATAAGTTTGTATTAATCCAATCCTGGAGAGACATAAGGAAGCAGTTTTAGAACATAAGTGGATGTTCTACGGATTTGATGACGGCAGCCTCCTTCGGGAGACGATCATCATTCCAGGCTTCAAAGGTGACATGGATGACAGAGTGATTGTCAGAGTTATAGTTTTCCCTCTGACCAAGAGGGACAGTATTATGGACAGGTGGTTCAAGAGGATACTGTGGGTGGCAAGGTGCCCGATACTGATTAGGTTCAGTGATCGATACAGTCTAAGAAGTTTGGATGTAGAGTTCATTTATGAACTAGGTCCCATCAGATATCCAGACATATTCTAAGACGGGTATTACTCGATTCGGGAGATGGCTTTCTCCGCGAACTTGAGACTAAGAGAGATAAAGAAAGATACTTCTAGGCGGATCCACTCACTGAGGCTATTTCTCGAACACAATAGTTTTACAAACGGGCTTTGTGAAACTGATTAGTAGAGGAGTTGGATGTTCGGTTTCACACGGGCTGTGAGTAGTCGACATCGCAATAATTAGCCTTGAGTGCAAGTGGGAGATTGTTGGAGATAGTGCCCTCATAGTCAATTATTGGATCGCAGGTACGTGATTGCAGTGATTGCGGAGGACCTATCCCGGTAGGACAGTCTTATTCGAGATGATAGTATGCTATCTGGTTTGCCTTTATCAGTCGTGTACATGTTCAGGTGACTGATTGCATGTTACACTTTGATAGAGCCCTTAGGATCTTGCTTTACTACCAACTGTATGATGGCGATCATATACGTGAGAGTTGGGTAGTTTATATGCATATCCTTAATTGTGGTCCCTAGTCGTGGGAGTTTCGAGACAGGGCATCGATACTCCGGAGTAGACTAGTGTATACAGTCGAGACCCCGACGAGGGGCGGTGGCCGGTCTCACAAGCCACTGGTGTCAGTTGGATCACCTAAGATGTATACAGGTGCTCATTGGGTTATGAGTACACCGGACAGGACTCGCCGGGAATCTGCTAGTTAGTACTATACCTATCGTCAGATAGCAGTTCCCTGGTGACATGTGTACAGGTTAGTTCATCGACCTGAGGTCGTCATTTGTCTCGTGTGAGTTCCCACTGTGCTTTGATTTCTACCCTACCACGGCTCAAAGGAGTCGTGCAAACAGGTAGCTTTTGGGTACAGTCCCGAGCCATATGGAGGCACGTGAGCGGATCGGCAGGGGATTCGTCTCTCCCGGTATTGGGGGCGAGGTCGTGCTGTGTCTAGGAGAGCCATTACACTAAATCCATGGCCATGGTAGGAGATTTACTGGTAGGTACTCCAGTAGTATCTCAGGGTGTTTTTGGGCTACACTCCGACACGACTTATACTGCTTTTGGGGGTCTGACGTTACTAGCCCCCTAGGCGGATATGCGATACTCATTGACGAACGGACCGGACTGTATATACATTGTCACTGTTAGGCTCAGTAGGGTTTCTGGATGAGTTCGCTCATCGGCCACCCTTGAGTGCGCTCATCAGCCTCCCTTAAGGTCAGTCCATGGGCAGCCGTTATGCATAGCTAGTGCCGCTGACGGTTTATGGTTAAACCCACTGCCAGGGTACTGACGAGTCATTAGAGTTCCCCACAGACAGTTTCCCAAGTTCGGGCGAAACGTTGTAGAGGCCGTATGGTTTTATGGCAGGGTTCGGAAAATGCACGTGCGTTTACGCACGTGTCAGTTTTCGGGCAGATGATACTGGTCGGCTTTGGTTTAAGCCGGATCCGAGTATTATATTGAGTAGGTATAATATCTTTGTCTCAGTTGCATTTGTATTCGGTCGTAATACAAATGCGGGTATATTTATACAGTTACGGGGTTATCCTGAAAGTCGTTTCAGGATCACTTTTGGAAGTTGCCAGTTTCCAGTTTTCTATCAGCCGTCTTTTAACGTTCGGTTAAAGACGGATTTATCTTTTTTTGGATGAGAGTGAGTCATGCTTCTAGAAGGTTCTAGAAGGTTCTAGATTTGGTGAGGTGTCTTGTGACTCATGCTTTGATTTTAACCATTTCTTGTTTAGCTAAAGATATTATTTTGTGTTCACATTATGATATTTGCTTATGGTTACCCCCCTCTCCTACGATCACCTCCCTCTTTGCTATAAGAGGCCGGCCCCCTCTCTCTCCTCACTCACTCTCTCACTTGAGGTTTTCATATGGTTGTAAAAGATATGATAGTATTTGGGGTGCATGGAATTTTACAGTTCATTTCATTCCATCACCCAATTCCCTCGGCAACTTCATTAACCGTCCGTCCACAGTTTTGGACGGAACGAGACAAAGTCATCTACTCATTCTCTACATCATTCTTGGTCGTCTCTTCTAGCAAACTTGACGACCGAGTTGCCTCAAGTCAGAGGCGGGAGCCCGTTTAAAGAATCAGTGATGTGGTGCCATCTCGACGAGGATATCGGAGATCGAAGAGATCGGAGCAGCCGCAACGGAGCGTGGGATGATGGTTAAAGAACGAAGGACTTGGATCGTTCGGTATAACCTTTCTACACTCTTTACAGTTTGTTAGTTTAGCAATAATGGCAGATCCGGGTTAAAGTATACGATAGCGCCAGTTAAAAAGTTTTTGTTCCGCATTTGGCGTCTGTAGAAGGCCGGGGCGCTAGCGTAGACTTACACGAGTCCCAAGAGCTCGCTTGCTCTTACTCCGTGTCCAGTGAACGGAGTCTTTGTCATCTTTCCTTTGAGACAAGATTCACAAGAAAGTCTACAATGCCATAAGATTGATATTCGAACGGATTCAAATATCCTTCTCTTTGTAACTTAGTCAACCTTCTCTCATTGATGTGACCTAGTCTACAATGCCATAAGAAAGTCTGATTTATTTCTGGAGACTTTCTTTTAAGTGTGTTCTGGATATTGAAAACCTGAGCTTGACTTAATACGTATATACCGTTATCTAATGTACCGGACCCAATCATAACTTGATTTAGGTGGATGTTAACTACATCGCTTACGAATGTAAAATCATATCCCTCTCTTGAAAGTGAGGATACTGATATGATATTACATGTCATACTAGGTACATACAAACAGTTACGTAGAATCAATATATGCCCACTGGTCAAACCTATGCGATATTCTCCCACGGATTCAGCGTCTACGCTCATTCCGTTTGCAACTCTGAGAGACCAATTACCTACCTTTATAACTCTACGGTTTCTCAAAGCACGTATTGAATTACAGATATGAGATCCTGCTCCGGTATCTAGTACCCAGGAAGTAGAGTTAATTGACAAACAGTTCTTAATAGCAAATACACTTGAGGTTGATGCCACAACATGCTTCGAATCCTGGCTACTGGCTTTGCTAGCCTTGCAATCATTCTGCCAATGTTCATTCCTGTAACAATAGGAACGTCCCTCTTTTACTATATCCAGTCCCGAAACTTTTGCCGTTCTCTTTCCTTCTGCTTCCCTGGTTTCCTTCAGGGTAGGAGGCAGAGACTGTAGAATCAAGTTAGTATCTGACTCGTTTCCCAACGCAGTCTCCAGGTCCTGGAGCTTATCAATACAGCTAGTCATTGTAAGGACGTTGTCCCTTACAGATGACCCGTCAGCCAACCTCGCTTGAATTAATTCGTTCGAGGTCTCATATCTTGCGATATGAGATTGCTCTCCATATAAATCTTTGTTATGGAGAAAGATGGAAACTAGGTCCATCTTCTCGTGCTGCTTCTGGTAAACACCATCAACTGAAGCTAACATGAGGCACTTAGCTTTCGCTTTATCTTTTTCCCTTGTCTGACGAATATCCATATCCGCGACAGTAGAAACTGGACCTGGGACAGCGGGATCTTTAGTAGTAATAGGGTGGTCCAGCTTGTCATAAGCAATGGACATCTGGACAGACTTTTGCCACTTATATAAGTAAGATTCAGTCAAATTATTATCTAGATGTAACCTATGTGTGGTTAGAAGGTCGTTGCAATTTTAAGAGAGAGAAGAAAATACTATTAGCATGATGCTCTTGCAAGTTTAGAGTGGTTTAATTTATCTAAACAGGATGGCTCCCACTATTTCTCGAATCCCTCCTCAAACCATAAAAAAAGAATTAGCTAGGACTATTCTCACCATACAATTCTTTCTTAACCGTTCAGCCAGATCAATGTCGATACTTCGACATAGGTTTTGCAACGCTTTCGCGAAGTTCCTTAATTAAATAACCTCTTTTCTCTGGGGGCGTAACCCCGCTGACACCTTTCTAGGCACCTACTTGGTTTATAGCATTGATCGTTTAGTGACGAATCTCCTGATAAGTAGTATATACTCACAGTAGGATCGGGATCCAAAATATCATCGTATGATATTGCTGAAGGAATCCTACCAACATTCATCAAACTCCAAAATGGTATGCTTTCTCTGCAAATTTCAGTTTCTTTAGAAATTCCCGATATATATTTTTGCCCCATGCTCTTATAACCTTGGCGTTGGTCAAAATGTCATAAGTCACATGTCATGTTCTACCCATCATTGTCCTAGTTAATTTGAACCCATCCGTACATATCCCTGACGTTGGCCAAATGATAATACGGTTGTCCCAAACTAACACATCTATCTATGCAAACAAATGAAATACTCCAGCACCTACCAAACACTATGCCCTGGCGTTGGTCAAATGCATAGCTTGAATACTACTGAATATCCAAATGAAATGACGGAGGGCTACGAATGGTTTTGGCAAAACCGTGAACGTATTGAACTTGATATAATCGAAGGAACCTGATACTTTTTAAAAGGAGTGGTTAAAGCTCCGCAATTAAAAATTCTAATCCTTATTAAAATAACCGAGTGGTTTCTTTTAAATTTGTTCCAACGATTAAACTTTGGTTTATTTTCTTTATAATAATGCGTCCCATCAATTATCCTATCATTGCATAAAACAACGAAAATACCACGTCCTCTTATGCCATCCGCATTCTCCACGGGGTCCCGTCATCACCCGTTAGGTTACTTAACTAACGACAGAACGAGGGCTGGGCTAGCGCGGGTGTAAAACATAAGTGACGTCTAATAGCTATCATATATAGATATTGTACATTCGTCAGAAGCAATAATAAGCATTCCAGATCAAAGATGAACTTTATTGGATTTATTAGCAATCCGCATTTGCTTTGAGCCTGCAATAAAAGACAGATTACACAGTTGTGATGAATAGCCATTACCCCACCCTAGACCCCTACGGGTACGGCAAACTACCCGCTAAGTACCCGAAGTGAAGCGGTCTCCCTCAACAACTTGAGTAGGCCACTAAACACTTCGACGTACCCGGTAGTTTGTGTACCCCACCTTGGGTCTATCCTAGGAGCAAAAAACAGTAAAAAGAAATAATACAACGGTGGCTACAACCGCAACTTGGATGTGCCCCGCAAAAGAATATTACATCAAATTACATTTACATTAAATGAATGAATATTAAACACATCTCAAACCCCGGCTAATCATCACAACAGTCCAATACAGTTCATATACACAAACAATAAACATTACAGAAATGTGCAACCCCCTGCCAACCGACATACTAGCAGTTAGGGGAGGTTTACGAACACATTAAACATTACAGATAAAAACCCAATTAGCAAATATCTTAGAATATCGATCGATAACTATATTCCGTGTTTACCTCAAAACCCAACCTGCACTGAAGTAACCTGGGTAAAAACAGAACATACAGGAAAACAAAAAACACCAAAATATGAATATTAGAGCAAATCCGAGTCAACGCCGAGTTGACTCGGCGGCGGATCCACGGCCAAAAGCACCATATGGCCGTGGATCCGCGGCCGTTTTGTCGTGTTGTGATCTCGTATTTTCTCAGTATTCATATAATTCCCTGCTGTGAATTTTAAAGTATGTCAAATTATTTTTCAGACACTTCTAAAATTAACAGTAACATTGGGTTTTTGGTTTTTTATTTTCGTGTTTTCCGTCGATCGAACTTATAATCAGTTGCTAACAAGCTAGTAATAGTTTAGTTGGCTCTGATACCACTGTAAGTCCATTTCACGCACCCCACGAACTTGCAGGGAGACGGAATATATGAAAAACGATTATCAAAGCTTCGTAACACGGACATGAGCGCATGAATCGTTTCTAAACCATTGCTAACTAACTACTAGAGGTTTAACTACTCCGATACGAAGTTATACCTCACGTTACTTGTCCTTCGGGTCTTCATCGCGGTCCTCCACTCCTCGTAGGCTCCTTGGAACATCGGCACCTCAACGGCCTCCTCGAATCAAAGACGATCCACCCGAAAGCTCCTACACCAAGCTTAATCTCAAACTTGAGATAACTAGGTTGCTTAAAGTGCTAATCTAAGCTACCTAGGGGATATAGAGTGAGGTTATGAATGTATTAGTCTAGCTAACCCTTGATCTCAACTCATGAGAGGTTAGGGTTAGGGTTTGAAGAGTGAGTGAGCTTGAGGAGAGAGAATGTGAGAATGATAATGATAATGAAAAAGCTTCTCACTTGAATATATGAAACATAATGAATTATCAAATAAATGATTATTCACCATGCTTCATTAATTCAATATGAGTGATTCACTATGTGAGTCATTAATCAATAAATGATGCATTAATGACATTAGTGAATCATACAAATGAGTCGCAAATTTCATTTAATACAATGCCGCCACCCCAAGTAACTGTAAGTCTACGGTAGCGCCCCGGCCATCTTTCAGACGCCAAAATACGGAACAAAAACTTTTATAACTGGCGTTATCGCATAGTATAACCCGGATCTGCCATTAACGCTAAACTAACAATCTACAATGAGGGAAGAAAGGTTATACCGAACGATCCGAGTCCTTCGTTCTTTAACCATCATCCCACGCTCTGTTGCAGCTGCTCCAATCTCGTCGATCTCAGATCTCCTCGTCCAGGTGGCACCATGTCATCGGATCTTTAAACGGGCTCCCGCCTCTGGCTCGAGGCAACTCGGTCATCAAGTTTCCTAGAAGAGATGACCAAGATTGATGTAGAGAATGAGTAGAAGACTTTGTCTCGCTTCGTCCAAAGCCATGGACGAACGGTTAATGAAGTTGCCATGGGAATCGGGTGATGGAATGAAATGAGCTGTGAAATTCCATACACCGAAAACTATCATCTTTTTTCCAAATGAATCAAATCAAGTGAGTGTAAAATCTCATCGGCACCAAGGAGGAGGCCGGCCACAATATATAGAGGTAGGGGGGTGAGTGTAGGAGAGGGGGAGGTGACAATAAGAAAATATCTCTAGTGTGAACACAAAGTGTGAACACACTTAATGAAATGATGAATCATTAACCTAGTCATCAAGCATTAATGGAATCATTAAATGCAACCATGACTCACTAAACACCTCACCACTTCTAGAACCTTCTAGGAGCTTCCACACTCATCTCAAGAAAAGATAAATCCGTATTTAACCAAATGTTAAATACGGCTGATAGAAAACAGGAAACTGGCAACTTCCAAAAGTGATCCCGAAACGAATTTCAGGATAACCCCGTAACTGTATAAATATACCCGCATTTGTATTACGACCGAATACAAATGCAACTGAGACAAAGATATTATATCTACTCTGTATAATACATGGATCCGGCTTAAACCAAAGCCCACCAGTATTATCTGCCCGAAATATGACACGTGCGTAAACGCACGTGCATTTTCCGAACCCTGCCATAAAACTATACGGCCTCTACAATGTTTCGCCCGAACTTGGGAAACTATCTGTGGGGGACTCTAATGACTCGTCAGTACCCTGGCAGTGGGTTTAACCACAAGCCGTCAGCGGCACTAGCTATGCGTAACGGCTGTCCATGGACTGACCTCAAGGGAGGCCGATGAGCGAACTCATCCGGAAACCCTACTGAGCCTAACAGTGACAATGTATATACAGTCCGGTCTGTTCGTCTATGAGTATCGCATATCCGGCCTAGGGGGCTGTAAGTGCACGGCGGCGCCCCGGCCGTCAATCCGACGGCCAAACGCGGAAACGGTGGTAAACTTAAATTTTTGCGGACTTGGCAAAACGGAACCACCGCGCACTATCACCCGGATCGTTAACCATTAACAAGTCTAAGCTACAAAGAGGATGGGAAAGAGATATACCGACGATCCAAGTCCTCCGGTCTTCATCTCCACTCCGATCTCCTCGCGGGATCTCCGTCCGTCTCCTCCTCGTCGCCGGAAGTGCACCACGTTGCCTACATCGTTTACGGGCTCCCACCTCAATGCCGAGGCAACTCGGGCACGAAGCCGGCTACTCGACGTGCCCAAGGTTCGTTGTAGAATATGTAGTGAGCAAGTCTCATTTTTGGGGGTTTGTGGAATTGCTATTGGTGAAGGAAAAGAGAGCTTGGAGAGAGGTGAGAAAAATGGAGCATACTCAAGAAGGAATGTATCATATTTTTCTCCACACATCAAAATGAAAATCAATCCCCTTCCCACAAGGAATGGCCGGCCCCCCCTTCATGTGTGATTGGAGAGAGAGAGAGAGAGCAAGGTCAAGGGGTGGGTGGAAGCAATGATGCAAGAGGGCATCATGAAAGAATATGATCATAAGCAAAAACCACACACAACCACAACCATCATCAACAACCATGATGCTAACAAAGTCAAGCCATCATGAAGTATGAAGTCAAGCAAGTCAAAGGAGGGTGCTATCATGATACAACAAAATGCAAAGACCCCCTTCCACAAATGCCTATTTGCAACAATGCAAATAAGCCCTCCTCCACCAATCTTCGGCCAATGAACGGAACAATGGAAATCGGCCGAAACGGAAAGCAAACTGGCAACTCCAGAAAACTGGTCCCGTAATAAATTACAGGAAAACCCCGATACTGTGCATACACACCCGCATCTGTATTTCGACCGAAATACAGATGCAATGAGACAAAATCTACACTGTACTATACTAGGATCCGGCTTATACCAAAGCCGGCTAGTAAAATCTGTTCGATCCTGATCCGTGCAATACTGCACGTATCTGATCGAACCCTGCCATATTACCATACGGCCTATAGTACAAACTGTCCGATCCTGATCCGTGCAATACCGCACGTATCTGATCGGACCTTGCCATATCTCCATACGGCCTCTACAACCTTTCGCCCGAAAGCTGAGTAACTGTAAATGTGGTGGACTCTAAAGACTCGTCAATACTATGGCTGTGGATTTAACCACTAGCACGTCAGAGGTATATGCCAATACGTGACGGGCCACCAGCTATTGACCAAAAGGGACGTCGATGAGGAAGCTCACCCCGACACCCAACTGAGCCTGTCAGTGACAATATCCGTGCAGTCCGGTCCGTTCGTCTATGAGCATCGCATGGCGGGCCTAGGGGGTTGGTAAAAGTCAGACCCCCAAAAGCGGTACAAGTCGTGTCGGAGTGTAGCCCAGAACACCCTGAGATACTACTGGAATACCTACCAGTAAATCTCCTTGCCTTGGCCAAGGACTTTGTGTAATGGCTCTCCTAGACACAGCACGACCTCACCCCCAATACCGGGAGAGACGAACCCCTGAAGATACGCTCACTGCCTCCATGTGGCTCGGGACTGTACCCAACTAAAACCTGTTTGCACGACTCCTTTGAGCCGTGGTAGGGTAGTAATCAAAGTACAGTGGGAACTCACACGAGACAAATGACGATCCCCAGGTCGATGAACTAACCTGCACACATGTCACCAGGGAACTGCCATCTGACGTCTGGTATATGACCAACTAGCATGTTCCCGGCGAGTCCTGTCTGGTGTACTCATAACCCAATGAGCACCTGTATACATCTTAGGTGATCCAACTGACACCAGTGGCTTGTGAGACCGGCCACCGCCCCTCGTCGGGGTCTCGACTGTATACACTAGTCTACTAATGGAGTATCGATGCCCAGTCTCGAAACTCCCACGACTAGGGACCTTTTAAGGATAAGCTTATAGACCCCCAGCTCCCACTTATATGATCGCCCTCATACTGCTGGTGGTCAAGCAAGAATCCTAGGGGCTCTATCAACGTGTAATAGCGACGTGTCATGTCACCTAAAGCAGTACACGATGATAAAGGTAAACCAGATAGCATACTATCATCTCGAGTAAGACTGTCCTACCGGGATAGGTCCTCCCTCAATCATTACAATCACGTACCTGTGACCTAATAATTGACTCTGAGGGCACTATCTCCAACAGGGGCTAGTAACGTCAGACCCCCAATAGCCGTATAAGTCGTGTCGGAGACAAGCCCTGGACACCCTGAGATACTACTGGAGTACCTACCAGTAAATCTCACCTCCCTTGGCCAAGGACTTAGTGTAATGGCTTTCCTAGATACAGCACGACCTCCACCCCCAATACCGGGAGAGACGAATCCCCTGCCGATCCGCTCACGTGCCTCCATGTGGATCGGGACTGTACCCAAAAACTACCTGTTTGCACGACTCCTTTGAGTCGTGGTAGGGTAGAAATCAAAGCACAGTGGGAACTCACACGAGACAAATGAAGACCTCAGGTCGATGAACTAACTTGTACACATGTCACAAGGGAACTGCTATCTGACGATATGTATAATACCAACTAGCAGGTTCCCAGCTAGTCCTGTCCGGTGTACTCATAACCCAATGAGTACCTGTATACATCTTAGGTGATCCAACTGACACCGGTGGCTTGTGAGACCAGCCACCGCCCCTCGTCGGGGTCTCGACTGTATACACTAGTCTACTCCGGAGTATCGATGCCCTGTCTCGAAACTCCCACGACCAGGGACCACTATTAAGGATATGCTTATAGACTACCCAACTCTCACTTATATGATCGCCCTCATACTGTTGGTTGTCAAGCTAGATCCTAAGGGCTCTATCAAAGTGTAATCGTGATCAGTCACCTGAACCTACACACGACTAATAAAGGCAAAGCAGATAGCTTACTATCATCTCGAGTAAGACTGTCCTACCGGTATAGGTCCTCCGTAATCATTGCAATCACGTACCTGTGATCCAATAATTGACTTTGAGGGCGCTATATCCAACAATTTCCCACTTGCACTTAAGACTAATTATTGAGATGTCGCGTATTCACAGCCCGTGTGAAACGAACACCCAACTCCTCTACTAGTCAGTTTCACAAAGTCCGTTTGTAAAACTATTGTGTTCGACAAATAGCCTCAGTGAGTGGATCCGCCCTGATGTTTCTTTCTGTGTCTCTCTTAATCTCAAATTCGCGGAGAAAACCATCTCCCGAATTGAGCAATACATGTCTTAGAATATGTCTGGATATCTGATGGGACCTTAGTTCATAAATGAACTCCAAATCCAAACTTCTTAGACTGTATCGATAACTGAACCTAATCAGTATCCGGCACCATGCTTCCCACAGTATCCGCTTGGACCACCTGTCCATAATACCGTCCCTCTTCGTCAGAGGGAAAACTATAACTCTGACAATCTCTCTGTCATCCATGTCACCTTTGAAGCCTGGAATGATAACCGTCTCCCGAAAGAGGCTGCCGTCATCAATTCCGTAGAACATTCACTTATGTTCTAAAACTGCTTCCTTATGTTTCTCCAGGATTGGATTAATACAAACTTATTACATCTAGTGCAAAATCAACATTTGGTGTGGTACTTGACATCTCATGATTGACTCAATTGCCTAAGCAAGTGATCTGCCAATCATGCACATCCCTCTCTCCTTTAGTCTGTAAGACACCTTTAGCGAGGGTGACTCCATCACCTGCAGGTACACCACCATGCCAGGAGTCAACTATTCTAAAAACCGTTAGAATACTGTCAAAGTACCCATATTGGGAAACTACCCAAATCCAGATCTAAAACCATAGATCTAGAAACCAAAATGTCAAACATTATATCCATATCCTGTCTGGAGAAACAACCGGGTGACGACCAAAGTACAACCGATCGTAGTATAGGAATTTTACTTCCTACTCTGTGTATGTCATCCAAATACTAGGGCATCACACCCTACTACCTTCTTAACAGATCCATCCCTTATTCTGAAGAAGTCAAACCCATGACTGTCACATCAAAATTAGATGATCAATCTCCGCTATAACTGCTTTAGTCTATAAATAGACATAAGCTACTTGCCCACTATGCTTCCGCTCCTCCTACTGATCACAACAACCCTCCTACCGGGTCTCATAGCCTGGAACAACAGTAGTGTCAAGTCTGGGTAGATAAAAACCTCCCTGTCACCGTCCTTGAGGCTACCGAAGTACCTCTCGGGTGTCTGAGGTTACCCACCAAATCTGCGGAGTGGCTAATGGAATGTCAAACTTGATTGAATCTTTAGGTCCTATTAAATTTTCCGTAATCGTTTGCGGTTCTGGAATCACTTCCAGTTCTACCATACTCCCACTACTGTTTTCTGAAAAAATCCATTTTACTAAAACTGTGGCGAGTCAAGAACAATATCACTATTGGTCTTCCAGATGGTAGAAAGTCAACCCTCATCATAGCCTGGGCCAATCCACAAACTGCCATTACAGAAGCGTGCCCTGAGTTATCCAGAGTCTGGTTTTAAGCATAAGCTAGACAACTCCCCGTACCTTAACAACGTTAAGATATGAACCATTCTATATCCAATATAGAAACTTTGGCATTTATTTAATTGGAACCAGGTTCAAATCATGCAGCTGTCTCCAGTGCATATCAACTTTAATGGAGAGAGGCTAATCAGCATTACTCAACTTAGGAATCCATCCAATTATGAGTAACCAAACAAGTTTCTCAAAACTTTTACTATCATCTGAATACCAATCACAAGTATCTACATCTTCGATCTCTTTGAAAAATCCCGATACTTGCGACATCTGGTTCTCTACTTTATTCTTATACCCACAACTTCTCAAAACATAGACCTTGTATTTCTACGAAACACTTGTCTAAAAACTAGAGAAGTCATAAGTAAACAGAATATAGTACGATGACCTACCCCTTTGTCCTGATGGACACTGGACAACATACAATACTCTGTATAAGTCCGCTGAGTTGAATAACTCAAAACCTGTGCGTCGTAGGTTGAAAACTATACCCAGGCGATTTCCTCAAATATCACCAATTACAACGAATTCCGATATAATGAGGATAATCACCTAATTCCCAATAACTTTCTCCCACTCATCATCTGTAAAACCATACAGATATGAGAATGAAACCTGGTGAATACACACCCTGAAGTAAGTATCTAATCGGGAAAACAGTTTTCCATTAACAATGCACCGAAACATGAAAATGTTTCGTAAGGGTATCCTGGTATACATAGTAATGCCTCTTCCATAATCCAATTCATGACTTTAACCGTATATTTCTTTGCCATCTCTCCAAATCCCTTTATTTGTCTTTAGTCGTTACCTTCTGTACACCATCGCTAGGCTAAATGGTTTTCTTCCTTCCCTACCGTTCGGCACCAGCCTATGGTTTGGAAGAAGACTATTCAGTAAGCATAATAGGTGTACCCTTCTAAACCAAGGAGTACTCGCAACTGAGAGAAGGTGATGATAAAAGACAACTAAATAATACCTTATTCTTTTAAAGGTGAAATAGGAGTGGCGATGAAGTACGCGGTTTGGTCGTGAATGATAACAGTCGCAACTTACTTTACCCTCATTCTAATCCCTTTATTTTGTCTTTATATATTACCTTCTGTACAACCTATTTAGGCTAATTGGTTTTCTTCATTCCCTACCTTTCGGCACCTACCTATGGTTTGGAAGAAGACTATCCAATAAGCGTAATAGGTGTACTCTCCTAAACCAAGGAGCCCTCACAACCTGAGAGAAGGTGATAATAAAAGACAACTGAATAAACCAATTCTATTTCTCCTGAACCTTGATCCATCCTCGAAGGAGTCCCTTCGAGTTCGTATATAACCATATGATGGATCTATCCAATGGAAGTGGATGTCCGTAGTAATACGGGTGTTCTGAGAAATACAAAGGGTAGAAGAAGGAGTGGCAATGACTTATGCAACTCAGACAATCCAAAAGCCAGTATTTTAAGAAGGTTCGGTCAACTTGGTCACTGAGTCAAAGGTCGCTGCCAAAGAGAGAGAGAAAAGAAACACTCTGCGTGCACTCTAACCTAGATCAGAATGGTTATCACTTTATCTAATCCGGAAACCTCCCACTGTACTGTCAAGTTCTCCTCCAAACATGATAGAAGAATCAATCGGGATCACCCGAAGAGTAAACCAACTCATCTGTGGGAATCGGGATCCAACTCTCATCGCATGATAACCTGACGGAATCCATTCGCGTTATCACACTCCAGAAGGTATGCGCATGCCTGGCAAGTTTCAGTTTCTTTAGAAACTCCCGATATGATTTTTACCCCATGTTCTTATGACCTTGATGAAGGCCAACAAATCATAAGTCATATGTCAAGTTCTGCCCGTCATTATCTTGTCAATTTGAACCCACCCGTACATACCCTTGACGAAGGCCAACAAGGTAATACGACTGTCCTAAACCAACTCATCTATCTATGCAACAAATGAATACCCCAGCAGCTACCAAACACTATGCCTTGACGAAGGCCAACAAACATAGCTTGAATATTACTGACCATCCATAAGAAATGATGGAGGGCTACGGCTGGTTTTTGGCGAAAAACCTTTAACGTAATGAAGTTGATCTCGTTGAAGGAACCTGATAGCTTTTTATAAAAATATAGTGGCGAAAACCTTTGCTAAAGAGGTCACTCCCGGTGAAGGGATCTCGGCTCTTTCCTCGTGGAATGAGGTGCAGGATATTCCACTGAATACCGTGATGCAAAGCAACATGTAATCGACTATAGTGAAGTTATTACCCTGACGCAAACTTCTGCCCAAGGGGTCAGTCCCGGTGAAGGGATATCGGCCCTTGCTCCGTCGAATGAGGTGCAGGATATTCCAACCGAATATCACCGTGCAAAACAAAAGGAAACATCTTTGTAATAACACTTTTTAAATTTGTTCCAACAACATCCAAACAGGTTTGTTTTACTTTGCATTGATCAGAATCAACGCAGACCCATCAATAAATCACACCAGAAAAGAACGAAAATAAAATGTACGTATATGCCATCCGCATTCGTCACTGGGTCCCGTTATCACCCGTTAGGTTACTTAACTAACGACAGAGCGGGGACTGAACTAGCGCGGATGTAAAACATATACAACATCTAATAGTATATAAACCAATATACAATAATCGCTCCAGGCATGATAATATGCAACATTACAGAAAAGTAATAAGCATCACAGAACAATACAGATAATATGGGATCCCCGAGTTTCACAGAGCCGCTGCTGAAACCAGACGTTCCCCTGTCGTGTGGATAGCTTGTGCAATGAAACCTAGACCCCTATGGGTGCGGCAAGTTACCCGCCAAAACCTGAAGCAAGGCAGCCCCCTACAGCAAAGTGAATGGACCACCCTGCACTTCACGAAATCCGGTAATCTTGGGCACCACTCCTTGGGTCAACCTGTACCCCCTACGAGTGCGGCAAATAGTCTGCCAATTCTAGAGTGAGGCCCCTCTGCCTCTTAAAGCCATGAGATGCGGACCCGTTGCCCTCCAGAACCCGGCTATCTGTGCACTCCGTCGCGGGGTAAAACCTAGTACAGAAATGGAAAAATAGTACAACAGGTACATCGACCGCAACCTGGTCGTGCCCCAAAAGAATATTATACAACAGGTAGTGACGGCAGTGCACAAGTTGGACGCTCGCCCTGCAATATCAAATGTACAAATAAATCCAAACTGCACTATCATGGCATACTGCTATCCACCACGACAAATCCGCAACATCACAGCACAACACAGAACATCAACGCGAATGTCACGTTCGCAAACCCGTCTAAAAGAACTATAGCAATCAGACGCGGTTTACCGATCAAATGGCATTCCCGGTCGGAGATATAATGTAAGTACTGTAAACTAACATGTTTAAATTTCGATCGACTAAATATCACGAAGTGGGCCCCACGAACATCTGTTGAACAGTAACAAAATCTGGGCCCAAAAGATATATACCAAAACCCCCAAATTCCAGATAAGAACCCACTGTGCAAATTTGGGGCCACGATCTCACTGAATGGCCGCGGAAGGGCGGTCAAACGATAGGTTTGACCACGATTCCGCGGTGGTCTTGTTGAATCACGTGCCCAAATTTGCACGGTGTTCTTAAAAACCCTGCTGAATTTTCTGTGATATGTAAAATTATTTTTAGAACCCTTTATAAATCAACAGAAAGTCAGAACTAGAATTTTGCGGTTTTCGATATCCGGTTCGATCGATGTTTTAAACGCGTTAGCACAATTTAGTAAAGCTTAATGGCATGGCTCTGATACAATGTAAGTCTACGGTTGCGCCCCAGCCGTCTTTCAGACGCCAAAATGCGGAACAAAAACTTTTATAACTGGCGCTATCGCATACTATAAGCCGGATCTGCCATTAACGCTAAACTAACAATCTACAAAGAGGGAAGAAAGGTTATACCGAACGATCCGAGTCCTTCGTTCTTTAACCATCATCCCACGCTCTATTGCGGCTGCTCCGATCTCGTCGATCTCCGATCTCCTCGTCCAGGTGGCACCACGTCATCGGATCTTTAAACGGGCTCCCGCCTCTGGCTCGAGGCAACTCGTCATCAAGTTTGCTAGAAGAGATGACCAAGATTGATGTAGAGAATGAGTAGAAGACTTTGTCTCGCTTCGTCCAAAGCCATGGATGAACGGTTAATGAAGTTGCCATGGGAAGCGGGTGATGGAATGAAATGAGCTGTGAAATTCCATACACCGAAAACTATCATCTTTTTTCCAAATGAATCAATTCAAGTGAGTGTAAAATCTCATCGGCACCAAGGAGGAGGCCGGCCACAATATATAGAGGTGGGGGGGTGAGTGTAGGAGAGGGGGAGGTGACAATAAGAAAATATCTCTAGTGTGAACACAAAGTATGAACACACTTAATGAAATGATGAATAATTAACCTAGTCATCAAGCATTAATGGAATCATTAAATGCAACCATGACTCACTAAACACCTCACCACTTCTAGAACCTTGTAGAAGCTTCCACACTCATCTCAAGAAAAGATAAATCCATATTTAACCAAATGTTAAATACGGCTGATAGAAAACTGGAAACTGGCAACTTCCAAAAGTGATCCCGAAACGAATTTCAGGATAACCCCATATCTGTATAAATATACCCGCATTTGTATTACGACCGAATACAAATGCAACTGAGACAAAGATATTATATCTACTCTGTATAATACATGGATCCGGCTTAAAACAAAGCCCACCAGTATTATCTGCCCGAAATATGGCACGTGCGTAAACGCACGTGCATTTTCCGAACCCTGCCATAAAACCATACGGCCTCTACAACGTTTCGCCAGAACTTGGGAAACTATCTGTAGGGGACTCTAATGACTCGTCAGTACCCTGGCAGTGGGTTTAACCACAAGCCGTCAGCGGCACTAGCCATGCGTAACGGCTGCCCATGGACTGACCTCAAGGGAGGCCGATGAGCGAACTCATCCGGAAACCCTACTGAGCCTAACAGTGACAATGTATATACAGTCCGGTCCGTTCGTCTATGAGTATCGCATATCCGGCCTAGGGGGCTAGTAACGTCAGACCCCCAATAGCTGTATAAGTCGTGTCGGAGACAAGCCCTGAACACCCTGAGATACAACTGGAGTACCTACCAGTAAATCTCACCTGCCTTGGCCAAGGACTTGGTGTAATGGCTTTCCAAGACACAGCACGACCTCCACCCCCAATACCGGGAGAGACGAATCCCCTGCCGATCCGCTCACGTGCCTCCATGTGGATCGGGACTGTACCCAAAAACTACCTGTTTGCACGACTCCTTTGAGCCGTGGTAGGGTAGAAATCAAAGCACAGTGGGAACTCATACTAGACAAATGACGACCTCAGGTCGATGAACTAACTTGTACACATGTCACAAGGGAACTGCTATCTGACGATATGTATAATACCAACTAGCAGGTTCCCGGCGAGTCCTGTCCTGTATACTCATAACCCAATGAGCACCTGTATACATCTGTTAGCTATATGTTTGCCCTAGAGGCCATTACTGTACATAGGATGTATATTTTAGTGGATGCTTGGAAATATATAGGGAGGACTTTCTTGCTCGACATGATAGTATGCTATTTGGTTACTCTTTACCTTAACGTGTATACTGATTGTCTCTCTGTTATACGTTGGTAAAGCCCTTAGGATGTGTACTTGACTACCTGGACTATGATGCGGATCATACTAGTGGGGACATGATAGTCTATAAGTACATCCTTCAAAGTCCCTAGTCGTGGGTGTATCGAGACGGGGCATCGATATACCAGAGTAGACTAGCGTATACCTTCTCGACCCATACAGATAGGCGATGGATGATCCCATATCCATTGGTGTTTGACATCAGAGATGATATACGGGTGCTCAGTAGAGACTGGGTACACTGGACGGACTCGCCGAGAACTCGCAGATGGTATTATACCTTACGTCAGATGGCAGTTCTCTGGTGACACTGGTACAGGTTAGTCTGTAGACCCGAGATCGTCATAGAGTCTTGTGTGATTCCCACTGTGCTTTGATTTCCACCTTACCACGTCCAAGAGGGCATGCAAAACGGTGGTTTTTGGGTACAGTCCCGAATCACATGGAGGCAATGAGCGATAGGAGGGGATTCGTCTCTCCCGGTATAGGGAGTTGATGTTGCGTTGTGTTCGATTGGCTATAACCGGAAATCCCTGACCATGGTTGCTGAGATTTGCTGGTAAGTGTTACCAGTAGTTTCTCGAACTGTTATAGACCTCATATCGACACGACTTATCTAGCTATTGGGGTCTGACGTTTACCACCCCTAGCCAAGATATGCGACATATCAAACGAACAGACCGGACTGTATGGAAAGTGTTACTGGTTGGATTCACAGGAGTGTGAGCGGGCTTGCTCGTCGATCTTCTGATCGCTCAATACCCGGGTGGCCGTTACGTTTAGCAGAGCACTTGCGGCTTGTGGGTTATTGATATGATCATCACCTGCTGCCGGCGTATTGACGAGTCTTTAGAGTCCTACACAGAGGTTTCCTGGCTCAAGCGAAAGGAAATATGAGCACATATGAGATATGTGCGGGACCGAGAATTATACCAGTATGTGATACTGTTTTCTATTCTCGCAATTTGTATCATTGGTCGGTTATATGTGATATAGCCGGGTTACCGAATCAAGTGTTGATTCGATACATTGATAAACTTGATATTAGTCGGTTATATGCGATATGTCCGAATCGTTAAATCAAGTGTTGATTTAATGATTTAATGTATAATTATATATTTGATATATTACTTTACATTAACTAGTATTAGTTCACTTAAGATGGATTTTCTCACTTGATGTGCACATTGTATATATGATATAGTTTTGTGCACTAGTTTGTATCATGTTTGATGATACATGCAAACTTGGGTGTATATTTGATTTAAACCTTGGTTAAGAAAATGGTTAGGGTTTTAATTTATTTATTCATTTATTTATTTATTTCATTTTGGCAAGAAATGAAATGGTTGCTACTTTTGTTTTACATTGAAGCTTCATGAAGCTTTGAAAAAGTCTACCATTTTTGTTTCATGCCTAACCTAACCATTCACCTAACCTTAGTTTACTCTCTACACATAACCATGGTTGCTAATATGATAAGAATCACTTATTTTCTATTTTCCAATAATACTTATCATATTATCATCTTCTTCTTCTTCTTCTTGAAGAAGAAAGAAGCTTGCCAGCTTCAATGGTGAAATGAGAAAATGAGTGAGAAATCCAAAGTTCAAAGTGCCTTTTGTTTCTTGCCTTTATCACTTGGATCAGACTCAGCTGTCCTAAAGCCCCTGCTTCTTTTTGATCTTCTAAAGTGAACCCACTTCCTATTTCTTCATCCTCTACCACTTGCCAAGTAGTATAGGGTGTTTTCTTCACAAGTTTCTTGACTTGGTGAAGTTGGAGCTTGATCTTGTGTTGTCTCGACGTAGATCATCTTCGGCATCGAAGTCGACGACCTAGCCCGCCCATTTCTCCGATGAAGCCGACGCTAGAGTCCGGGATCCGATGATCGCAGCGAGGGGATTTCATCACGGAGCTATGGAGGTGGAGGACCGGATCTACAAAGGTTGTATTTCCGTTCACTTCTTAGTAAAGTTGTTTACTTTTTCGGTTTTCGCCCTAAACTCTAGTTAACGATCTAGTTAGGGTTTCTCGGCACCGGATATTTAGGAAATTGGCATGGTTGATGCCTTGTGAGACCTCATTAGTGTGCCTAGGAACCCTACAGTGGTATCAGAGCCTAGCTAGAGCCTTAGGCGATGAGTAGACGAAGTTAGAAACCCGATCGAACCCGAAACCCTAATCCCAATTTGCTCTCTGTACAATTTTTAAATTAGTGAGATTTTCTGTATTAAAAATATGCAGAAAATTAAGCAGGGTCTTATATGAATTACTGTGAAATACGGGGGCCTAATTCGATTAAACCACCGCGGAATCGCGGCACGAGCCTGGCATGTGCGGCGGTTCCGCGGCCGTACGGTCTCCTCCTGCATTGAATTTTGCACAATAATTCCTATTTTGTGGTGCTGAGTATTCTGGGAATTTTTAATTTGCACTCAAGAGTTGAGTTTTCTAGGATGTTTTGGGGCTTCGATGATTCGATCGGAAATTTTGACTTTGTCTATGTGTTTTTCTGGATAATTTTAGAAAATGTTTAAAAGTTTGACCGGATATAAATACCCACTTTTTTCTCTGTCGGGAAATTTCCAAGTGTTGGATCTTTCCATGGTTTAATAACGTTCTAAGTAGTGCAAGTAACGCGATGGACCCTCTAGAAGACAACAAACCTTAACTTGATTATGTGACCGTCTTGAACTGCCCTTTGAACCTTCGGGTTTGCGGCAGTACGGCGTGCCACATGTGAGGCGTTGGCTTGACCCTTCTACGGCTGGACCGTTGGTACTGAGGCATGAACTGGATATTTTAAAACTTGTTTCATGTTTTGATCTGTTTCGGGAAAAACTTGGGTGTTTGAATGTTCGATCGGAAAATTTAACATTTTCTATTTATCTGGAATGGGATACAATAATTGGAATTCACAAGTAGTTATGAGATAACTAAATGAATGTTATAAATCTAGCACTTTAGTCTCACTTGATCGGGTGCCATGGAATTTTGATGCGATCAAAAGTCCGTCACAATCACTTAGCGTACGCGGATACTCGTCGATAAAACTTAATAGACAGCCACGCCCCATAGCCCCGACCAAGTGACTGTAGGAGAACCCTGTCGCCGAAAGCATCCGTTCAGGTGCTCGCGGCAGCGGTGTTCCGCCTTGGTGCACTTCGTCGACGGTATCAGGGGTGTGGCCTTCTACTGGAGTTTGCGACGAGCATTCGATCAGAATATCGGGAATCTTGTTGAATTGCCTGACTTGATAATGAAAAGAGTTTTCGATAATAAGACTAAAATGCGGGGTTTATAATTGTTAGGCATGCAATGTCTAAGGAATTCATTTGATTAGGCATGCGATTTCTAAAGAGATTGCGGATTCCAAATGTTGTAGTTTTACACTTTCTTTTCTGTGACCGTAAGTGTAATATGTGATATCGTCGGTTTCGTTGCTATATATCAACGACAATTGGGATACGCATGTTTATATATGTTGATGACATGTGATGTTATGTGTTGCTGGATATGTTATATTGGATCGTCGTGTTTGAATAGCCGGGGGTTTTTATGTGAGATGAGTGTTTTTCATTTTCATTCTTGTAAAAACTTGTATGTAATATTCTTTTATTGGGGCACTTCCAGGTTGCGGAAGATGTCACCGTTTGTATAATATTTACTTTTCCGCACTAGGCTAGACCCAAGGAGGAGGGCACAAGTAACCGGGTTCTGGAGTCCAGTGGGAGACCAACTCGAGGAGTCGAGTCCGGGTCTCCTAACTCTAGAATTGGTAGGGTTGCTTGCAGCTCTCGTAGGGGTCTAGGGGTGTGGGTTTGGCTATTCATCGTGACCGTGGAATCCGTGTTTTATACTGGCTCATATTGAAAACACGGACGTCCTAGTATATCCAATATTTCATATTTTCTTCTGCTGCGATATCTGTGATGTGATCATGTGATGTTCTGTGATAAATACTGTATATAGTATATATGATATATTATATAGACGTTACTTATGTTTTACACCCGTGCTAGCCCTGCCCTGCTCTGCCGTTAGTTACCTAACCTAACGGTGCACGAGGGGACATCGAGGCGAATGCGGATGGCATAAGTGCACGTCGTATTTATCTTTGATTTTTAGGTGATTTAAATGATGGGACTTCATTACTGTGATTAATGAAAGAAAAGAAACCTAAGATGTTGTGGAATCGAATTTCTAAATAAAACAGGTAGCTACAGTTCTTGCTTTGCATCGCGGTGTTCCTTGTAGAACATCCTGCACCTTATTCGATAAGGAAAGGACCGATATCCCTTCACCGGGAGTGACTCCTTTAGCAATAACTGGTAGATGCTACAACTCTCGGTTTGTCTTTTGATTGCTTCTATAGTTTTTGCTTTGCACAATGATATATATGATATATCCCACACCTCATTCAACGAGGAAAGGATCGACGATCCCTTCACCGGGAGTGACTCCTTTAGCAAAACTAGAAAAGCCTCATAAACACTCCATTTCAAAATTCATTTGATCCTACAACAATATCAAGTTCATTACGCAATAGGTTTTCAGAAAAACCTTTCGTAGCCCTCCGTCATTTCAGATAACTTGTATATAGTATTCGTGCTACATTTGTTGGCTTTCGTCAAGGTGTAGTGTGCGGTAGCTATATGCTGCTTATCAGCAGCATATGATGCGATTGGATTAGGGTAGTCGTGCGGCTTTGTTGGCTTTCGTCAAGGGTTGTGCGGGTGGGTTTAATTCAATCAGGAAATGACGGGTTGAACTTGACTAGTACCCTATGGTTTGTTGGCTTTCGTCAAGGTCATAGGATGCTAGGGGAAAAATTATCGGGAATTTCAAGTGTTGAAATTTGCAATGAGAATGTATACCTTCTATGAGATAGTTGGATCCCGATACCCACTGCGAGTAATTGTTACTCCTGGGAGAGTTTTACACATTACAATTAGCCGATCAAGTAGGTGTCTAGAAAGGTGTCAACGGGGTTACGCCTCTGGGAAAACGAGGTTTACATTAATTAGGTTCGTGCGAAAGCACGGGGGACCTCCCTCAAAGTACCGACACTGGCCTGGCTGAAAGATTGGCGAACTTGTAGCGTGTAATTAATCCCGGCTAGTCTTTCCTTTTAGGGTTTGAAGGAAGATTTGATAAAAACAGTGGGAGCCATCCTGATTAGATAAAATAAATAACCAATCTGATCTTGCAAGAGCGCACGCTGAGTGTTTTCTTCTCTCTCTCTCCTGTTAGCGACCATATCACGCCTTAATCAAGATAATAATACGGATGTATTGACCGAACCCGCTTGTTATACTGAGCTGGGGAACGTTGGTCCCGCTCCAACTTATAATTGTTATAAGACAGAGCAGGAAATAGGGGAATACCAAGATTCCCATGCCGCCCAAACGAAGAAAGTGCATATGATGCATCTTCTTCGGGTGTGTTCGTTACAAAGAACTGTTTCTCTGTATCCTCTACGTCCTGGGTATTTGATACCGGATCAGGATCCCAGATATGTAATCTGTTACATAGGGCTACAGATAGGTAGAGAACTGAGAACGGGTGATAAGTTTCATGAAGCAGAAAACGGGGCAAGTGTTGCAGCCAAGTCTGTTGGTCACTGTCACCCTGTATTACAAATACATTGATTCTGAACGAATGTTATTAGATACCGAACCTGATATACAAAACCATATCAGTCTCTTTATAAGTAAAGAAATGATAAAATTTTGTATTGTTGGATAATGTTTTGAACATTTTTTATATCAAAAGTTGATCGGTTCAGGCATGTTATCTAAAAGCATTGATGTTCTAAATCAAAATACAGTTCTGAGTATACGGAACACACATAAGAGGAATAGTTCAGAAATGAACCGATACTTCTTGAGGTATTGTAGACTAGGTCAGATCAATGTGACCCAACTAGCTAAAGTTACATTTAGATGCATATTTAAATCAGTTTAAATTTACATCTTATGAAACTTGCCAGTCATGTCACAGAGATAAGATGACCATAGCTCCGTTTACTGGAAACAGAGAAAGAGTTAGTGAACTCTTGGGATGATACATGTTGATGTATGTAGGTCCCCTGTCTACACATACGAAGACCGGTTCTTTGTACTTCGTTACATTCTCTGATGATCTCTCAAGATTCAGACATATGTTCCTGTTGAAACACAAGTCCGAACCTTTTGAGATATTCACAGAATATGATTTAGAAGTAGAGAACCAAAATACGGGTATAAGTATTATGTCCTTTGATGTGATCGAGGAGGAGAATACTTGAGCACGGAAATCCTGGACTATTCTAAAGGAGAATGAGATTCTCTCTCAGAATTACTCCTCCGTATACACCATAGCACGATGGTATATCGGGGCGGAGCAGATACACCCTATATGATATGGTGCGCTCTATGATGAGTACTACTGAGTTGCCTATTTTCTTTTGGGAGTTATGCACTTATGAAGTTGCATACCTATTGAATAGGGTTCCAATCAAATCAGTTGCCTACCACTCCATATGAGATATGGTAAGGGAAAAGCCCATCTCTTAAGTCAGTTAAGATTTGGGGTTGTCCGGCCTATGTCTAAAAGCAAAATCCGGACAAGATCGAGGCAAGGTCAGTTCTGTAGAACTGGAAAGGTTCCAGCTATACAAAACTGCAGCTGATAATTTGACAGAACCAAAGGATTCAATAGTCCACGATGAACTTCAGCCTCTCCGCCGATCTAGTAGGGCTCATCACCCACTTGAGAGATACTTCGGTTTCTCTATGACAGTGGGAGCGAGAATTGCATCATGAGATGATGACCCAACTAGTTTCGAGCTGGCCATCAGGAGTGGGACTCTGTAAGAATGGCTGGATGCTTAGCTATCTGAGATGGAACCCTTATACACCAACAAAGTATGGACTTTGGTTGCTTTATCTGAAGGGTTAAATCCCCATCAGGAGCAAGTATATCTTGAGAAGATTACTTGGTGTACATGGAAAAGTTGAGACTTTCAAAGCTAGACTTGTTAAAGGTTTGCATCATTAGCCAGGTATGGATCATGATGAAACTTTTTCTAAGGAACTATGCTTAAGTCCATCCAGATCCTACTTGTTACGGCTATATACCATGACTACAATATCTGGCGGTTGGGTGTCATGACTGCTTTTCTAAATGATGTTTTAGAAGAGAAAGTCTATAAGTACACAGTCAGAAGGCTTCGTAAACAGTGGGAGCAGCGGAAACGTGTGCAAGATGTTTTATGTGATGAAGCAGGCATCGCGGAGTTGGAACATCTGTTTTGATGAGTTAGTCAAACAGTTTGACATCATCAAAATGGTAGATGAACCTTGTATAAACGAAAAGGTAGTAGGGAGTATGGTAGTGATCGTCGTAGAGTACGTGGATGACATACTCTTGATAGGGAAGGAGTTTCCTATGCTACGCTCGGTCAATCTCCGCTTATCACAATGATTCTCCATATAGGATCAAAGTGATACCTCCTAAATCCTGACTTTTCATCTATGAGATAGATGTAATTGGATGCTAGGATTCTCACTAGGAGTAATGAGAAGGTATCAATCGATCCTGGGGAGAATCACTGGAAGGGTTCCATGGTGATAAAGATAACTGAATGTCAGTCACATGCATTGTTTTTACCCTCAGTAGAGGGACGGTATGTTGGAAGAGTTCCAAGCTAGATACCGTGGCATATTAGACGATAAAGGCTGGATACATCGCTACTTAAGATGCTACCAAAGAGGCTGTCTGGGTGTATATTTGTTCATGAGATGAACTTAGTTCCTCCCATTGTGTGACAATGGAGTTATGGCTTATGCCAAGGAACATCCGTCCCATCAGTGATCCAGACATATTCTAAGGCAGTGTCACCTGATCGTGGAGATGGTTGATCTCCAGGGGATCGAGGTTAGGAGAGCAGACTCAGAGGACAACACGGCGGATCCACTTACAAAGGCCTTTTCCCAGAGAGAGACTATTATGGGATGGTTGAGTATGAGATACTACAACTACTGCTACAGATGGCCCTAGTGCAAGTGGGATATTGTTAGTTATATGTATGCCCTAGAGGCCATTACTGTACATAGGATGTATATTGTAGTGGATGCTTGGACATATATAGGGAGGACTTTCTTGCTCGACATGATAGTATGCTATCTGGTTACTCTTTACCTTAACGTGTATACTGATTGTCTCTCTGTTACATGTTGGTAAAGCCCTTAGGATGTGTACTTGACTACCTGGACTATGATGCGGATCATACTAGTGGGGACATGATAGTCTATAAGTACATCCTTCTAGTCCCTAGTCATGGGTGTATCGAGACGGGGTATCGATATACCAGAGTAGACTTGCGTATACCTTCTCGACCCCATACAGATGGGCGATGGATGATCCCATATCCATTGGTGTTTGACATCAGAGATGATATACGGGTGCTCAGTAGAGACTGGGTACACTGGACGGATTCGCCGAGAACTACCAGATGGTATTATACCTTACATCAGATGGCAGTTCTCTGGTGACACTGGTACAGGTTAGTCTGTAGACCCGAGATCATCATAGAGTCTTGTGTGATTCCTACTATGCTTTGATTTCCACCTTACCATGTCCAAGAGGCCGTGCAAAACGGTTGTTTTTGGATACAGTCCCGAATCACATGGAGGAAATGAGCGATAGGAGGGGATTCGTCTCTTCCGGTATAGGGAGTTGATGTTGCGCTGTGTTCGATTGGCTATAACCGGAAATCCCTGGCCAGGGTTGCTGAGATTTGCTGGTAAGTGTTACCAGTAGTTTCTCGAACTGTTATAGACCTCATATCGACACGACTTATCTAGCTATTGGGGTCTGACGTTTACCACCCCTAGGCAAGATATGCGACATATCAGACGAACAGACCGGACTGTATGGAAAGTGTTACTGGTTGGATTCACAGGAGTGTGAGCGGGCTTGCTCGTCGATCTTCTGATTGCTCAATACCCGGGTGGCCGTTACGTTAAGCAGACCGCTTGCGGCTTGTGGGTGATTGACATGATCATCACCTGCTGCCGGCGTATTGACGAGTCTTTAGAGTCCTTCACAGAGGTTTCCTGGCTCAAGCGAAACGAAATAGGAGCGGATATGAGATATGTGCGGGACCGAGAATTATACCAGTATGTGATATTGTATTCTATTCTCGCGATTTGTATCATTGGTCGGTTATATGTGATATAGCCGAGTTACCAAATCAAGTGTTGATTCGATACATTGATACACCTGATATTAGTCGGTTATATGCGATATGACCGGATCGTTAAATCAAGTGTCGATTTAATGATTTAATGTATAATTATATATTTGATATATTACTTTACATTAACTAGTATTAGTTCACTTAAGATGAATTTTCTCACTTGATGTGCACATTGTATATATGATATAGTTTTGTGCACTAGTTTGTATCATGTTTGATGATACATGCAAATTTGGGTGTATGTTTGATTTAAACCTTGGTTAAGTAAATGGTTAGGGTTTTAATATATTTATTCATTTATTTATTTATTTCATTTTGGCAAGAAATGAAATGGTTGCTACTTTTGTTTTACATTGAAGCTTCATGAAGCTTTGAAAAAGTCTACCATTTTTGTTTCTTACCTAACCTAACCATTCAGCTAACCTTAGTTTACTCTCTACAGATAACCATGGTTGCTAATATGATAAGAATCACTTATTTTCTATTTTCCAATAATACTTATCATATTATCATCTTCTTCTTCTTGAAGAAGAAAGAAGCTTGCTAGCTTCAATGGTAAAATGAGAAAATGAATGAGAAATCCAATTTTAAAGTGAACCAACTTTCTATTTCTTTGTCCTCTACCACTTGCCAAGTAGTATAGGGTGTTTTCTTCATAAGTTTCTTGACTTGGTGAAGTTGGAGCTTGATCTTGTGTTGCCTCGACGTAGATCATCTTCGGCATCGAAGTCGACGACCTAGCCCGCCCATTTCTCCGATGAAGCCGACGCTAGAGTCCGGGATCCAATGATCGCAGTGAGAGGATTTCATCACGGAGCTATGGAGGTGGTGGACCGGATCTACAAAGGTTGTATTTCCGTTCACTTCTTAGTAAAGTTGTTTACTTGTTCGGTTTTCGCCCTAAACTCTAGTTAACGATCTAGTTAGGGTTTCTCGGCACCGGATATTGAGGAAATTGGCATGGTTGATGCCTTGTGAGACCTCATTAGTGTGCCTAGGAACCCTACAACATCTTAGGTGATCCAACTGACACCAGTGGCTTGTGAGACCGGCCACCGTCCCTCGTCGGGGTCTCGACTGTATACACTAGTCTACTCCGGAGTATCGATGCCCTGTCTCGAAAATCCCACGACTAGGGACCACTATTAAGGATATGCTTATGGACTACCCAACTCTCACTTATATCATCGCCCTCATACTGTTGGTAGTCAAGCAAGATCCTAAGGGCTCTATCTAAGTGTAATCATGATCAGTCACCTGAACCTATACACGACTGATAAAGGTAAACCATATAGCATACTATCATCTCGAGTAAGACTGTCCTACCGGTATAGGTCCTTCGCAATCATCGCAATCACGTACCTGCGATCCAATAATTGACTTTGAGGGCACTATATCCAACAGTAACCACTCTTCTAGAAGCTTCTCGACAAATTACGAGAACGCCACTCCAATCCGTGAAAACACGGAAAAACTTTAGACTTTATAAATCCAATAACCCGATACTAGAATCTGGCTTAAACCAAAGCCGGCTAGTAAAAACTGTCCGAAAAGTCGTACGTGTGTAAACACACGTATGCGTCCGAACCCTTGTCGTAAAACCATACGACCTCTATATCGGTTCGCCTGGAGCAGGGAAACTCTCTGTGTGGGACTCTAAAGACTCGACACTACGCTGGCAGTGGGTTTAACCATAGACCGCAAGCGGCACTAGCTGTACGTAACGGTCCCCAGGTAGATGTCGATAAGAAGGCCGATGAAGAAAACCATCCGAACTCCTACTGAGCCTGATGTGACAATCTCCGTACAGTCCGGTCTGTTCGTCTAAGACTATTGCATATCAAGCCTAGGGGGCGGCAAGCATCAGTCTCCTAATAGCTGTATAAGTCGTGTCGGAGCGAAGCCCATTACACCCTGAGAAGCTACTGGAACCTACCAGTATATCTCGCTTTCCCTGGCCAGGGACTTTACGTAATGGCTCTCTGACACAGTGCGATATCAACTCCCAATACCGGGAGAGACGAATCCTATCTAACCGCCACTGCTTCCAAGTGCTCGGGACTGCACCCAACTGCTACCTGTTTGCATGACTCCTTGGAGCCGTGGTAGGGTAGCAATCTAAGAACAGTGGGACACACTCGAGGCGAAGTAACAGTGTCAAGTCTGCGGACTATGCTGTACTCATGTCACCTGGGAACTGTTAACTGATGATGGGTATAATACCAACCAATCAGTTCCCTGGTGAGTCCTGTCCGGTGTACCCGTAACCTAACGAGCACCTGTATACTATCTCTAGTACGACGTACTGATGACTGTGGGACAGATCATCTCCCCAACTGGGATGAGAAGCGTATACACTTAGTCTACTCTGGAATATCGATGCCCTATCTCGATAATCCAATGACCAGGGACCTGAATAGGATGTTGCGTACAGACTACCCAGCCCCCACTAGTGTGTCTGCCATCACGACGCTGGTAATCAAGTAAAGATCCTATGGGCTCTACTAATATGTATAAGTGATACGTTACAAGAAACATATTCACATATTAAAGTAGACTCAAACCAAGTAGAATACTACTATGTTTAGCAAGACTGTTATATACAACTGTGAATATCCCAAGTTTCCATTAAGTAATATACATGCTAGTATGATACAATAATGGCCCCTAGGGCATATACACTAACACAATATACATCCTATGTACAATAATGGCCTCTAGGGCATACATATAACTAACAATCTCCCACTTGCACTAGGGCCATCTGTAGCAGTGGTTGCAGTATCACATACTCAACCATCCCATAAAAGTCTCTCTTTAGGAAAAGGCTTTTGTGAGTGGATCCGCCGTGTTGTCCTCTGAGTCTACTCTCTTAACCTCGATCACCCTGGAGAACAACTATCTCCATGATCAGGTGATGCTGCCTCAGAATATGTCTGGGTCACTAATTGGACCAGGGTTCCTGGGCCAAAGCCACACTTCCATTGTCATACAATGGTAGGAACCTAGTTCATCTTATGAACCAATATACACCCAAACTGCCTCTTTGGTAGTATCTTTGATAGCGATGTCACCAGCCTTTATCGTCTAGTCTGCCACGGTATCTAGCTTGGAACTCTTCCAGCATACCGTCCCTCCACTGAGGGTAAAGACAATGCCTGCGACTGACATTCAGTCGACCTTATCACCCGGGATCATTTCCAGTGATTCTCCCCAGGATAAACTGATACCATCTCACTACAACTAGTGAGAATCCTAACATCCATTTAGATCCAAAACCCAGGATTTAGGAGGTATCATTTTTATCCTATATGGAGAATCCATGTGATAAGTTATGATTGACCGAGCGTAGCATAGGAAACTCTTTTCCTATCAAGAGTATGTTGTCTACGTACAATACGAAGATGACCACCTTACTTTCTACTACCTTTTTGTACATACAAGGTTCATCTACCTTTTTGATGAAGTCAAACTCTTTGACTATCGCATCAAAACAGATGTTCCAACTCCGCGATGCCTGCTTTATTCTGTAAAGCATCTTGCACACGTTTCCGCTGCTCCCACTATTTATGAAGCCCTCTGGTTGTGTACTTATAGACGTTCTCTTCTAAATCAGTATTTAGAAAAGTAGTCATGGCACCCAACCACCAGATATCGTAGTCATGGTATGTAGCAATGTTAAGTAGGATCCGGATGGACTTAAGCATAGCCACTGGAAAAGGTTTCATCATTTTCCACGCCTGGTTGATGACGAAAACCTTTAATAAGCCTAGCTTTGAAAGTCTCAACTTTTCCATCTACACCAAGTAATCTTCTCAAGATATATTTGCTCCTGATGGGGATTTAACCCTTCAGATATAGCAGTCAAAGTCCATACTTTGTTGGTGTACATGGATTCCATCTCAGATCGCTAAGCATCCAGCCATTCTTACAGAGTCACTACTCTCGATGGCCTGCTCGAAAATAGTTGGGTCATCATCTCATGATGCATTCCTCGCTCCCACTGTCATCGAGAAACCGAAATATCTCTCAGGAAGGTGAGGAACCCTGCTAGTTCGGCGGAGAGGCTGAGGTTCATCGGGGACTATAGAATCCTTTGGTCCTGTCAAATCAGCTGCAGTTTTGTATAGCTGGAACCTTTCCAGTTCTACAGAACTGACCTTGCCTCGATCTTGTCCGGATTTTGCTTTTTACATAGGCCGGACAATCCCAAATCTTAACTTACTTAAGAGATAGGCTCTTCCCATACCATATCTCATATGGAGTGGTAGGCACTGATTTGATTCGAATCCAATTCAATAGGCATGCAACTTCACAAGTGCACAACCCCAAAAGGAAATAAATAACTCAGTAGTACTCATCATAGAGCGCACCATATCTAATATGGTGCAATTGCTCCGCCCCGATACACCTTTGAGCTGTGGTATAATCAAAGGAGTAATACCGAGAGAGAATCTCATTCTCCTTTAAAATAGTCCAAGAATTCCATGCTCAAGTATTCTTCTCCCTGATCCCATCATAGGACATAATACTTATACCTGGTTTTTGGTTCTCTACTTCTAACTTATATTCTGTGAATATCTCAAAAACTTCAGACTTATGTTTCAACAGGAACATATGGCTGAATCTTGAGAGATCATCAGAGAATGTAATGAAGTACAAAGAACCGATCCTGGCATGTGTAGATAGGGGACCTTGCATACATCACTATGTATCAGTCCCAAGAGTTCACTAACTCTTTCTCTGTTTCCAATAAACAGATCTATGGTCATCTAATCTTTGTGACATGACTGGCAAGATTCCTAAGATGTAAATTCAAACTAATTTAAATATGCATCTAAATGTAACTTCAGCTAGTCGGGTCGTATTGATATGACCTAGTCTACAATGCCTCAAGAAGGATTCGTTCATTTCTGAACTCTTCCTCTTATGTGTGTTCTGTATACTAGGAACTGTAGTTTGATTTAGAACGTCAATGCTTTTAGATAACGTGCCTGAGCCGATCAACTTTTGATATAGAAAATGTTCAAAACATTATCCAACTATACAAAATTATATCCTTTCTTTACTAATAAAGAGACTGATATGATTTTGTATATCAGGTTCGGTATCTAATAGCATTTGTTCAGAATCAATGTATTGGCAATACAGGGTGACAGTGACCAACAGACTTGGCTGCAACACTTGCCCCATTTTCTGTCTCATGAAACTTATCACCCGTTCTCAGTTCTCTACCTTTCTGTAGCCCTATGTAACTGATTACATATCTGGGATCCTGATCCGGTATCAGATACCCAGGACGTAGAGGATACTGAGAAACAGTTCTGTGTAACGAACACACCCGAAGAAGATGCATCATATGCACTTTCTTCATTTGGGCGGCATAGGAATTCTGGTATTCCTCTATTTCCTGCTCGGTCTTATAACAATTATAAGTTGGAGCGGGACCAACGTTCCCCAGATCAGTATAACAAGCGGGTTCGATCAATACATCCATATTATTATCTTGATTAAAGCGTGATATGGTCGCTACCTGGAGAGAGAGAAAAGAAAACACTCTGCGTGCGCTCTTGCATGATTAGATTGGTTATTTATTTTATCTAATCAGGATGGCTCCCACTGTTTTTATCAAATCTTCCTTCAAACCCTAAAAGGAAAGACTAGCCGTGATTAATTACACTCTACAAGTTCGCCAACCTTTCAGCCAGGCCAGTGTCGGTACTTTGAGGGAGGTTCCCCGTGCTATCGCACGGACCTAGTTAAAGTAAACCTCGTTTTCCCAGAGGCGTAACCCCGTTGACACCTTTCTAGACACCTACTTGATCGGCTAATTGCAAAGTGCAAAACTCTTCCTGGAGTAACAATTACTCGCAGTGGGTATCAGGATCCAACTATCATATAGAAGGTATGCAATCTCATTGCAAATTTCAACCCTTGAAACTCCCGATAAAGGTTTTTACCCCTAGCACCTATGACCTTGGCTAAGGTCAACAAATCAATAAGCACTAGTCAAGATCTACCCGTCATTTCGTAATTAATTAGACCCACCCACATGACCCTTGGCTAAGGTCAACAAAGCAACATGACTGTCCTAACTAATCGCATCATATGCGGTATAGGAAGACATCACTTAGCTACCGTACACTGTGCCTTGACTATGGTCAACAAACACAGCACGAATACTATGTACTCTACTTCCTAAAATGACGGAGGGTTGCGGATGGTTTTTAAGAAAACCTTTAATTCTTTGAACTTGATCTCGTTGCGGAATCAAATGGTTTTTAAATGGAGTGTTTTTGAGGCTTTTCTAGTTTTGCTAAAGGGGTCACTCCCGGTGAAGGGATCGTCGGCCTTTTCCTCATCGAATAAGGTGCAGGATATATCATATATACCGCTGTGCAAAGCGAAAACTATAGAAGCAATCTAAAGACAAACCGAGGGTTGTAGCATCTGCCAGTTATTGCTAAAGGGGTCACTCCCGATGAAGGGATCTCGGCCCTTTCCTTATCGAATAAGGTGTAGGTTGTTCTACAAGGAACACCGCGATGCAAAGCAAGAACTGTAGCTACCTGTTTTTTTATTTTGAAATTCAATTCCACAACATCTTTTAGGTTTATTTTCTTTCATTAATCTCATTAATGAATGTCCCATCATTTAAGTCCATCTAAACATCACAGATAAATATAACGTACGCTTATGCCATCCGCATTCGCCTCGATGTCCCGTCTGCACCGTTAGGTTAGGTAACTAATGCCAGAACGAGGCAGGGCTAGCGCGGGTGTAAAACATAAGCAACATCTATATAATATATCATATATACTATATACAATATCTATCTGAACAAATCACATGATCACATCACAGATAACGCAGCAGAAAATATCATATGAAATATTGGATATACTAGGACGTCCGTGTTTTTAATACGAGCCAGTATAAAACACGGATTCCACGGTCACGATGAATAGCAAATCCCACACCCCCAGATCCCTACGAGAGCGGCAAGCAACCCCACCAATTCTAGGGTTAGGAGACCCGGATTCGACTCCTCGAGATGGTCTCCCACTGGACCCTAGAACCCGGTTACTTGTGCTCCCCTCCTTGGGTCTATCCTAATGCGGAAAAGTAAATAATATAAATCAACGGTGACATCTTCCTCAACCTGGAAGTGCCCCAATAAAAGAATATTACATACAAGTTTTTACATGAATGAAAATGAAAAACACTCGTCTCACATAAAAAACCCTGGCTATTCAAACACGACGATCCAATATAACATATCCAGCAACACATAACATCACATGTCATTAACGTAAGTAAATATGCCCATCCCAATTGTCGTTGACATATAGCAACGAAACCGGCGATATCACATATTACACTTACGGTCACAGAAAAGAAAGTGTAAAAGTACAAAAGTTGGAATCCGCAACCTGCATAGACATCGCATGCCTAACCAAATGAATTCCTTAGACATCGCATGCCTAACAATTATAAACCCCGCATTTTAGTCTCATTATCGAAAACTTTTTTCAATATCAAGTCGGGCAATTCAACAGGATTCCCGACATCCTGAACGAATGCTCGTCGCAAACTTCAGTAAACGGCTGCACCCCCGATACCGTCGACGAAGTGCACTAAGGCGGAACACCGCTGCCGCGAGCACCCGAACAGATGCTTTCGGCAACGGGGTTCTCCTACAGTCATTTGGTCGGGGCTATGGGGCGTGGCTATCTATTAAGTTTACCGGCGAGTATCCATGTACGCAACGTGATTGCGACGGACTTTTGATCGCATCAAAATTCCGTGGCAACCGATCAAGTGAGACTAAAGTGCTATGTTTATAACATTCATATTAGTTATCTCATAACTACTTGTGAATTCCAAATATTGTATCACATTCCAGATAAATGGAAAATGTTAAACTTTTCAATCGAACAATCAAACACCCAAGTTTTCCCGAAACAGCTCAACACATGAAATAAGTTTAAAAACATTCACTTCATGCCTCAGTACCAACGGTCCAGCCGTAGATGGGTCAAGCCAACGCCTCACATGTGGCACGCCGTACTGCCCCAAACCCTAAGGTTCAAAGGGCAGTTCAAGACAGTCACATAATCGAGTTAAGGTTTGTTGTCTTCTATAGGGTCCATTGCGTTAGTTGCATTACTTAGAACGTTATTAAACTACAGAAAAATCCAACAATTGGAAATTTCCCGGAAGGGGAAAAAGTGGGTATTTATATCCGGTCGAACTTTTTAACGTATTCTAAAATACCCGGAAAAACTCATAGACAAAATTAGATAATCCGATTGAATCTACGAACTCCCAATACAACCCAGAAAACTCAACTATTTAGTAAACATTAAAAATTCCCAGAAAAAACAGCAATAAAAGAAAGAAATTACTGTGCAAAAATTAATGGAAAAAGTGACCGTACGGCCGCGGAACTGCCGCACGAGCCATGCTCGTGCCGCGGTTCCGCGGCGTGTTGATCGATTTTGGCGCACGTGTTACACAGTATTTCTTAGAAAACCCTGCTGATTTTTCTGCATATTTTTAATTCACAAAAATCCCAGTTTTGAAAAATTGTACAGAGAAGGGTTTTGGATTTGGGTTTCGGGTTCGATCGGACTCTAACATCGTCTACACTTCGCCTAAAGCTCTAGCTAGGTTCTGATACCACTGTATGGTTCTTAGGCACACACATGAGGTTCAACAGCAGATCAAACATGTCCAATTCAAAGTTTTCCATGTGCCAAAGAACCCTAAACTAGATCGTTACTAGAGGTAAGGCGAAACATGCAAGCAAACTACTTTGCTACTAAGTGGAAGAGACTACAACCTTTGTAGATCCGGTCCTCCACTTCTCTAGCTCTGTGTTGACGTCCCTCCACTGCGATCATCGGAATCCCAGACTCTAGCGTCGGTTTCATCGGAGAAATGGTCGGGCTAGGTCGTTGACTTTGATGCCGAAGATGATCTACGTCGGAGCAACTCAAACTCAAGCTATTCCTTCACTCGGTCAAAAACTTTGTGAAGAGAACACCCTATACTACATGGTGTAGGGTTCCTAGACACCCTAGTTAAGTCTCACTAGTGATCAAACATGCACAAATAAAATTTTACGGGTGCCTACAAACCCGACTACGGATCGTTTACTAGATATTTAGGCGAAACAAGCAAACTAGTTAACACTTAACTAATGAGAAAACGGAAATACAACCTTTGTAGATCCGGTGCTCCACCTCCATAGCTCCGCAACGAGGTCCTCTCCGCTGTCCAAATCAAATCCGGGCTCTAGGATTGGCTTCGTCGGAGGATGGGCAAGCTAGGTCGTCGATGTCCATGCCGAAGATGATCTACGTCGAGGCATCGCTAAATCAAGCTCCGACTTCACCAAGTCAAGAAACTTGTGAAGTAAACACACTCTACTACTTGGCAAGAGGTAGAGGATGAAGAAATAGGAAGTGGGTAGACTTTATTTTTGGATTTCTCACTCTTTTCCAACAATCACCATTGATGGACTTCAAGCTTCTTCACTTGAAGCAAGGAAGAAGAAGAAGAAAAGGTTATGATAAGATAATAGAAAATGAAAAGAAAATGAATTCTTATCATAATTTTAACTAGAGTTAAGTGTAGAGAATGAATCATGGTTAGTGGGAATGGTTAGGGTTAAGGATGAGATAAGTATGGTTGACTTGAACAAAGCTTCATGAAGCTTCAACTAAAGAACAAAAGAAGCCACCATTCTTTTTCTCATTTCTTTTATTCATTTATCAAAAATAAAAAGCATAATTAAATAAGATAAATGAATAATAAATAATAAACCCTAACCATTTCATTAACCAAGGTTTAATCTTTACACTTGAACCTTAGCATGACATGTATCATCAAACATGATACAATCAAGTGCACAAAAGTATATCGCATATACAATGCGCACACCCGAGTGAGAAAATGCATTTAAAGTAAACCGATACTAGTTGATGCAAAGTAATATATCAAATATATAAATATGCATTAAATCATTAAATCAACACTTGATTCAATGATCCGGTCATGTCGCACACAACCGACTAGTATACTATGTATCGGCTTATCGAATCAACGCTTGAATCGATAACTAGGTTATATCGTATACAACCATTCGACACATTCATCGCGAGAATAGAATACGGTATCACATACACGCATTATTCTCGGTCCCGCACATATCTCATATGCGCTCCTATTTCGTTTCGCTTGAGCCAGGAAACCTCTGTGTAGGACTCTAAAGACTCGTCAATACGCCGGCAGCAGATGATGATCATATCAAACACCCACAAGCCGCAAGCGGTCTGCTAAATGTAACGGCCACCCGGGTATTGAGCGATCTGAAGATCGACGAGCAAGTCCGCTCACACTCCAGTGAATCCGACCAGTAACACTACCGTATAGTCCGGTCTGTTCGTCTGATATGTCGCATATCTCGCCTAGGGGTGGTAAACGTCAGACCCCAATAGCTCGATAAATCATGCCGACGTAGGGTCCATAACATTCGTGAAACTACTGATAACTCTTACCAGTATATCACTGCAACCCTGGCCAGGGATTTCCTGTTATGGCCAGTCGAGCATTGCACAACATCAACCCCCAATACCGGGAGAGACGAATCCCCTCCTATCGCTCATTGCCTCCATGTGAATCGGGACTGTACCCAAAAACCACCTGTTTGCACAACTCAGTAGAGCCGTGGTAGGGTGGAAATCAAAGCACAGTGGGAGACACACAAGACTCTATGACGATCTCGGGTCAACAGACTAAGCTGTACCTGTGTCACCAGAGAACTGCCATCTGACGTGAGGTATAATACCATCTGGGAGTTCTCGGCGAGTCCGTTCAGTGTACCCAGTCTCCACTGAGCACCCGCATACCATCTTCGATGTCAAACACCAATGGATATGGGATCATCCATCGCCCATCGCATGGGTCGAGAAGATATGCGCTAGTCTACTCTGGAATATCGATGCCCCGTCTCGATATTCCCTCGACTAGGAACATTTCAAGGATGTATCATGGACTACCCAGGCCCCACTAGTATGATCTACATCATAGTCCTGGAAGTCGAGTACACATCCTATGGGCTTTATCAACATGTAATCAGAGAGACAGAAGAATACATGTTAAGATAAAGTGCAACCAGATAGCGTACTATCATGTCGAGCAAGAAAGTCCTCCCTATATATGTCCCAGCATCCACTACAATATACATTCTATGTACAGTAATGTCCTCTAGGGCATACATATAACTAACAATCTCCCACTTGCACTAGGGCCATCTGTAGCAGTGGTTGTAGTATCTCATACTCAACCATCCCATAAAAGTGTCTCTCTTTGGGAAAAAGGCCTTCGTGAGTGGATCCGCCGTGTTGTCCTCTGAGTCTACTCTCCTTACCTCGACCACCCTGGAGATCAACTATCTCCATGATCAGGTGATGCTGCCTCAGAATACTTCTGGGTCACTGATGGGACCAGGGTTCCAAAGGCCAAAGCCACACTTCCATTGTCATACAATGGCAGGAACCTAGTTCATCTTATGAACCAATATACACCCAAACTTTCTCTTTGGTAGTATCTTTAATAGCGATGTTACCAGCCTTTATCGTCTAGTTTGTCACGGTATCTAGCTTGGAAATCTTCCAACATACCGTCCCTTTACTGAGGGTAAAGACAATGCCTGTGACTGACATTCAGTCGTCTTTATCACCCTGGAACACTTCCAGTGATTCTTCCCAGGATCGATTGATACAATCTCACTACATCTAGTGAGAATCCTAGCATCCAATTACATCTATCTCATAGATGAAAACTCATGATTTAGAAGGTATCACTTTGATCCTATTTGGAGAATCCTAGTGATAATAGGAGACTGACCGATCGTAGTATAGGAAACTCTTTTCCTATCAAGAGTATGTTGTCTATGTACAATACGAAGATGACTACCTTACTCTCTACTACCCTTTTGTATATACAAGGTTCGTCTATCATTTTGATGAAGTCAAACACTTTGACTATGACATCAAAACAGACGTTCCATCTCCGCGATGCCTGCTTCATTGTGTAAAGCAACTTGCACACGTTTCCGCTGCTCCCACTGTTTACGAAGCCCTCTGGCTGTGTTCTTATAGACGTTCTCTTCTAAATCAGTATTTAGAGAAGCAGTCATGGCACCCAACCGCCAGATATCGTAGTCATGGTGTGTAGCCGTGGTAAGTAGGATCTGGATAGACTTAAGCATAGCTACTGGAAAAAGGTTTCATCATTATCCACGCCTGGTCGATGACGAAAACCTTTAACAAGTCTAGGTTTGAAAGTCTCAACTTTTCCATCTAAACCAAGTAATCTTCTCAAGATATACTTGCTTCTGATGGGGATTTAACCCTTCAGATATAGCAGCTAAAGTCCATACTTTGCTGTTGTACATGGATTCCATCTCAGATCGCTAAGCATCCAGCCATTCTTACAGAGTCCCTACTCTCGATGGCCTGCTCGAAACTAGTTGGGTCATCATCTCATGATGCAATCCTTGCTCCCACTGTCATCGAGAAACCTAGGTATCTCTCAGATGGGTGAGGAACCCTACTAGATCGGCGGAGAGGCTGAGGTTCGTCGGAAACTATTGAATCCTTTGGTTCTGTCAAATCATTAGCAGTTTTGTACAGCTGGAACCTTTCCAGTTCTACAGGACTGACCTTGCCTCGATCTTGTCCGGATTTTGCTTTTGACATAGGCCGGACAATCCCAAATCTTAACTTACTTAAGAGATAGGATCTTCCCACACCATATCTTATATGGAGTGGTAGGCACAGATTTGATTCAAACCTAATTCAATAGGTATGCAGCTTCTCAAGTGCATAACCCCAAAAGGAAACAGGTAACTCAGTAGTACTCATCATAGAGCACACCTTATCATATAGGGTGTGATTGCCCCGCCCCGATATACCATCGTGCTATGGTGTATACGGAGGAGTAATGCTGAGAGAGAAATTCATTCTCCTTTAGAATAGTCCAGGAATTCTATGCACAAGTATTCTCCTCCCTGATCTTATCATAGGACATAATACTTATACCCGTATTTTGGTTCTCTACTTCTAACTTATATTCTGTGAATACCTCAAAAGGTTCGGACTTATATTTCAACAGGAACATATGACTGAATCTTGAGAGATTATCAGAGAATATAATGAAGTATAAAGAACCAGTCCTGGCATGTGTAGACAGGAGACTTTACATACATCATCATGTATCAGTCCCAAGAGTTTACTAACTCTTCCTCTGTTTCCAATAAACAGAGCTATGGTCATCTTATCTTTGTGACACGACCGGCAAGTTTCACAAGATGTAAATTCAAACTGATTTAAATATACATCTAAATGTAACTTCAGCCAGTCGGGTCGCATCGATATGACCTAGTCTACAATACTTCAAGAAGAATTCGTTCATTTCTGAACTCTTCTTCTTGTGTGTGTTTAGTATACTAGGAACTGTAGTTTGATTTAGAACGTTAATGCTTTTAGATAGCGTGCCTGAACCGATCAACTTTTGATATAGGAAATGTTCAAAACATTATCCATCAATACAAAATTATATCATTTCTTTACTAATAAAGAGACTGATATGATTTTGTATATCAGGTTCGGTATCTAATAGCATTTGTTCAGAATCAATGTATTCGTAATACAGGGTGACAGTGACCAACAGACTTGGCTGCAACACTTGCCCCGGTTTCTGTCTCATGAAACTTATCACCCGTTCTCAGTTTTTCTACCTTTTTGTAGCCCTATGTAACAGATTACATATCTGGGATCCTGATCCGGTATCATATACCCAGGATTCAGAGGATACTGAGAAACAGTTCTTTGTAATGAACACACCCGAAGGAGATGCATCATATGCACTTTCTTCGTTTGGGCGGCATAGGAATTTTGGCATTCCCCAATTTCCTGCTCTGTCTTATAACAATTATAAGTAGGAGCGGGGCCAACGTTCTCCAGCTCAGTATAACAAGTGGGTTCGGTCAATACATCCGTATTATTATCTTGATTAAGGCGTGATATGGTCGCTACCAGGAGAGAGAGAGAAGAAAACACTCTGCGTGCGCTCTTGCAAGATCAGATTGGTTATATATTTTATCTAATCAGGATGGCTCCCACTGTTTTTATCAAATCTTCCTTCAAACCTTAAAAGGAAAAACTAGCCGGGATTAATTACACTCTACAAGTTCGCCAATCTTTCAGCCAGGCCAGTGTCGGTACTTTGAGGGAGGTTCCCCGTGCTTTCGCACGGACCTAATTACTGTAAACCTTGTTTTCCCAGAGGCGTAACCCCGTTGACACCTTTCTAGACACCTACTTGATCGGCTAATTGTAAAGTGCAAAACTCTCCCAGGAGTAACAATTACTCGCAGTGGGTATCGGGATCCAACTATCACATAGAAGGTATGCAATCTCATTGCAAATTTCAACACTTGAAACTCCCGATAATGGTTTTTACCCCTAGCACCTATGACCTTGGCTAAGGTCAACAAATCATAGGTACTAGTCAAGTTCTACCCGTCATTTCGTGATTAATTAGACCCACCCACATGACCCTTGGCTAAGGTCAACAAAGTCACATGACTGTCCTAACTAATCGCATCATATGCGGTGTAGGAAGACATCACTTAGCTACCGCACACTACGCCTCGGCTATGGTCGACAAACGTAGCACGAATACTAAGTACTCTACTTCCTAAAATGACGGAGGGTTGCGAATGGTTTTTGTGAAAACCTTTAACACTTTGAACTTGATCTCGTTGCGGAATCAAATGGTTTTTAAATGGAATGTTTTTGAAGCTTTTCTAGTTTTGCTAAAGGGGTCACTCCCGGTGAAGGGATCGTCGGCCCTTTCCTCGTCGAATGAGGTGCGGGATATATCATATATATCACTGTGCAAAGCAAAAACTATAGAAGCGATCAAATAACAAACCGAGGGTTGTAGCATCTGCCAGTTATTGCTAAAGGAGTCACTCCCGGTGAAGGGATCTCGGTCCTTTCCTCATCGAATAAGGTGCAGGATGTTCTATAATGAACACCGCGATGCAAAGCAAGAACTGTAGCTACCTGTTTTTACTTTGAAATTCGATTCCACAACATCAATTAGGTTTATTTTCTTTCATTAATCTCATTAATGAATATCCCATCATTTAAATTACCTAAACATCACAGATAGATATGACGTACACTTATGCCATCCGCATTCGCCTCGATGTCCCCTCGTGCACCGTTAGGTTAGGTAACTAACGGCAGAGCGGGGCAGGGCTAGCGCGGGTGTAAAACATAAGTAACGTCTATATAATATATCATATATACTATATATATAATATCTGTCACAGAACATCACATGATCACAGATAAAACACAGCAGAAGAAACATATGAAATATTGGATATACTAGGACGTCCGTGTTTTCAATACGAGCCAGTATAAAACACGGATTCCACGGTCGTGATGAATAGCCAATCCCACACCCCTAGACCCCTACGAGAGCGGCAAGCAACCCCGCCAATTCTAGGGTTAGGAGACCGGGACTCGACTCCTCGAGTTGGTCTCCCTCTGGACCCCAGAACCCGGTTACTTGTGCTCCCCTCCTTGGGTCTATCCTAGTGCAGAAAAGTAAATAATATACAAACGGTGAATACTTCCGGAACCTGGAAGTGCCCCAATAAAAGAATATTACATACAAGTTTTTACATGAATGAAAATGAAAAACACTCATCTCACATAAAACCCCCCGGCTATTCAAACACGACGATCCAATATAACATATCCAGCAACACATAACATCAGATGTCATCAACGTAAGTAAATATGCGCATCCCAATTGTCGTTGACATATAGCAACGAAACCGGCGATATCACATATTACACTTACGGTCACAGAAAAGAAAATGTAAAACTACAACAGTTGGAATCCGCAATCACCTCAGACATCGCATGCCTGACCAAATGAATTACTTAGACATCGCATGCCTAACAATTATAAACCCCGCATTTTAGTCTCATTATCGAAAACACTTTTCAATATCAAGTCGGGCAATTCAACAGGATTCCCGACATTCTGATCGAATGCTCGTCGCAAACTTCAGTAGACGGCCGCACCCCTGATACCGTCGACGAAGTGCACCAAGGCGGAACACCGCTACCGCGAGCACCCGAACGGATGCTTTCGGCGACGGGGTTCTCCTACAGTCACTTGGTCGGGGCTATGGAGTGAGGTTGTCTATTAAGTTTACCCGGCGAGTATCCGCGTACGCTACGTGATTGCGACGGACTTTTGATCACATCAAAATTCCGTGGCAACCGATCAAGTGAGACTAAACTGCTATGTTTATAACATTCATTCAGTTATCTCATAACTTCTTGTGAATTCCAATTATTGTATCACATTCCGGATAAATAGAAAATGCTAAACTTTTCGATCGAACAATCGAACACCCAAGTTTTCCCGATACAGATCAACACATGAAACAAGTCTAAAAACATTCATTTCGTGCCTCAGTACCAACGGTCCAGCCGTAGAAGGGTCAAGCCAACGCCTCACATGTGGCACGCCGTACTGCCCCAAACCCGAAGGTTCAAAGGGTAGTTCAAGACGGTCACATAATCGAGTTAAGGTTTGTTGTCTTCTAGAGGGACCATCGTGTTACTTGCACTACTTAGAACGTGATTAAACTACAGAAATATCCAACACTTGGAAATTTCCCGACAGGGGAAAAATTGGGTATTTATATCCGGTCGAACTTTTTAACATATTCAAAAATTATCCGGAAAAACACATAGACAAAATTTGACAATCCGATCGAATGTACGAACCCCCTATACAACCCAAAATACTCAACTCTTTATTTCAGAAAAAAATATTCCAGGAAAACCAACACTGAAAAATAGGAGTTACTATGCAAAATTGAGTGCCTAATAAGACAAAACGGCGGCGGAAGGGCCGCATTAGCACGCTAATGCCGCGGTTCCGCCGCACTTTTGAGGGATCATTAGGTAATTTTTGCACCGTAATTCTTAGATTTCCCTGCTTATTTTTCTGCATATTTTTAATTTGCAAAAATCCACAAATTTGAAAAAAGTACAGAGAGCAAGTTGGATGTAGGTTTTCGGTTCGATCGGACTTCAAATTCCGTCTACGCATCGCCTAAGGCTCTAGCTAGGCTCTGATACCACTGTAGGGTTCCTAGACACCCTAGTTAAGTCTCACAAGTGATCAAACATGCACAAATAAAATTTTACGGGTGCCTACAAACCCGACTACGGATCGTTTACTAGATATTTAGGCGAAACAAGCAAACTAGTTAACACTTAACTAATGAGAAAACGGAAATACAACCTTTGTAGATCCGGTGCTCCACCTCCATAGCTCCGCAACGAGGTCCTCTCCGCTGTCCAAATCAAATCCGGGCTCTAGGATCGGCTTCGTCGGAGGATGGGCAAGCTAGGTCGTCGATGTCCATGCCGAAGATGATCTACGTCGAGGCATCGCTAAATCAAGCTCCGACTTCACCAAGTCAAGAAACTTGTGAAGTAAACACACTCTACTACTTGGCAAGAGGTAGAGGATGAAGAAATAGGAAGTGGGTAGACTTTATTTTTGGATTTCTCACTCTTTTCCAACAATCACCATTGATGGACTTCAAGCTTCTTCACTTGAAGCAAGGAAGAAGAAGAAGAAAAGGTTATGATAAGATAATAGAAAATGAAAAGAAAATGAATTCTTATCATAATTTTAACTAGAGTTAAGTGTAGAGAATGAATCATGGTTAGTGGGAATGGTTAGGGTTAAGGATGAGATAAGTATGGTTGACTTGAACAAAGCTTCATGAAGCTTCAACTAAAGAACAAAAGAAGCCACCATTCTTTTTCTCATTTCTTTTATTCATTGATCAAAAATAAAAAGCATAATTAAATAAGATAAATGAATAATAAATAATAAACCCTAACCATTTCATTAACCAAGGTTTAATCTTTACACTTGAACCCTAGCATGACATGTATCATCAAACATGATACAATCAAGTGCACAAAAGTATATCGCATATACAATGCGCACACCCGAGTGATAAAATGCATTTAAAGTAAACCGATACTAGTTGATGCAAAGTAATATATCAAATATATAAATATGCATTAAATCATTAAATCAACACTTGATTCAATGATCCGGTCATGTCGCACACAACCGACTAGTATACTATGTATCGGCTTATCGAATCAACGCTTGAATCGATAACTAGGTTATATCGTATACAACCATTCGACACATTCATCGCGAGAATAGAATACGGTATCACATACACGCATTATTTTCGGTCCCGCACATATCTCATATGCGCTCCTATTTCGTTTCGCTTGAGCCAGGAAACCTCTGTGTAGGACTCTAAAGACTCGTCAATACGCCGGCAGCAGATGATGATCATATCAAACACCCACAAGCCGCAAGCGGTCTGCTAAACGTAACGGCCACCCGGGTATTGAGCGATCTGAAGATCGACGAGCAAGTCCGCTCACACTCCAGTGAATCCGACCAGTAACACTACCGTATAGTCCGGTCTGTTCGTCTGATATGTCGCATATCTCGCCTAGGGGTGGTAAACGTCAGACCCCAATAGCTCGATAAATCATGCCGACGTAGGGTCCATAACATTCGTGAAACTACTGATAACTCTTACCAGTATATCACTGCAACCCTGGCCAGGGATTTCCTGTTATGGCCAGTCGAGCATTGCACAACATCAACCCCCAATACCGGGAGAGACGAATCCCCTCCTATCGCTCATTGCCTCCATGTGAATCGGGACTGTACCCAAAAACCACCTGTTTGCACAACTCAGTAGAGCCGTGGTAAGGTGGAAATCAAAGCACAGTGGGAGACACACAAGACTCTATGACGATCTTGGGTCAACATACTAAGCTGTACCAGTGTCACCAGAGAACTGCCATCTGACGTGAGGTATAATACCATCTGGGAGTTCTCGGCGAGTCCGTTCAGTGTACCCAGTCTCCACTGAGCACCCGCATACCATCTTCGATGTCAAACACCAATGGATATGGGATCATCCATCGCCCATCGAATGGGTCGAGAAGATATGCGCTAGTCTACTCTGGAATATCGATGCCCCGTCTCGATATTCCCTCGACTAGGAACATTTCAAGGATGTATCATGGACTACCCAGGCCCCACTAGTATGATCTACATCATAGTCCTGGAAGTCGAGTACACATCCTATGGGCTTTATCAACATGTAATCAGAGAGACAGAAAGTATACATGTTAAGATAAAGTGCAACCAGATAGCGTACTATCATGTCGAGCAAGAAAGTCCTCCCTATATATGTCCCAGCATCCACTACAATATACATTCTATGTACAGTAATGGCCTCTAGGGCATACATATAACTAACACATGGCAAGTAGTAGAGGATGAAGAAATAGGAAGTGGGTTCACTTTAGAATTGGATTTCTCACTCTTTTTCTCATGGCACCATTAGAGGTAGCAAGCTTTCTTGAAGCTTGATGAAGATGAAGAAGAAGAAAAGAATAAAAAGATAATGAAATAAGAATGGAACTTATCCTTTTAATTATGTTACCATGGTTAAGTCCCACCTATATATATCCCAGCATCCACTACAATATACATCCTATGTACAGTAATGGCCTCTAGGGCATACATATAACTAACAATACTATGACTCATGGTCTCTTTTTTAGCAAAAATGTCACATTAGTGAATTGTTTAATGTGTTGAAATGAGATGGAGAGAGAGAGGGGCTTCCTAGTATTGGTAGTGAGCTCTCATATTATTCTACACTCACTCACTCTCATTACAACAAAAAGAAAAGAAAAGATCTTATTCTTCTTCTTCTTCCTCTAGCTTTTTGCTTCCATCAATGGCAACACTTCAACCTCCATCCAAAGCCATGGATGCAAGAGACAAAGTGATCACAAACATTCTCTACAACACCATGGACGCGTCGGCTAGCACACTTCATACCCGAGTTGCTTCGGATGAAGCGGGAGCTCGTAAAGAGACTTCTCAATGTGGTGCCCTTTCCGACGAGGAGATGAAGACCGGAGATTCCGTGAGGAGATCGGAGTGGAGGCCGAAGACCGAAGGACACGGATCGCTCGGTATAGCTTCCTACCCATTCTCATGTTTGCTAGCATTAGGTTAATGGTTACGATCCGGATTTATTTAGGATGCGGTAGTGCCGGTTTAAAGTCAAGAAAAATTTTCGTTTCCGCATTTTGGCTTCAGATAGACGGCCGGGGCGCTACTATAGTCCTACATGTACCATATCCAATAGGGTTCGATTCCTTCTCTCTGATACACCGTTATGCTGTGGAGTGTATGGAGGAGTAAGCTGAGAGAGAATTCCTTTCTCTTTTAGTTAACCTAGGAACTCGGCACTCAAGTATTCACCACCTCGATCAGATCTTAGTGTCTTGATACTTTTGCCAGTTTGGTTTTCTACTTCATTCATAAACTCTTGGAATTTCTCAAAAGCCTCGAATTTATGTTTCTTCAGATAAATGAATCTGTACCTTGAGTAATCAACCGTGAAAGTAATGAAATAGGAAAAACCACCTCTTGCATGTGTAGACATTGGACCACATACATCGCTGTGTATGAGTCCTAAGAGCTTGCTCGCTCTTACTCCATGTCCAGTAAATGGAGACTTTGCCATCTTTCCTTTGAGACAATATTGACAAGTGGCATAAGTTTGATATTCGAACGAGTCCAAATATCCTGCTCTATGTAACTTAGTCAACCTTCTCTCATTGATGTGACCCAGTCTACAGTGCCATAAGAAAGCTTTATTTAATTCTGGAGACTTTCTTTTTAGTGTGTTCTGGACATTGAAAATTTGGAGTTGGTTTAACACATATATACCGTTATCCAGTGTACCGGACCCAATCAAACTATGATTAAGGTGGATGTTAACAACATCGCTTACAAACGTGAAATCATAACCTCTATTTGATAACAAGGAAACAGATATGATATTACACGTTAAGCTGGGTACACAAAAACAGTTATGTAAAACCAAAATGTGTCCACTCGTCAATCCCAGGTGATAATCCCCTACGGACACAGCTCCCACGCTAGCTCCGTTAGCAACCATCAGGGTCATATCACCATCCTTCAGCACTCTACGGTTTCTCAGTGCCTGCAATGAATTGCAAATATGAGATCCTGATCCGGTATCCAATACCCAAGAAGTAGAGTTGATTGACAGACAATTCTCAATTACAAACACACCTGAAGTCAATGCCACAGCTTGCTTCGGTTCCTGGTTCTTGGCGTTCCACGCCTTGCAATCTTTCTTCCAGTGCCCTTTCCTGTGATAATGGAAGCACTCATCCTGGGCCACTACTGGTACCGCAAACTTTTTCTTTCCCTTCCCTCCCACCTTACTTACACCTCCTCTAGTATTGGTGGCGGCCTTCTTTTTCCTTCCTTTGGCCCTAGCCTTAGACCCGGAAGAAGAAGCACCGCTAACAAACATAGCGGGTGTTTCCCTTACCTTCTGCAAGGTGCCCTCTGCACTCCTCAACATGTTAAGGAGTTCCGGAAGTTCAACTTCTTTTCTTTGAATGTTGATGTTCAGAATAAACTGGGTTTAGGTGGAAGGAAGGGACTGAGAATAAGGTCTGTATAGAGCTCATTATCCAAAGTCGTCCCAAGGTCTGCGAGCTCTTCTATATAGCCGATCATCTTTAGGACATGTTCTCCTACTGATGATCCGACGGCCAACCTCGCTCGAAACAAGTTTTTATAGGTCTCGTATCTTGCTATACGAGATTGCTCTCCATAAAGTTCTTTTGTATGGAGAAATATGGCATCAAGATCCATATCCTCGTGCCTCCTCTGATGTTCATTGTTCATCGAGGCAAGCACGATGCACTTGGCCTTCGCGCAATCATACTCCCAGGTTTTGCGGATTTCCTTATCCGCATTACTGAATTTAGGACCTGGAACTGCTGGTGCCTTAGCGGTGAGGACGTACCCCAATTTTTCATAGGTCAAGGCCATTTTGACATTCTGCAGCCAATCTTTATAGTTTGGCCCTGTCAGCATATTTTTCTCTAAAAGTAACTTAAGTCCAGTCATTTTCACGGTCGCTGCAATTAGGAGAGAGAGAAGAAAACTCTTTAGCATGATGCTCTTGCAAGTTTAGAATGGTTTTTAATTTATCTAAACTGGATGGCTCCCACTGTTTCTCGAATCCTTCCTCAAACCATAAAAGAAGAATTAGCCAGGACTATTCTCATTTTACAATACTTGCTTAACCGTTCAGCCAGGCTGGTGTCGGTACTTCGAGGGAGGTTTTCCAACGCTTTCGTGAAGTTCCTTAATTAAATAAGCTCTTTTCTTTGGGGGAGTAACCCCGCTGACACCTTTCTTGACACCTACTTGGTTTATATCATTGATCGTTAAGTGTCGAATATCCTGATGAGTAGCATATACTCACAGTAGGATCGGGATCCAAATATCATTATATGATAATTTTGAAGGAATCCTACTAACTTTCATCAAACTCTAAATGGTATGCAACTTTTTGCAAATTTCAGTTTCTTTAGAAATTCCTGATATATATTTTTGCCCCATGCTCTTATGACCTTGGCGTTGGTCAAAACGTCATAAGTCACATGTCATGTTCTACCCATCATTATCTTGTTAATTTGAACCCATCCGTACATATCCTTGACGTTGGCCAAAATGATAATACGACTGTCCCAAACTAACTCATCTATCTATGCAACAAATGAATACCCAGCAGCTACCAAACACTATGCCTTGGCGTTGGTGAAAATACATAGCTTGAATACTACTGAATACCCAAATGAAATGACGGAGGGCTACGAATGGTTTTGGCGAAACCGTGAACATAGTGAACTTGATATGACCGAAGGAACCTGATAGTTTTTAAAAGGAGTGGTTAAAGCTCCGCAATTAAAAAATATCATCTGTTTTAAAATAACCGAGTGGTTTCTTTTAAATTGTTCCAACGATTCATCTTTTGGTTTATTTTCTTTGCATTATAAATAATGCGTCCCATCATTAACCTATCATTGCAGAAAACAACGAAAATACAACGTCCTCTTATGCCATCCGAATTTGCCACTGGGTCCCGTCATCACCCGTTAGGTTACTTAACTAACGGCAGAGCGGGGGCTGGGCTAGCACGGGTGTAAAACATAAGTGACGTCTAAATAGCTATCATATATAGATATTGTACATTCGTCAGACGCAATAATAGGCATTCCAGATCTCATATGAACTTTATTGGATTTGCAAGCAATCCGCGTTTGTTTAGATCCTGCAACAAAAGACGGATTACACAGTTGTGATGAATAGCCATTACCCTACCTTAGACCCCTACAGGTACGGCAAACTACCCGCCAAATACCCAAAGTGAAGCGGTCTCCCTCAACAAAGTGAGTAGGCCACTAAACACTTCAAAGTACCCGGTAGTTTGTGCACCCCACCTTGGGTCTATTCTAGGAGCAAAAAATAGTAAAATGAAATAATACAACAGTGGCTACAACCGCAACCTGGATGCGTCCCGCAAAATAATATTACAACATATTACAATTACATTGAATGAATGAATATAACAACCCATCTCAAACCCTGGTTGTTCATCACAACAGTCCAATACAGTTCACAACCACAAACAATAAAAACCATTATAGAAATGTGCAACCCCCTGCCAACCGACATACTAGCAGTTAGGGGTGGTTTACGAACACATTATACAAACATAGATATAATTAAATTAGCAAACATCGCAAGATTTCGATCGTGCAAACACTTTAGATTCTACTCCCAAAACTTCTCTGTGCACTTGAGACTTGAGCAGAAAATAAACATTCCAGAAAATACAAAAATATCACAGAAGAATAACTGGAGGAAATTGGGTTGAATCGGCCCCAACTCGGCCGGGGATCCGCGGCGGATCGGTGGGATCGGCTGTGGTTCCACGGCTGTATGGCCGATTCAGGAACCCATTTTTCACCAGTGTTCTTACAATTCTCTGTAGGTCATTCTGCAGCTCCGTGAAAAATTTTTAGAGCATATTTTAAATTCGACAAAAACTTATGATATCGATGTCTTTTTCAGTTCATTTTGCGTTCGAAATTCATACGACATTGCTAATGAGTTAATTATTGTCTAGCGAGGCTCTGATACCACTGTAAGTTGATGTACAACACCCCACGACTTGCGGGAAGGCGGAATAATGAAAAACGATCTTGTTTTAGGCGTAAACATCGACTAACCGAGAATCTTTGCTAAACGATAACTAACAAGAATCATAGAAGTTAACAACTACTATGAAAAGTGATTATACCTGATGAACCGTGTCCTTCGACTTTCCGTTCTCCACGTCCTCTCCGGCCTTCTCTATGTATTAGATGATCCACCCGAGAGCTTTATTACAAGCTTCACCTCTAACTTGAGGTAACTAGATTTCTTAAATCGCTTATCTAAGTAACCTAGGTGATATAGAGAATGGTTAAGGATTAGGTAGTCTATTCTAATCCTTGGTCTCAACACATGAGAGGGGAGGATTAGGGTTTGAAGAGAGAGAGCTTGAGGAAAGAGAAGGTGAGCAAGAGAATGAGATGAGATAATGATCTATCATAATATATATGAAGCATAAACAATATCCAGATAAATCAAATAAATGATTTAACAACCATGCTCCATAAATATAAATGGGTGATTCATCCCCATGAGTCATTAAGCATTTATGATGCATTAATGACATGGATGAATCACTCAAATGACTCAATAATCTCATTTAATTCATATGCCACCTTACCCCCCAAGTCACCAACCTTCTAGAAGCTTCTTGCGTAATTACGAGAACGCCCCTCCTATCCGTGAAAACACGGAAAAACTTTAGACTGTATAAATCCAATAACCAGATACTAGAAACAGGCTTAAACCAATGCCGGCTAGTAAAAACTGTCCGGATGTCGTATGTGCATAAACGCACGTATGCGTCCGAACCCTTGTCGTAAAATCATACGACCTCTATCATTTCGCCTGGAGAAGGGAAACTCTCTGTGTGGGACTCTAGAGAATCGACTACTACGCTGGCAGTGGGTTTAACCACAGACTGCAAGCGGCACTAGCTGTACGTAACGGTCCCCGGGTAGATGTCGATAAGAAGGCCGATGAGGAAACCCATCTGAACTCTTACTGAGTCTGATGTGACAATCTCCGTACAGTCCACTCTGTTCGTCTAAGACTATCGCATATCGGGCCTAGGGGGGCGGCAAGCGTCAGTCCCCTAATAGCGGTATAAGTCATGTCGGAGTGAAGCCCATTACACCCTGAGAAACTGCTGGAACCTACAAGCAAATATCGCTTGCCCAGGCCATGGACTTTGCGTAATGGCTCTCTAACACAGCGCGATATCAACTCCCAATACCGGGAGAGACAAATACTGTCTAACCGTCACTGCCTCCAAGTGCTCGGGACTGCACCTAACTGCTACCTGTTTGCACGACTCCTTTGAGCCATGGTAGGGTAGCAATCTAAGAACAGTGGGACACACTGGAGGCGAAGTAGCAGTGTCAAGTCTGTGGACTATGCTGTACTCATGTCACCTGGGAACTGTTAACTGACGACTGGTATAAAACCAACCAACAGTTCCCTGTGAGTCCTGTCCGGTGTACCCGTAACCTAACGAGCACCTGCATACTATCTCCTGTACGACGTACTGACGGCTGTGGGACAGACCATCTCCCCAACTGGGATGAGAAGCGTATACACTAGTCTACTCCAGAGTATCGATGCCCTGTCATGATAATCCTACGACTAGGGACCTGAATAAGGATGTGCTTGTAGACTACCCAGCCCCCACTAATGTGACTGCCATCACAACGCTGGTACTCAAGCAAGATCATAAGAGCTCTATCAATACGTATACTCACATATTAAGATAGAAAAACCAAGTAGCATACTACCATGTTTAGCAAGTCTGTTATATACATGTGAATATCCCAAGCTTCCATTAAGTAATACAAAAACTAGTATGATACAATAATGGCCCATAAGACATATACACTAACAGGTAGAACAATCTGGTCGTGCACAACGGGCGTACCGCCCTGGTCAGTCCTCGTCTCAGACGAGTCAACTCTGATCTCGGCCCTCGCGGCCGCTCTCTGTGCGCTCATAGTCTTCGGCGGCATAATGGCTGGAAATGGAAACAAGATTCGATAAGGACAGAGAAATCGGAACACAAGGATATATATATCACGGAAGGAATTTCAAGCAATAAGTCTTAAGGTCACTTAGGTGGAGCACCGTGTCGTAAGTATGCCGCGGAACATACGCACGCTACGTTACTCTGCTTAAGCTACCTACTCCATCATACTAAGGTCATGCTACACTCTAAAAGGTAATACCTAGCGCTCTGATACCAACTTTATCACGACCCAAAATTGGGCACATGACCGGCATTTAAACTACGTAACGTCAACAGGCGTAACGAAATTAAGTAAGACGAAAAACCCAATGATCTAAACCATTACAGGAAAGAAAGATGATCACTTTTAAAATTCTCGATGCAAAACTTTAAACTTAAGTTTGTTTTTCATAAAAATTTCGGCAGCACTTCCTTTGTAAAAGCTAGCCCCGAAACGGGTACAAACATAATATAAAAGTAAAACATCCCTAAACGGGAGCAAATCTCATCCAACGGCGGAAACAACCACTACAAAAGTATACGACTCCGTTGTCACGACCTGAAAGAGCACGTGACTGGCTCTTGAACCATATGAAGTCTATAGGACCCTATCTGATCCAAGTAAGCCAAAAGCCCAGAAATCTAAAATAATTTTAAGGAGTAAATAAGGAAAACTGGTTTTAAGAAGTAAAGAAATCATGTTTTGAAAATCAAAGCTTTTAAATAACTAAGCCGAATATGCATTTTAAAATGTGTAAGCTTTCCTGAAAATTTCGGCAGAGTTTCCTTTGTGAAAACTGGCCCCGAACGGGGTACAACAAGAATAATATATATGAAATGATAAAAGGCATCCCCAAGCGGGAGCTAGCTCTTCGTCAATCGACGGTAACAACCACGCAAGCAATAATAATATACAACGCCAAAGGGCGAGGATCAAAACCCCAAAAAGAACTCAAAATAGCCAGAAAACCATAATACTACAAGCGCGACTCTAAAGTCAAAATAATACATCACTGTCTCTAAGTCTGAAACAATATACAAGATTTGGTTGATGGAATTTCTAGATACAATGAATAATACAGGAACAATGGCGGTTCTGATACAAAAGAACCCACCTACCCAAGTAAGCCACCCATATGGAAGAAGTGTGCCAGAAATGCCGCTATGGAATCTGTACGGCAAAAACCTGCAAGAACTGTGGCACAACGGGGGTGAGTTTCGAACTCGTGAATAGAAAATATCTACACGCAGAAATTGAATGTATGACCCATCCTAGGTCAATACGATCAGATATATATAAACCTCAATATGAACAAGTCTGAAGCATGCTAAACTGGCAATGTAATCTCTATACATGAATGTAGTGCCAAGTGCTCGTGCCAGTGCCTCAGTTAATAGCATATCTTAAATGTGAGGTATAATCAATGAAATCAATCTGCATGTACGTGGATCCCGTCCACTCGTCACCCAATGACAATAACCATCATGCATGTAAATATCATAAAACATATGCATGGAAAAATATGAGGATATAAACCATCTGTGTCCCTCGCGACACGTCAAAATCATGGAACCGGAGTGCCCACCATCGACACTCGAAAATATCATGAAAGCTGTGCCTAGCATCGGCACGTTAATCCTCATATACCGGGCTCCGTCAGTCGGGATCAGCCCACGGCTCCGTCTTCGGAATAGGCCCTCGGCCCCAGCAGTACGCCCATATCCATCCATCGACTCTGGTCAGTATCCTCCGGATAACCTCCAGGTCCAACCAATCACCGGTAGGTACTCTCCACCCTGCTAGGCTCATCGTCTACTCCACAAAAAACATTTCTTGCCCCGGGAAACCATACCGGGTCCACCATGTACCAGCAATCGGTCTCATCCGCCTCCTCGAGTCGGGTTTCACATGTCGCTCTCAGCACCGAGAAAACACATGGTGGACGCACTGAAATATCATATCAAGGGTAACCGGGTTTTTAAAACAATTACATATTCTCTTTGAAATACCCACGGTTCCCAAATCCCGAAATATCATGGAAACAACATATCTCAATCCGTATAATCAGAAAGCATGATGTATGCGACATGTAAAAGAAATGTAAGCATATCAGTTTGTCATGAAAGGGTCATATCCTGAATGCAACAGTACTACAATGTAGTGACATGGCAATTATCGATGATGAAGTGTGTGAGCTGGCAAACAGTGTACGTGGAACATACGCATCATCGATAATGGTGCTGGTGCCCTAGCAGCATGACTGTAATATATCAATGAACACAAGCAATGCAATGCAAATAGCATGAATATGCGGAATCGAATAATCAGTGCAACAGTAAAAAACCTGCCTCAATAAATATATCATGCAGCCTTGCCTTTTGAAAAAGGACGAATCAGGGCTTTTGGTAAAATAGGGGCTACGGTGTTTTAAGAAAAGATGTGTCATTTGAAAATATCCGTAGAATCCCTTTTGCCTATATTTAAAATATCTCTGATTCGTTAGTTTTGAAATAGGTATGACTCGGGTCTAGTCTAACGCCTACTATACGAACTACGGACCCAACAATCAAGTCAATCTGGAGGGGTATGAAAACCACCTAAATCTGAGTCAATATCACATTATCTCATCACATAACAGGTATCACTACCATCATATCACATCTCAATTACGAACTCTGTCATATCGCCGAATCTCACGGCCTCAATCAAATCTCATCGACTCATATCAATCCCACGTATCATCCTCAAATTCCGTATATGAACACATAGTCCCATAGCCATGTGTAGATATACACACCTCCATATGCTCACAGATAAATGAAAGAATGTATGAAAGTATATGTGTACGTGTATGTGTGAGTGCAACCACTACTCTAGGGTTCGCACTACACTAAACCAACACATCCTTCTCATCAATAATTCCATTATCACCATCAATAATCCTAACAACACATAATAAATATATGTGTGTATATATATTCGTATACATCACCACGGACTACGGGGGTGCTATACGTAGTGTAGTGCGAACCCTAGAGTAGTGGTTGCACTCACACATATACGTACACATATACTTGCATACAATCTTTTATTTATCTGTGCGCATATGGAGGTGTGTATATCTACACACGGCTACAGGACTATGTGTTCATATACGGGATTTGAGGATGATACGTGGGATTGAGATGAGTCGATGCGATTTGATTGAGGCCGTGAGATTCGGCGATATGACAGAGTTCGTATTTGGGATGTGATATGATGGTAGTGATACCTGTTATGTGATAAGATATTGTGATATTGACTCAGATTTAGGTGGTTTTCATACCCCTCCCGATTGAATTGATTGTTGGGTCCGTAGTTCGTATAGTAGGCGTTAGACTAGACCCGAGTCATACCTATTTCAAAACTAACGAATCGGGGATATTTTAAAGATAGGCAAAAGGGATTCTACGGATATTTTCAAACAACACATCTTTTCTTAAAACACCGTAGCCCCAATTTTACCAAAAGCCCTGATTCGTCCTTTTTCAAAAGGCGAGGCTGCATGATATATTTATTGAGGCAGGTTCTTTACTGTTGCGCTGATTATTCGATTCCGCATATTCATGCTATTTTCATTGCATTGCTTGTATTCATTGATATATTACAGTCATGCTGCTAGGGCACCAGCACCATTATCGAGACGGTTCCCTCCTGCTCTGGCCGCAAATTGCGGCTAGAAGGAATTAATTGGCGGCCGGGGTTTGGAGTTGGGGGCTAGGGTTTGGTGTGGTGGTTCCATGGTGCCTGCACATCTCACTGTCAACTCAGTTTTATTTTTAGGGTCTCGGGGTGATAGCAGATTCCTAAATACGATCACAGATTCACAGTTTTTCTCCGACATCGTCTCTTAAATCCGTATTCTTGTTTCAAGTTCAAGTTTGGGTCCAAATTAGCATCACACAAGGGGTTCTAGGGTCACCACAAGCCACAATTTCACTTGATTTCAGATCAAACCCTAAACCCTAACTTGATGTTTCACAAATCCACCAAACAACACCATATCGATATGAAACTATTATTGATGCACAAGAAATGTGATACTACTCTAATAGGTGCAGAAATTACCTCTTTTGGCAACTCAAGAAAATTCTTGAGTTGCTCAAAGTCCTCCAAATCAAATCTTGCTAGGTTCAATGTGTAGCTTGTGAGCTCGGTAACATTTTTTGTGAAATGGGAAAAGGGTTTTGGGCTGGATTTCATGATGGATCTAGGGTTTCATGAAGAGGGGGAGAGAGGGAGAGAGGCAGCAGCAGCTCAAAAAGAGGGAGAGGAGAGAGAATGAGAAGGGGAAAATGATGGGGGATGGTTGAAAAAGAGGGTTGACCTAGTCTTCTCTCTCTCATAATCATTCCAACCTTTTTCTTTCTTTTCTTTTCCTTTTCTTTTCATCTCCCACCATGATGAACCCTAAGAAACCATGCATCCAAAACATGTAACAAGTGTAACAAGTGTGGAAAATGATATGTGCACATTTTTGCACAAAAATGCTAAAAATCCAATTAGCGATTTTTAATCGCGATTAACACTAAATTACCATATAACTAATCTTAAAAACTTTAAAATGGCATAATTCCATAAAATAACCTATTTTACAATTTTCCATAATTTTCCCCATTTATTTGTATTTAATTATACCAGAATATTAAAATATTCATTAAAATAATATTATATTATAAAAATTCCCAAAAATAATATTTTATTATTTTGAAACGTTACAGCCGTACCGAAGAAATAAGATAATCCACATATATAAAGGCCGGCTCACACAAGCATGACAACCAAAGTCATAAGAATAAACAACATCGATCCTCATAACTCGTCTCTAAGTCAATACATGAAGGTGGTAGATAGAGAGTACTAGATACAAGAAATATACAATGTACATCATCGGATAACCACAACCCACCTATAGAAAACGGCTTCACAGCCAACTGTAGCGGTACGCGCAAAAGTAGAGATAATAAGGCGCCCTGCCATGACCACTCTGATGATCAGACCTGAAAAACCTGCGGCACAATGGGGGGGAGTTGCCAACTCATGAATAGTAAATAACATCATACAGTAATCACAAGTATGTACTAACAGCGATAATCTATCACATGTAATCTGATAGCGTAAGTATGACAATATGTATATGCAACAGTCATGAAAGGTACTCTATCAGGTACTACTAATATATGAAGCAAGTGCATATCAAATAAATGCAGAGTATGGGATAAAACATGTCATCCTCACGGAATCCTCATCGTGGAGAACCAGTGTCCGTCAAGACAATCTAAATCCCCAATTTCTCTCAAATCGGCCCCCATATCGGCCCTCATATCGGGTACATCGGCCCCTCGTATCGGGCACATCGGCCCCTCGTATCGACCATAATATCGGCCCTTATATCGACCATAATATCGGCCCTCATATATAATGAATTGAACAGATCATTGTGATGATCTATATATTATAGGTATACATATATAACAGCGTCCCACACCACTGATATATATATATATATATATATATATAAATTATAGATGTACATATATAACAGCGTCCCATACCACTGATATATATATACATGTATATAAATCAACGTCCATACCAATGATATATATGTACAGGAGTAAGACATCCAGAAACATCATATGAAATCCATAAATCAATGCGAAATCTATGAAATATAATATATGCAACATAAAACAGTAATATGAGCATATAAAGGAAATCCTCTATTTAACCGCAACAATTTATTGAATATATCATGCGGTTCCTAATTCTCCGAAAGCAAATGTAACATCATATAAAGGCGAACATGTAGCTATATCCAGGTATGCGTAACCATGTCGGTACAGCAAGATGTGTGAATCTACCGATCAATAATGATGGAATACCCTCCAGGTATGTGTGTAGCTATATCAAGCTAGGTATATGTATATACATGTCAATAATGATACAATACCCTCCACGTATGTGAATTCATGTAGGCATAGTAAGGCATATGTGTAAGCATGTAGGTATACATGTATGCTATATGTCATTTGCTCAATGGAATATGAATAAATATCTTAATGTGCCTAACCATACAATATCACGTATGTATAGATGTTGTGCGTGTCATGGCAATTATTGACGGTGTGAGTGGCATACAATCAGTGCTCGTGCAACATGAACCGTCAATAATAGTGCATTGTCCAAAGGGTACAAGTCCAAACACAACATGTAATAATATGCAATGAAGTTTATACGCAAACTATATATGTGCAATATAAACATGCGGCTTATATCATATCATATCTAGCCCAGACGCATAACACCATGCGGGCGAATTCCACATAGATGTTAAATCTACTCACCAACAGTCGCGGGCTAGGTATATCCAATCACCTGCTTCCCTTTCTTCGCAGCGTCTGAAGTCCCTACCTGCGATCCTATTAACACAAAACATAACTAGTGCAAATCTCAGAAATCGATCAATATCACGTTCACAAGACGTTTGACCAATGCACCAACTCCAATCCGACCCATACGTGTTCGTCTATCGGCTAACGTGCGTGACGACACAACAACACCAGCCCAAGTGTAGCAGCACACCGGATCACAAACCGTGTCGTATAACGGAACACGCAAATTCAAAACACTAGAATATAGCAAATTTGTCCCATATTTTGATACACTAAAAATTGGTGAAAGTTGCAAGTACCACGAGACCACAAACAACCCCAGAGACCCTACGCCCAAACCCTAACACCCCAGCCCCCACTCTGGCTGCAATTTACGGCCAGAACCAATAAATTTTTGGCCTAAACATTAAGGGGTTGTCTTAGGTTTTTATGGTGGATTCTATACCTCAACACTATGTCACTGTGATGGGAACTTTTCTAAAAAACACCTGGTTCTACAGCAGATCTCAGAGGCTCAAAATTGACACTAAAAATATGATTTTTGTACAAAATGCTACCTTTAGTGTTCTAATCCATAACAACAAGGCAACATAACAATATAACTCCTAACTATCAGTTTGAGAACATTACATAGCCACTCTTGCTAAAAAATCCGAACTTTCCAAGCTCCAAGGCAACCAAGTGGCTAAATCAAGATATTAGAAGTGTTTTCCATGGATTTTGTGAAGTTTTCTTGTAAGGAATTATGAAGAGAAGGTGAGGGTTCAGTTTGGGAGTTAAGGGAATATCAAATAATTGAGAGTGAGAGAGAATGAGAGAGTGAGAGAGATTATATGATGAGAGGTGAGTGTAGGGTGAATGAAAACCTTACACTCACTCTCCCGCCTCACCTTATCAATGCCCATTAATGCCTCATGACTCACTAGCCACCTCTCTCAAATCCAATATGATATTTCTCATACACAAATATCATGGGAAGGTTAAGGCAAGGTTAATTAGGACATGGATGCTTAAGTTGTCATGGTCACTTAACGAAAGTAACTCTAACTAACCCTCACATTAACGTGCACGTGTTTGTGCAAGCCATATCAAATAATAATAAAATATTAATTAATTGATATAAAATGTGAGAAACCCGATTTGGTAAACTTTTCCTTAAAAACACGCATTATCTCTTAATTAACACTAATCGCATTCTAAGGTGTTACACTTTCTTTTCTGCGACCGTAAGTGTAATATGTGGTGTATCGCCGGTTTCGTTGCTATACATAAACGACAATTGGGATACGCATATTTACTTATGTTGATGACATGTGATGTTATGTGTTACTGTGGTATATTATATTGGATCGTCTTATTTTGAATAGCCGGGTTTTTTTAAGTGAGATGAGAGTTTTTCATTTTCATTCTTGTAAAACCTTGTATGTAATATTCTTTTATTGGGGCACTCCTGGGTTGAGGAAGATGTCACCGTTGATGTATATTATTTACTTTTCCGCATTAGGATAGACCCAAGGAGCACAAGTAACCGGGTTCTCCGGTCCATTAGGAGACCATCTCGAGGTGTCGAGACCGGGTCTCCTAACTCTAGAATTGGTAGGGTTGCTTGCCGCTCTCGTAGGGGTCTAAGGATATGGGTTTGGCTATTCATCACGAACGTGGAATCCCTGTTTTATACAAGCTTAATTTGAAACCCGGAAATCTTACAAACAACAACTGAGCCTTTTATCCCAAGCATATGGGGTAGGCTACATGAACCAACATGAGAATCACGCCGGGTCCAGCACATGAATCCTCTGTCTCCACTCACTTCTATCGAACAATATACTTTCATTGAGTCCTTTGGCAACTATATCGTTTCGTATCACCTCCATCCATGTTTTCTTCGGTCTCCCTTTTGCCCTTTTGCCATTGCCCATGTCGAGAGTATCTATTCGTCGAACCGGTGCTTCCATAGGTCTGCGTCGCACATGACCAAACCATCTTAGCCGGTTTTCCCGCATCTTCTCCTCCACAGGTGCTACACCAACTTTTGCACGAATATCCTCATTTCGCACCTTATCTTTTCTAGTGTTACCGCACATCTAACGAAGCATGCGCATCTCCGCTACGTGCATCTTCTGTGTATGATGCTTCTTAGGAGCCCAGCATTCTGTACCATATAATAAGGCAGGCCGAATAGCGCTCCGATAAAACTTCCCTTTCAATTTTAACGGAAAGTTACGATCACACAAAATCCCTGTTGCACTCCTCCATTTCAACCAACCAGCTTGGATCCTTTGATTAACATCACTATCGATCTCCCTATTCTTTTGGATGATGGAACCTAGATATCTAAACTGGTCGCTCGGTGATATCTCTTGCCCTTCTAATGTTATACCAATATGGTTTTGACTTCTTTGGCTACTAAATTTGCAGTGCATATATGCTGTCTTGGACCTGCTCAATCTGAATCCCCGAGATTCCAATGTTTGCCTCCATAGTTCCAATTTGGCATTAACCCCTGATTTCGTCTCATTTACTAGAACAATATCATCAGCGAATAGCATACACCAAGGTACCTCATCTTGGATAGTTCTAGTAAGCTCATCCATCACGATGGTAAACAGGAATGGACTTAATGCAGATCCTTGATGTAAACCAATAGTAATCGAAAAATCACTCGTTAAGCCACCGCAAGTTCTGACATTTGCCACTAATCCGTCGTACATATCCTTGATTATGTCAATATACTTGACGGGGACCCCCTTCTTCATCATTGTCCCCCATAATACCTCTCTAGGTACCTTGTCGTACACTTTTTCTAAATCAATAAATATCATATGCAAATCTCTTGTCCTCTCTCGAAAGCGCTCGACAAGTTGACGAAGCAAATGAATCGCCTCTGTCGTTGATCGTCCAGGCATGAACCCAAATTGGTTCTCTGTTATCTTAATATCCTTCCTCAGCCTGTGTTCAATCACTCTCTCCCAAAGTTTCATGGTGTGACACATCAGTTTTATTCCACGGTAGTTTGAGCAACTTTGAATGTCACCCTTGTTCTTGTAGATAGGTACAAGGATACTTTTCCTCCATTCATTTGGCATCTTTTTTGTCTGCTAAATCTTATTAAACAGATCTGTCAGCCATTTAACGCCTATTTCTCCTAAGCATCTCCAAATCTCGATAGGAATCCCGTCAGGACCAACCGCTTTTCTTAAACCCATTCTGTTCAAAGCTTCTTTAACCTCAGGAAGTCTTATTTTACGCATGAAATCACGGTTTATATCTTGAGATTGAATGACAAGTCCATCCAAATTCTTAGTAAAGCTCTCATTGAACAATTTGACAAAATAATCTCTCCATCTTTCCTTGATATCCTCATCTCGAACTAAAACCTTCTGATTTTCATTTTTGACACACTTCACCGCACATAAGTCGCTAGTCTTCCTTTCCCGCATTCGAGCAATCCGGTATATATCATTTGCAGCCTCTTTAGTGTCTAATTTCTCGTACACCTCCTTGTAGACCTTAGATTTAGCTTCCCGAACAGCTTTCTTAACTTCCTTTTTAGCCATTTTGTACTTCTCAAATCTCTCCACATCTATACTTTTCTTCAAATCTTTATAAGAATCCCTTTTAATTTTAATAGCAGCCTTTACATCTTCATTCCACCATGATATGTCCTTAGATGGTGGAGCACCACCTCTCGACTCACCAAGTAGATCTCTAGCTACCTTCTTGATACAACTAGCCATTTTGTTCCATGTTTTGTCTGGATCATCTTCCGACTGCCAATCCGCTTCTTGTACTACATGATCTATAAAAGCCTTTTGGTTACCTTCTTTCAATCGCCACCATTTAATTTTAGGCTCTACCTTACATCTAATCTTCCTAGGTTCTCTTCTAAATCGAAAATCTTGAACTAAAAGTCTATGTTGAGTGGTTACACTCTCACCTGGCACTACCTTACAGTCGATACAACAACCTCTATCTATTCTTCTTGTCAGAAAAAAGTCTATTTGACTAGCACTTGATCCGCTCCTAAAAGTGATAAGGTGGGACTCTCTATTCCTAAACCAGGTGTTTGCTAAGATCAAGTCATAAGATAAAGCAAAATCTAGAATCGAGTCACCTACTTCATTCCTTTGTCCGAAACCAAAACCTCCATGGATAATATCAAACCCTTTACGACTAGTACCTACATGTCCATTAAGATCACCACCAATAAATAACTTCTCTCCACTAGGTATACTTTGCACCACCTCGTCTAAATCCTCCCAGAATAGACGCTTACTAGCGTCATCAAGACCTATCTGTGGTGCATAAGCACTAATAACATTAAGGATCTCTCCACCTAGAATAAGCCTAACCAGTAAAATTCTATCACCTTTTCTCCTAATCTCAACTACATCCTCAAGCAACCGTCTATCTATGATTATGCCTACCCCATTACGATTTTTATCTTTACCCGTATACCAAAGCTTATAACCCCAAGGCTCTATGACTCTACTCTTTTCACCTACCCACTTAGTTTCTTGCAAACACATAATACCAACTCTCCTCCTAATCATCACCTCCACTAATTCTATTAGTCTACCCGTAAGGGAACCTATGTTCCAGGAAGCTAGACGGATCCTATGAAACCCTTGCTTATTTGTCACTACACCCGGGGTCCGATGTAGCGCGCCGTCTCTGGACGACGACCCTTGCTTATTTTTCACTACACCTGGGGTCCGATGTAGCGCGCCGTCTGTAGACGAGGACCCTTGTTTATTTGTCACTACACCCGGGGTCCGATGTAGCGCGCCGTCTCTGGACGACGACCCTTGCTTATTTGTCACTACACCCGGGGTCCGATGTAGCGCGCCGCATCTGGACGACGGCTTAGAAGCCCTTGCATATTTAACACTACACCCAGGATCCGATGTAGCGCGTCGCTGAGTAGGGGACGCCCCAATGATATACTTATTTTGGTTCATGTCATAGAATGTGACAAAGTTTTACGTTGGCTGTCACAAGCCTACCACAACCCTCACCCTTTCTCATCCGGACTTGGGACAGGAAACGGTGGGTTTTTACTGTGAGTAGGGGACTTGGAAATCCTAGTATATCCAATATTTCATATGTTGATTTCTGTTGCGATATTCTGTGATGTGATCACTTTGTATGATGAGATAGATACTGTATATAATATATGTGATATATTATATAGACGTTGCTTATGTTTTACACCCGCGCTAGCCATGCCCCACTCTGCCGTTAGTTACCTAACCTAATGGTGCATGACGGGACATCGCGGCGAGTTCGGATGGCATAAGCGTACTTTGTATTTATTTATGGTGTTTAGGTAACTTAAATGTTGGGACTTCATTAATGAGATTAATGAAAGAAAATAAACCTAAAGATGTTGTGGAATCGAATTTTCAAAAACAGGTAGCTCTAGTTGTTGCTTTGCATAGCGGTATTCCTTGTAGAATATCCAGCACCTTATTCGATAAGGAAAGAGCCGAGATCCATTCACCGGGAGTGACCTCTTTAGAAATAACTGGAAGATGCTACAACCCTCGGTTTTGTCTTTTGATTGATTTTCTAGTTCTTACTTTGCATAGTGGTAATGTGAATATCCTGCACCTTATTCGATAAGGAAAGAGCCGAGATCCCTTCACCGGGAGTGACCACTTTAACGAAACTAGCAAAAGCCTCAAAAACACTCTATTTAAATCATTTGATTCTACAACGATATCAAGTTCATTACGCAATAGGTTTTCTTAAAAACTTGTCGTAGCCCTCCGTCATTTCAGATAAGTACTTCATAGTATTCGTGCTACGTTTGTTGGCTTTCGTCAAGGCATAGTGTGCGGTAGCTATATATACTTATCTGCAAAAGTATATGATGTGATTGAGTTAGGGTAGTCGTGCGACTTTGTTGGCTTTCGTCAAGGGTAGTGCGGGTGGGTTTAATTCAATAAAGAAATGTACGGGTAGAACTTGAGTAGCAGCCTTTGGTTTTGTAACATTTCAGTAAACTAAAATATTATTTTTGGGAATTTTTATAATTAAATATTAAATATTATGAATATTTAAATAATGCGGTATAATTAAATACCGATAAAGTGAAAATTATTTGGAAAATTTATAGGAATTACGAAAATGAAGATGTTTTATTTGATTTAAGAAAATTATAAATTTTGATGATTAATTATATTCCATTTTAATGCTAATTGCGATTAAATATCACTAATCGTGCATTAAGCCGGATTTGTGCACATGACATGCACCATGTCATTTTTCACACTTGTTACATTTTTTCTACCATGATTCTTTTGTGTATGGTTATTTGTTTTGGGGTTTTTTAAAAGAAAAGAAAAGATAAAGGAAAGCAAAACAAAAAGAAAAGGTTAAAATATACGGTATGGGCATGAGAGAGAGAGAGGTAAGGGGTCAAACCTTGGTGAGGGCTCTTGTTTCCTTCATTGTATTCTCTTCAACATTTCCTCTCCCTGAACTATGGCAGCCCTCTTCAATCCACCCTCCTCTACCTCCACACAACTCCATGAAAAACTCATCAAAAGTCCATCCCCACTTCATTAAAAACATGCACAAGCTTCTCACAAGCACTTTGGACCAACAAAAATCGGATTTTGAGTACTTGGGGAAACTCAAGAATTTTCTTGAGTTGACAAATGAGGTAATTTCTGCACCATTAGTATTGTATTTCAATTTCTTTATCACCCATATAAGTTTAGAAGTGTTTTAATGCAGTTTAGTGAACTTTGAAAATTCCTAGAAAGGGTTAGGGTTTGATTTGAATCCAAAGGTGTAATTGAGGCTTAATAGTGACCTTAAACCCATGTGGGGATTATATAATGGACTAATACCATAGACTAAACCCCAAAATATAAACTTAGAAACCACGATATCGGGAAATTGTGGAAATTGTGATGAAGTTTGGAGATCTGCTAACACCCGGAGCCTCTGAAAATTTTTAGCAAACACAGTGAGTCATGCAGACACCCTAGGAGCACCACTGAAACCTGAGACACCCTGGACATTCCTGGCCGCAAATTTACCCATTTTGGCCGCAAATTGAGGCCTTGGTGCGATAAAATTCTCTCGTGCTTGTTCTGTAGCTCCTATAACAGTTAACTAGACCCTTCCCATATGTAAAATTGGCTAATTTCACCTAGGGTAAAATCTGGAAGTGTTTTGCATCGTTTCTGATTTCGTTTAGCGATTTCTGTTAACTTGAAATTTGGGTTTTTGGTATTTGTCTCGATCACTTGACGTTTGCATGTCAATATCAAGGGCTGTTTGGTCTGACTTGCACAAGAAAACTATAGGTTTAAACCTATGTGTAATACTCGTGCCGATTTGGTTTTCGTGTGTGATTTCGGTTTACGATATCTTGTTTATATATATGTAGTTACCCTCGAGTGGACATGGACGATAAGGACGAGCGTGGCATCATCGACTTCGGCAAGCGAGGATCAAGGTGAGTAGATATATATCTACGGGGGAAGTCGGATGGATGGCGTATGGCACCCCCGCAGTTCGTAGTGTAGCCCTTGATATATATATATATATATATGTATATATATATATTATACTTATATATATGTTTACGTGTTGTGAAACTTGGATGGATTATAAGCACGACCTTAGAATATAATGGGTTAATTTTAGTATAATTGGATGAAAGTGTCGTTAGTTAGTTAGTCGCGAACCCTAGAATAAGGTTTGCACCCACACGCACACACATGCTTACTTTGTTTTACTTGTGCGTATATGGGATATGTATATATATACACACACATAGGTATGGGACTATGTATATATATATATATACTATACCTATACATGGATGATGAAGATTGTACATGGTACTTGGAGATGAGTCGATGAGATTAGGCCTGATGCCATGAGATCGGTGATATGTTTTGGTTCATTTTATGAGATAAGACAAGAGATTATAGTGGGCCTTTTGGCGATGTGTTTTCATACACACGCAAATATATATATGTAGATGTTATCCGTATATACTAGACTTAGATCAGTACCCTTAATACATGATATGATGATAAGGATACCAGATGAATAATGAGATGAATGTGATATTTGACCCGTACCCAGATTTGGGATGTCGTACGATGAATTTACCGTACGAGCTATATATTGATGATAGATCCGCACTCTTGACTCGAGGATGTCATATTGTATATTGTATCGTATGCGATACCATTGAGGCGGGATCACCGACTATTATATTTATATGTATCGACTAAGATTTAGATGGTTTCCTTACCTTTTCGATTAGCCTGTTAGTTTAGTCTTGTAGTTACTTTTAGACGTTAGACTAGATGCGAGTCATATCTATTTCAAAACTAATGAATCATGAGTATTTTAAAGACAGGACAAGGGATTCTACGGATATTTCAAAGGAAGTACTTTTTTTCTTAAAAATCACCGTAGCCCATATTTTTCCAAACACCACGATTTGTGTGATTTCAAATGACAAACTGTATGACTCGTATAAAAATGTAGATTCCTTATTGTTACATTTACTTTCCATTTCCATATATTCATGTTGTTACTAGCGCATTGCATGCATATATACTTATGATTGATGTTATATTAAACCCATGCTGTCAGGACACCAGCACCATTACTGATGATGCGTATGCTCTACGTACACCTGCTTGCCGGCTCACACACTTCATAATCGATAATTGTCATGTCACTACACAGTAGGATTGTTGCATCAGGATATGACTCCTTGCATGACATACTTCCGTACATACATATTGTATACCCATACTTGCGTACATACATATTGTACACCCATATTTGCCTACATACATATTTGCACATACATAGATGATTCTGGCTTGATTTTGGAGATTTGGGAACCGCAAGATATATTTTAAAACTGGATTTATTTGAAAGAGCGTTTTTCCCTTGATATGTGCATATTACTGTTTCATACTGCATGATATACGGATATGCTTACATTTTGTCTAGATGTCGCATACATTATGCTTTATGATTATACGCAGTGAGATATGTTATTTTCATGAGATTTCTGGATTTGATAACCATGGTTATTTCAAAAGACAGTATGTATTGTTTTAAAAACCCGGTTTCTTTTGATATGATATTTCAGTGCGTCCACCAAGCGTTTTCTCGGTTCTGAGACATGTGATATGTGAAACCCGATTCGAAGAGCGGTAGGCACCGTCTGCAGGTACATGGTGGACCCGGTGAGGTACCCCGGGGCAAGAAGACTCGTATTGTTAGACGGTGAGCCTGGTAAGGGAGCACTGCCTATTGGGATTCCTTAGCACCTAGCCTAGGGTTTGCAAGCATCACACATGCCACAATAAGAATTTAAGGGGGTGCTAGGAAATCAAACTAAGAATCATGCTAGAAAAATACGGTAACAAAAACTTGCAATCTTACAATACAAAAGAAGTGAACAAGAATATGTAAGTCGATGTACAACATCCCACGACTTGTGGGGAGGCGGAAAATTGAAAAACAATCTTGTTTTTTGCATAAACATCGACTAACCGAGAATCTTTGCTAAACTATAACTAACAAGAATCATAGAAGTTATCAACTACTATGAAAAGTGATTATACCTAATGAACCGTGTCCTTCGTCTTTTCGTTCTCCACATCCTCTCCGGCCTTCTCTATGTAGTAGATGATCCACACGAGAGCTTTACTTCAAGCTTCTGCTCTAACTTGAGGTAACTAGGTTTCTTAAAGTGCTAATCTAAGTAACTTAGGTGATATAGAGAAGGGTTATGGATTAAGTAGTCTATTCTAATCCTTGGTCTCAACACATTAGAGGGGAGGATTAGGGTTTGAGGAGAGAGAGCTTGAGGAGAGAGAAAGTGAGCAAGAGAATGGAATGAGATAATGATCTCTCATGATATATATGAAGCATTATCATTATCAAGATAAATGAAATAATGGATTTAACAACCATGCTTCATAAATATAAATGAGTGATTCATCTTCATGAGTCATTAAGCATTTATGATGCATTAATGACAAGGATGAATCACACAAATGAGTCACTAATCCCATTTAATACGTATGCCACCTAAACCCCCAAGTCACCAACCTTCTAGAAGCTTCTCGCGAAATTACGAGAACGCCCCTCCTATCCGTGAAAACACGGAAAAACTTTAGACTGTATAAATCCAATATCCCGATACTAGAATCTGGCTTAAACCAAAGTCGGCTAGTAAAAACTGTCCGAAAGTCATACGTGCGTAAACACACGTATGCGTCCGAACCCTTATCGTAAAACTATACGACCTTTATATCGTTTCTCCTGGAGTAGGGAAACTCTCTGTATGGGACTTTAAAGACTCGACTACTACGCTGGTAGTGGGTTAACCACAGACCGCAAGCGGCACTAGCTGTACGTAACTGGCCAGGAACTTTGCGTAATGGCTCTCTGACACAGCGCGATATCAAGTCCCAATACCGGGAGAGAGGAATCCTGTCTAACCGCCACTGCCTCCAAGTGCTTGGGACTGCACCTAACTGCTACCTGTTTGCACGACTCCATTAAGCCGTGGTAGGGCAGCAATCTAAGAACAGTGGGACACACTCGAGGCGAAGTAGCAGTGTCAAGTCTGCGGACTATGCTGTACTCATGTCACCTGGGAACTGTTAACTGACGATGGGTATAATACCAACTAACAGTTCCCCGTGAGTCCTGTCCGGTGTACCCGTAACCTAATGAGCACCTGCATACTATCTCCAGTACGATGTACTGACGGCTGTGGGACAGACCATCTCCCCAACTGGGATGAGAAGCATACACACTAGTCTACTCTGGAGTATCGATGCCCTGTCTCGATAATCCTATGACTAGGGACCTGAATAAAGATGTGCTTGTAGACCACCCAGCCCCCACTAGTGTGATTGCCATCACAACGCGGGTAGTCAAGCAAGATCCTAAGAGCTTTATCAATACGTATACTAACATATTAAGATAGAAAAACCAAGTAGCATACTACCATGTTTAGCAAGACTGTTATATACATGTGAATATCCCAAGCTTCCATTAAGTAATATACAAACTAGTATGATACAATAATGGCCCCTAGGGCATATACAATAACAATCTCCCACTTGCACTAGGGCCATGAACTGGCATATCGAAGACCGATGATCTCGAGTAGCCTCTCGAACTGAATATGAGGTAGGGCCTTCGTGAATGGATCAGCAATGTTCTCTTCAGTAGCAACTCTCCGAACCTCGATCTCCCGACGATCAATGATCTTCCTGATCAGGTGATACCGCCTTAAGATGTGTCTGGACTTCTGATGGGACCTTGGTTCCTTCGCTAAAGCTATAGCTCCGTTGTTGTCGCAATACTGCGGTATTGGATCAACAATGGTAGGAACCATCTGAAGTTCTGTTAGGAACTTCTTCAACCAGACTGCTTCTTTTGCGGCATCGCAAGCAGCAATATACTCCGCTTCCATCATCGAGTCAGCAACGGTGTCTTGCTTGGAGCTCTTCCAGCACATCGCCCCTCCATTGAGGGTAAAGACATAACCTGACATGGACTTGGAATCGTCCTTATCACTATGGAAGCCGGAATCAGCAAAGGCCTCCATCCTGAGGTCTTTTCCGCCGTAAACCAAGAACATCTCCTTAGTCCTCCTTAGGTACTTGAGAATGTTCTTTACTTCTATCTAGTGCTTCTCCCCTGGGTCTGACTGATACCAGCTTACCACGCTCAGTGCGTAAGCTACATCTGGTCTAGTGCACAACATCGCATATATTATAGAGCCTACCGCAGAAGCGTAGGGTATAATAGACATGCGTTCCCTTTCCAAATCAGTCTTGGGAGACATCTCTTTGGATAGGGTGATTCCGTGACAAGCCGGTAGATTACCGCACTTAGAATCTTCCATACTGAATCTTTCAGTACAGTGTCGATATACCTGGACTGCGAAAGTTCCAACATCCTCTTGGATCTATCACGATAGATCCGGATCCCCAGAATGTAAGAGGCATCACCCAGGTCTTTCATGGAGAACCTGTGTGACAAGAATACTTTGACAGATTGTAGCATAGGAATGTCATTTCCTATCAATAGAATGTCATCCACGTACAAGACGAGGAATACGACAGTTCTTGCTACAACTTTACTCTATATACATGGTTCATATGGATTTTTGATAAAGTCATATTCTTTGACCGTTTTATCAAAACAGATGTTCCAACTCCGCGATGCCTGCTTTAGTCCATAAATGGATTTAAGCAACTTGCATACTTTCCCGCTGCTCCCACTCTGATTGAAACCCTCTGGCTGATCCATATAGACGCACTCTTCTAAATTTCCATTCAGAAAAGCCGTTTACGTCCATCTGCCAGATTTCATAATCATGGAAGGCAGCAATAGCAAGAAGTACCCGAATGGATTTGAGCATAGCCACTGGAGAAAATGTTTCTTCATAGTCCAAACCAGGTCTTTGACGAAAACCCTTTGCAACAAGTCTAGCCTTATAGGTTTCCACCTGTCCATCTACACCAATCTTTTTCTTGAAGATCCATTTGCATCCTATGGGTTTTACCCCATCTAGAGCAAAATCCAAAGTCCATACTTTGTTGGTGTACATGGACTCCATTTCGGTCCGCATTGCATCTAGCCATCGTACCGAGTCGCCGCTCTGGATGGCCTGCTGGAACCTAGTAGGTTCATCATCATCTATGATGCAATCCTCTCTATCCCCATCTATGAGAAAACCGTAGTATCTCTCAGGCGGATGAGACGGCCTACTACTCCTACGGAGGGGTGCGGGAATGTCCTGTTCTTCTTGAACTACTGGTTCTACCAAACTTTCAGTAGTAGTTTGTGGTTCTGGAATTTCTTCCAGTTCTATTTCGCTCCCACTTGTTTCCTTTCTAAAAACTGATGTTCTAGAAAATGGCATTACGAGAAATAAATACGTTTTGTTCCTCTGCGTAATAGAATAGATATCCCCTGGAGTTCTTTGGAAATCCCACAAACTTACATTTACTGATCGTGCCTCGAGCTTGCCCGCATGCTGCTTTTTAACAAAAGCTGTACATCCCCAAATTTTCAGATACTGAAGATAGGGTTTCTTCCCACTCTACATCTGATATGGTGTGGTAGGCACAGTCTTGATAGGAACTATGTTCAAAAGATATGCCGCTGATTCTAGCGCATAACCCATAAAGACCGCGGTAACTCAGCATTACTCATCATGGAACGTACCATATCCAATAGGGTTCGATTCCGTCTCTCCGATACACTGTTATGCTGTGGAGTGTATAGAGGAGTAAGCTGAGAGAGAATTCCTTTCTCTTTTAGATAACCTAGGAACTAGGCACTCAAGTATTCACCACCTCGATCAGATCTTAGTGTCTTGATACTTTTGCCGGTTTGGTTTTCTACTTCATTCTTGTACTCTTGGAATTTCTCAAAAGCCTCGGATTTATATTTCATCAGATAAATGAATCTGTACCTTGAGAAATCATCCGTAAAAGTAATGAAATAGGAAAAACCACCTCTTGCATGTGTAGGCATTGGACCACATACATCGCTGTGTATGAGTCCTAAGAGCTCGCTCGCTCTTACTCCATGTCCAGTAAATGGAGTCTTTATCATCTTTCCTTTGAGACAAGATTTACAAGTGGCATAAGTTTGATATTCGAACGAGTCCAAATATCCTTCTCTATGTAACTTAGTCAACCTTCTCTCATTGATGTGACCCAGTCTACAAAGCCATAAGAAAGCTTTATTTAAATCTGGAGACTTTCTTTTTAGAGTGTTCTGGACATTGAAAATTTGGTGTTGGTTTAAGACATATATACCGTTATCCAGTGTACCGTACCCAATCAAACTATGATTAAGGTGGATGTTAACAACATCTCTTACAAACGTGAAATCATAACCTTTACTTGATAACAAGGAAACAGATATGATATTACACATTAAGCTGGGTACACAAAAACAGTTATGTAAAACCAAAATGTGTCCACTCGTCAATCCCAGGTGATAATCCCCTACGGACACAGCTACCACGCTAGCTCGGTTAACAACCATCAGGGTCATATCACCATCCTTCAGCACTCTACGGTTTCTCAGTGCCTGCAATGAATTGCATATATGAGATCCTGATCCGGTATCCAATACCCAGGAAGAAGAGTTGATTGACAGACAATTCTCAATTACAAACACACCTGAAGTCGAAGCCACAGCTTGCTTCGGTTCCCGGTTCTTGGCGTTCCACGCCTTGCAATCTTTCTTCCAGTGCCCTTTCCTATGACAATGAAAACACTCATCCTGGGCCACTACCGGTACCGCAAACTTTTTCTTTTCTTCGCTCCCACCTTACTTACACCTCCTCTAGGTTTGGTGGCGGCCTTCTTTTTCCTTCCTTTGGCCCTAGCCTTGGACCCGGAAGAAGAAGCACCGCTAACAAACATAGCGGGTGTTTCCCTTGCATTTTGCAAGGTGCCCTCTGCACTTCTCAACATGTTAAGGAGTTCCGGAAGTTCAACATCTTTTCTTCGAATGTTGAAGTTCAGAATAAAACTGGGCGTAGGTGGAAGGAAGGGACTGGAGAATAAGGTCTGTATAGAGCTCATTATCAAAAGTCGTCCCAAGGTCTGCGAGCTCTTCTATATAGCCAATCATCTTTAGGACATGTTCTCCTACCGATGATCCGACGGCCAACCTCGCTCGAAACAAGTTCTTAGAGGTCTCGTATCTTGCTATACGAGATTGCTCTCCATAAAGTTCTTTTGTATGGAGAAATATGGCATCAAGATCCATATCGTCGTGCCTCCTCTGATCTTCATTGTTCATCGAGGCAAGCATGATGCACTTGGCCTTCGCGCAATCATACTCCCAGGTTTTGCGGATTTCCTTATCCGCATTACTGGATTTGGGACCTGGGACTGCAGGTGCCTTAGCGGTGAGGACGTACCCCAATTTGTCATAGGTCAAAGCCATTTTGACATTCCGCAGCCAATCTTTATAGTTTGGCCCTGTCAATATATTTTTCTCTAAAGTAACTTAAGTGCAGTCATTTTCAGGGTCGCTGCAAGTAGGAGAGAGAGAAGAAACACTTTAGCTTGATGCTCTTGCATGTTTAGAGTGGTTTTTAATTTATCTAAACTGGATGGCTCCCACTGTTTCTCGAATCCTTCCTCAAACCATAAAAGAAGAATTAGCCAGGACTATTCTCACTGTACAATAATTGCTTAACCGTTCAGCCAGGCTGGTGTCGGTACATCGAGGGAGGTTTTCCAACACTTTCGCGAAGTTCCTTAATTAAATAACCTCTTTTCTCTGGGGGCGTAACCCCGCCGACACTTTTCTTGACACCTACTTGGTTTATAGCATTGATCATTAAGTGACGAATCTCCTGATGAGTAGCATATACTCACAGCAGGATCGGAATCGAAATATCATCGTATGATAATGTTGAAGGAATCCTACCAGCATTCATCAAACTCCAAATGGTATGCATCTCTTTGCAAATTTCAGTTTCTTTAGAAATTCCCGATATCTATTTTTGCCCCATGCTCTTATGACCTTGGCGTTAGGTCAAAATGTCATAAGTCACATGTCAAGTTCTGTCCATCATTATCTTGTTAATTTGAACCCATCCGTACATATCCTTGACGTTCGAGCCAAAATGATAATACGACTGTCCCAAACTAACTCATCTATCTATGCGGCAAATGAATACCCAGCAGCTACCAAGCACTATGCCTTGGCGTTAGGTCAAAATACATAGCTTGAATACTACTGAATACCCAAATGAAATGACGGAGGGCTGCGAATGGTTTTGGCGAAACCGTGAACGTAGTGAACTTGATATGACCGAAAGAACCTGATAGCTTTAAAAGGAGTAGTTAAAGCTCCGCAATTTAAAAAATATCATCTGTTTTAAAATAACCTAGTGGTTTCTTTAAATTGTTCCAACGAGTCATCTTTTGGTTTATTTTCTTTGCATTATACATAATGCGTCCCATCATTAACCTATCATTGCAGAAAACAACGAAAATACAACGTCCTCTTATGTCATCCGCATTCGCCACTGGGTCCCGTCATCACCCGTTTGGTTACTTAACTAACGGCAGAGTGGGGTTGGGCTAGCGCGGGTGTAACATATAAGTGACGTCTAAATAGCTATCATATATAGATATTGTACATTCGCCTGAAGCAATAATAGGCATTCCAGATCTCATATGAACTTTATTGGATTTGCAAGGAATCCGCGTTTGTTTAGAGCCTGCAACAAAAGACGGATTACACGGTTGTGATGAATAGCCATTACCCTACCCTAGACCCCAACGGGTACGGCAAACTACCCGCCAAATACCCGAAGTGAAGTGGTCTCCCTCAACAACGTAAGTAGGCCACTAAACACTTCAAAGTACCCGGTAGTTTGTGCACCCCATCTTGGGTCTATCCTAGGAGCAAAAACAGTAAAATGAAATAATACAACGGTGGCTAAAACCGCAACCTGGATGTGCCCCGCAAAATAATATTCCAACATATTACAATTTCTTTGAATGAATGAATATAACAACCCATCACAAACCCCGGCTAATCATCATAACAGTCCAATACAGTTCTCAACCACAACAGTAAAAACCATTACAGAAATGTGCAACCCCCTGCCAACCGACATACTAGCAGTTAGGGGAGGTTTACGAACACATTATACAATCACAGATATAATCAAATTAGCAAACATCGTATAATTTCGATCGAGCAAACATATCAGATTCTATTCCCAAAACTTCTCTGTGCACCTGAGACTTGAGAAGAAAATAAACATTCCAGAAAATACAAAAATATCACAGAAGAATTACTGGAGCAAACTGGGTTGAATCGGCCCAACTCGGCAGCGGATCCACGGCGGATCCGCGGGATCGGCCGCGTTCCGCAGCTGCATGGCCGATTCAGGAACCCATTTTTCTCCAGTGATCTTATATTTCTTTGCTTGTTATTCTGAAGCTCCCTGAAAAATTTTAGAGCCAGTTTTAAAATCGACAGAAACATGGTGAAATCGATGTCTTTTTCGGTTCGTTTTGCGTTCGAAATTCATACGACTTTGCTAATGAGTTAATTATTGTTTAGCGAGGCTCTGATACCACTATAAGTCGATGTACAACACCCCACGACTTGCGAGGAGGCGGAAAATTGAAAAACGATCTTGTTCTTTGCATAAACATCGACTAACCGAGAATCTTTGCAAAACTATAACTAACAAGAATCATAGAAGTTATCAACTACTATGAAAAGTGATTATACCTAATGAACCGTGTCCTTCGTCTTTTTGTTCTCCACGTCCTCTCCGGCCTTCTCTATATAGTAGATGATCCACCCGAGAGCTTTATTTCAAGCCTCACCTCTAACATGAGGTAACTAGGTTTCTTAAAGTGCTAATCTAAGTAACCTAGGTGATATAGAGAAGGGTTATGGATTAAGTAGTCTAATCTAATACTTGGTCTCAACACATGAGAGGGGAGGATTAGGGTTTGAAGAGAGAGAGCTTGAGGAGAGAGAAAGTGAGCAAGAGAATGGAATGAGATAATGATCTCTCATGATATATATGAAGCATTATCATTATCAAGATAAATGAAATAATGGATTTAACAACCATGCTTCATAAATATAAATGAGTGATTCATCTCTATGAGTCATTAAGTATTTATGATGCATTAATGACAAGGATGAATCACACAAATGAGTCACTAATCCCATTAAATTCTTATGCCACCTAAACCCCCAAGTCACCAACCTTCAAGAAGCTTCTCGCGAAATTACGAGAACGCCACTCCTATCTGTGAAAACACGGAAAAATTTTAGACTGTATAAATCCAATATCCCGATACTAGAATCTGGCATAAACCAAAGCCGGCTAGTAAAAACTGTCTGAAAGTCGTACGTGCGTAAACACACGTATGCGTCCGAACCCTTGTCGTAAAACCATACGTCCTCTATATCGTTTCGCCTAGAGTAGGGAAACTCTCTGTGTGCGACTCTAAAGACTCGACTATTACACTGGCAGTGGGTTTAACCACATACCGCAAGCGCCACTAGCTGTATGTAACGGTCCCCAGGTAGATGTCGATAAGAAGGCCGATGAGGAAACCCATCCGAACTCCTACAGAGTCTGATGTGATAATCTCCGTACAGTCCGGTCTGTTCGTCTAAGACTATCGCATATCGGGCCTAGGGGCGGCAAGCGTCAGTCTCCTAATAGCGGTATAAGTCGTGTCGGAGCGTAGCCCATTACACCCTGAGAAAACAACTGGAACCTACCAGTAAATCTCGCTTGCCCTGGCCAGGGACTTTGCGTAATGGCTCTCTGACACAGCGCGATATCAACTCCCAATACCGGGAGAGACAGATCCTGTCTAACCGCCACTGCCTCCAAGTGCTCGGGACTGCACCCAACTGCTACCTGTTTGCACGACTCCTTTGAGCCGTGGTAGGGTAGCAATCTAAGAACAGTGGGACACACTCGAGGCGAAGTAGTAGTGTCAGGACTATTTTGTACTCATGTCACCTGGGTTAACTGACGATGGGTATAATACCAACTAACAGTTCCCCATGAGTCCTGTCCGGTGTACCCGTAACCTAACGAGCACCTGCATACTATCTCCAGTACGACGTACTGGCGGCTGTAGGATAGACCATCTCCCCAACTGGGATGAGAAGCGTACACACTAGTATATTCCGGAGTATCGATGCCCTGTCTCGATAATCCTACGACTAGGGACCTGAATAAGGATGTGCACCCCCACTAGTGCGACTGCCATCACAACGCTGGTAGTCAAGCAAGATCCTAAGAGCTCTATCAATACGTATACTCACATATTAAGATAGAAAAACCAAGTAGCGTACTACCATGTTTAGCAAGACTGTTATATACATGTGAATATCCCAAGCTTCCATTAAGTAATATACAAACCAGTATGATACAATAATGGCCCCTAGGTCATATACACTAACAGAATACAACCTTTTTAGATCCGGTACTTCACTTCTAAAGCTCCGTGTTGACATCCCTTCGCTGCGATCATCGAACTCCCGAACTCTAGTATGGAATTCCTTGGAGAAATGAACATGATTGCTCGTAGTCTTCGAGGCCGAAGATGATCAACGTCGAGGAGACTCAACTGAAGCTACCACTTCACTAGGTCAAGAACTTTGTGAAGAGAACACCTAAAATAAATGGAAAGTAGTAGAGGATGATGAAATAGTAAGCGGGTTCACTTTAGATTTTGATTTCTCACTTTGTTTCTTCACTTAGAAAAATCTAGAAAGCTTTTTCCTTTTGGATGAAGAAGAAGAAGAAGAAAAATAGAAACTCAAGTGAAGCGAATTATGATCAATTATGCAACCATGGGTGAGTTGGTATCATCCACTAACCTTTGTAGAGACTAAACCATGATTTAAGCTAATGGTTTGGTAAATAAATATTTTAAGTAAAACAAAGTGTGTGGACTTTATCAAAGATGCTTTAAGCTTCATGAAGCTTCAAGTCAAGACAAAGAAAACCACCATTTTGAATTACAAAATAAAAAAAACCTAACCATTATCTTAAATATGGTGTAAGTCTTATACACACCCAAGTTTGCATGTATCATCAAGCATGATAGAATCATGTACACAAACATATATCACATATACATTATGTGCACATCAAGTGAGAAAAGCAATCTTAAGTGAACCAATACTAGTTAATGTAAAGTAATATATCAAATATATAATTATACATTAAATCATTAAATCAACACTTGATTTAATGATCCGGTCATATCTCATATAACCGACAAATTTCATGTGTATCAATATATCCAATTAACACATAATTCGATAACCCGGCTATATCTCATAAAACCCACCGATGATACAAATCGCGAGAATAGAATACGGTATCACATACTCGTATTATTCTCGGTCCCGCACATATCACATACTTTCTCCTATTTTGTTTCGCCTGAGCCAGGAAACTGTAGGGTTACTAGGCACACTCAAGTGGTTCCACAAGGCATCAACCATGCCAAACAAAAATTTTCTAAGTGCCGAGAAACCCTAATGCGGATCGTTAACTAGAGGTAAAGGCGAAACTACAACAAGTTAACAACTTAACTTATAAGTGAAAAGGATTACAACCTTTGTAGATCCGGTCCACCACTTCTTTAGCTCCGAGATGACGTCCCTCCGCTGCGATCATCGGGATCCCGGACTCTAGCAATGGTTTCATCGGAGAAATGAGCGGGCTAGGTCGTTGACTTCGAGGCCGAAGATGATCTATGTCGGGGAGACTCAAACTCAAGCTCCGTCTTCACTAGGTCAAGAAACTTGTGAAGAAAACACCCTCTACTACATGGCAAGTGATAGAGGATGAAGAAATAGGAAGTGGGTTCACTTTGGATTTGGATTTCTCACTTGGAATCATCACTTAGAATTTTCTAGCAACCTTTTTCTTTCTTCATGAAGAAGATGAAGAAGAAGAAAGAAAAAGAATAATAAAAATGAATAATCCCATAATAGAAAATCAAGTGATGGTTATCATTTAGCAACCATGGGTTAGTTTAACTCATGTAGAGAATAAACTAGGGTTTAGATAATGGTTAGGTTTAAGAAGAAACAAAATGGTGAAGCTTCATGAAACTCCATGAATAAAACAAAGAAAGCCACCATATTTGTTTCTTGCCAAAAGAAATCAATAAATAAATAAATAAGCCAAATTAAATCCTAACCATTAACTAAACATGGTGTATAGCATACACACACCTAAGTTTGCATGTATCATCAAACATGATACAAACAAGTGCACAAAAATTTATCATATATACAATGTGCACAATCTAGTAAGAAAATAATCATAAGTGAACCAATACTAGTTACTGTAAAGTAATATATCAAATATATAATTATATATTAAATCACTAAATCAATACTTGATTTAATGATCCGGTCATACTGCATATAACCGACTAATATCAAGTGTATCAATGTATCGAATCAACACTTGATTCGGTAACCCGGCTATATCTCATATAACCGTCCAATGATACAAATCGTGAGAATAGAATACAGTATCACATACTGATATTATTCTCGGTCCCGCACATATCTCATATGCGCTCCTATTTCGTTTCGCTTGAGCCAGGAAACCCCTGTGTAGGACTCTAAAGACTCATCAATACGCCGGCAGTAGGTGATGATCATATCAAACACCCACAAGCCGCAAGCGGTCTGCAAAACGTAACGGCCACCTGGGTATTGAGCGATCAGAAGATCAACGAGCAAGCCCTCTCACACTCCTGTGAATCCAACGAGTAACACTACCGTACAGTCCGGTCTGTTCGTCTGAAATGTCGCATATCTCGTTTAGGGGTGGTAAACGTCAGACCCCAATAACTCGATAAGTCGGGTCGATATGAGGCTCATAACGGGTCGAGAAACTACTGGTAATACTTACCAGTAAATCCCTAAAGCAGCCTTTGCCAAGGACTTCGTGTTATAGCCAATCGAGCACTGCGCAACATCAACTCCCTATACCGGGAGAGACGAAACCCCTCCTATCGCTCATTGCCTCCATATGACTCGGGACTGTACTCAAAAACCACCGTTTTGCACGCCCTCTTGGACGTGGTAAGGTGGAAATCAAAGCACTGTGGGAATCACACAAGACTCTATGACGATCTCGGGTCTACAGACTAACCTACACCAGTGTCACCAGAGAACTGCCATCTGACGTTAGGTATAATACCATCTGGGAGTTCTCGGCGAGTCCGTCCAGTGTACCCAGTCTCCACTGAGCACTCGTATATCATCTCTGATGTCAAACACCAATGGATATGGGATCATCCGTCGCCCATCTGTATGGGTCGAGAAGGTATACGCTAGTCTACTCTGGTATATCGATGCCCCGTCTCGATACACCCACGACTAGGGACTTTGAAGGATGTACTTATGGACTACCATGTCCCCATTAGTATGATCCGCATCATATTCCAGGTAGTCAAGTACACATCCTAAGGGCTTTACCAACATGTATCAGAGAGACAATCAGTGTACACGTTAAGATAAAGAGTAACCAGATAGTATACTATCATATCGAGCAAGAAAGTCATCCCTATATATGTCCAAGCATCCACTACAATATACATCCTATGTATAGTAATGGCCTCTAGGGCATACATATAACTAACAATCTCCCACTTGCACTAGGGCCATCTGATAGCAGTGGTTGTAGTATCTCATACTCAACCATCCCATAAAATTCTCTCTGGGAAAAAGGCCTTTGTGAGTGGATCCGCCGTGTTGTCCTCTGAGTCTACTCTCCTAACCACGATCCCCTGGAGACCAACCATCTCCACGATCAGGTGATACTGCCTAAGAATATGTCTGGATCACTGATGGGATAGGTGTTCCTTAGCATAAGCCACAACTCCATTGTCACACAACGGAAGGAACGAAGTTCATCTCATGAACTAATATACACCCAGACTGCCTCTTTGGTAGCATCTTTGGTAGCGATGTATCCAGCCTTTATTGTCTAGTATGCCACGGTATCTAGCTTGGAACTCTTCCAACATACCGTCCCTTCGCTGAGAGTAATGACAATGCCTGCGACTGACATTCAGTCGTCTTTATCACCCTGGAACCTTTCCAGTGATTCTCCCCAAGATCGATTGATACCATCTCACTACAACTAGTGAGTATCCTAACATCCAATTAGATCTATCTCATAGATCCAAAACCCAGGATTTAGGAGGTATCATTTTGATCCTATATGGAGAATCATTGCGATAAGCGGAGATTGACCGAGCGTAGCATAGGAAACTACTTCCCTATCAAGAGTATGTCATCCACGTACTCTACGAGGATCACCACTATACTCCCTACTACCTTTTTGTATATAAAAGGTTCATCTACCATTATGATGATGTCAAACTCTTTGACTAACTCATCAAAACAGATGTTCCAACTCCGCGATGCCTGCTTTATCACATAAAACATCTTGCACACGTTTCCGCTGCTCCCACTGTCTACGAAGCCTTCTGGCTGTGTACTTATTGACGCTTTCTTCTAAAACATCATTTAGAAAAGCAGTCATGACACCCAACCACCAGATATCGTAGTCATGGTATGTAGCCGTGGTAAGTAGGATCTGGATGGACTTAAGCATAGCTACTTAGAAAAGGTTTCATTATAATCCATACCTGGTCAGTGATGAAAACCTTTAACAAGTCTAGGTTTGAAAGTCTAAATTTTTCCATGTACACCAAGTAATCTTCTCAAGATATACTTGCTCCTGATGGGGATGTAACCCTTCAGATAAAGCAACTAAAGTCCATACTTTGTTGGTGTATAAGGATTCCATCTCAGATCGCTAAGCATCCAGCCATTCTTACAGAGTCACACTCTTGATGGCCAGATCGAAACTAGATAGGTCATCATCTCATGATGCTATCCTTACTCCCACTGTCATAGAGAAATCGAGGTATCTCTAAGGTGGGTGAGGAAACCTACTAGATCGGCGGAGAGGCTGAGGTTCGTTGGTTGTTATTGAATCCTTTGGTTCTACCAAATCATCAGCTGCAGTTTGTATAGCTGGAACTCTTTCCAGTTCTACCTCATGTCCACAAATTTCTTCATAAGAAATTCCCTTTCACAAAGGTGGCATGCTGAGAAACAAAACATTTTTGTTCCTCGGTTAGGTAGAAGATATTCCCTTGCGTATGCTTGGGATATCCAACAGACTTCTACAGTACTGACTTTGCCTCGAGCTTGTCTAGATTTTGCCCTTTTAGACATAGGCCGGACAATTCCAAATCTTAACTGGCTTAAGAGATGGGCTCTTCCCTTTCCATATCTCATATGAAATGGTAGGCATCTGATTTGATCGGAACCCTATTCAATAGGTTTGCAACTTCATAAGTGCATAACTCCCTAAAAGGAAATAGGAATCTCAGTAGTACTCAACATAGAGCAAACCATATCACATAGTGTGTTATTGCTCCGCCCCGATATACCATCGTGCTATGGTGTATACGGAGGAGTAATGCTGAGAGAGAATCTCATTCTCCTTTAGAATAATCCAGGAATTCCGTGCTCAAGTATTCTCCTCCTTGATCACATCAAAGGACATAATACTTATACCCGTATTTTGGTTCTCTACTTCTAACTTATATTCTATGAATATCTCAAAAGGTTCGGACTTGTGTTTTAACAAGAACATATGTCTGAATCTTGAGAGATTATAAGAGAATGTAATGAAGTACAAAGAACCGGTCTTGGCATTGTAGACAGGGGACTTCATACATCAGCATGTATCAATCCCAAGAGTTTATTAACTCTTTCTTTGTTTCCAATAAACAGAGCTATGGTCATCTTATCTTTGTGACATGACTGGCAAGTTTCACAAGATGTAAATTCAAACTGATTTAAATATGCATCTCATTGTAACTTAGCTAGTCGGGTCGCATTGACATGACCTAGTCTACAATACCTCAAGAAGGATTCGTTCATTTCTGAACTCTTCCTCTTGTGTGTGTTCTGTATACTAGGAACTATAGTTTGATTTAGAACGTCAATGCTTTTAGATAACGTGCCTGAACCGATCAACTCTTGATTTAGGAAATGTTCAAAACATTATCCAACAATACAAAATTGTATCCTTCTTTAGTAAATAAAGAGATTGATATGATTTTGTATATCAGGTTCGGTATCTAATAGCATTTGTTCAGAATCAATGTATTGGTAATACAGGGTGACAGTGACCAACATACTTGGCTGCAACACTTGCACCGTTTTCTGTCTCATGAAACTTATCACCCGTTCTCAGTTCTCTACCTTTCTGTAGCCCATGTAACAAATTACATATGCAGGATCCTGATCTGGTATCACATGCCCAGGACGTAAAGGATATTGAGAAAAAGTTCTGTATAATGAACACACCCGAAGATGATGCATCGGTATGCACTTTCTTCGTTTTGGCGGCACGGGAAATCTGGTATTCCCCAATTTCCTGCTCTGTCTTATAACAATTATAAGTTGGAGCGGGACCAACGTTCCCCAGCTCAGTATAACAAGCGGGTTCGGTCAATATATCCGTATTATTATCTTGATTAAGGCGTGGCATGGTCGCTACCTGGAGAGAGAGAGAAGAAAACACTCTGCGTGCACTCTTGCAAGATCAGATTGGTTATATATTTTATCTAATCAGGATGGCTCCCACTGTTTTTATCAAATCTTCCTTCAAACCCTAAAAGGAAAGACTAGCCGGGATTAATTACACGCTACAAGTTCGCCAATCTTTCAGCCAGGCCAGTGTCGGTACTTTGAAGGAGGTTCCCCGTGCTTTCGCACAGACCTAATTAAAGTAAACCTCGTTTTCCCAGAGGCGTAACCCCGTTGACACCTTTCTAGACACCTACTTGATCGGGTAATTGTAATGTGTAAAACTCTCCCTGGAGTAACAATTACTCGCAGTGGGTATCGGGATCCAACTATCTCATAGAAGGTATGCAATCTCATTGCAAATTTCAACACTTGAAATTCCCGATAATTTTGCCCCTAGCACCCTATGACCTTGACGGAGGTCAACAAACCATAGGCTACTAGTCAAGTTCAACCCGTCATTTCTTGATTGAATCAAACCCACCCGCACGACCCTTGACGGAGGTCAACAAGGCCGTACGACTACCCTAACCCAATCTGCATTATATGCATAAGCAGATAAATACTAGTTAGCTACCGCACACTACGCCTTGACGGAGGTCAACAAACGTAGCATGAATACAAAGTAGGACTTATCTGAAATGACGGAGGGCTACGACAGTTTTTCGGAAAACCTATTGCGTAATGAACTTGATATCGTTGTAGAATCAAATGATTTTAAAATGGAGTGTTTTTGAGGCTTTTCTAGTTTTGCTAAAGGGGTCACTCCCGGTGAAGGGATTGTCGGCCCTTTCCTCATCGAATAAGGTGCAGGATATATCATATATACCGTTGTGCAAAGCAAAAACTCCAAAAGCAATCAAAAGACAAACCGAGGGTTGTAGCATCTGCCAGTTATTGCTAAAGGAGTCACTCCCGGTGATGGGATCTCGGTTCTTTCCTTATCGAATATGCTGCAGGATGTTCTACAAGGAACACCGCGATGCAAAGCAAGAACTGTAGCTACCTGTTTTTGTTTTTGAAAATTCGATTCCACAACATCTTTAGGTTTCTTTTTCTTTCATTAATCATATTAAAGAAGTCCCATCATTTAAGTCACCTAAACATCACAGATAAATACGACGTACACTTATGCCATCCGCATTCGCCTCGATGTCCCCTCGTGCACCGTTAGGTTAGGTAACTAACGGCAGAGCGGGGCAGGGCTAGCGCGGGTGTAAAACATAAGTAACATATATATAATATATCATATATACTATATACAGTATTTATCACAGAACATCAAATGATCACATCACAGATATCACAGCAGAAGAATCATATGAAATATTGGATATACTAGGACGTCTGTGTTTTCAATACGAGCCTGTATAAAACACGGATTCCACAGTCGCGATGAATAGCCAAACCCACACCCCTAGACCCCTACGAGAGCGGCAAGCAACCCTACCAATTCTAGAGTTAGGAGACCCGGACTCGACTCTTCGAGTTGGTCTCCCACTGGACTCTAGAACCCGGTTACTTGTGTTCTCCTTCTTGGGTCTATCCTAGTGCGGAAAAGTAAATAATATACAATGGGTGACATCTTCCGCTACCTGGAAGTGCCCCAATAAAAGAATATTACATACATCAAATTTTACATGAATGAAAATAAAAACTCTCATCTCACAAAAAAACCCCGGCTATTCAAAACGCGACGATCCAATATAACATATCCAGCAACACATAACATCACATGTCATCAACGTAAGTAAATGTGCACATCCCAATTGTCGTTGACATATAGCAACGAAACCGGCGATATCACATATTACACTTACGGTCGCAGAAAAGAAAGTGTAAAACTACAACGGTTGGAATCCTCAACCTCCTTAGACATCGCATGCCTAACCAAATGAATTCCTTAGACATCGCATGCCAAACAATTATAAACCCCGCATTTTAGTCTCATTATTGAAAACTCTTTTCAATATCAAGTCGGGCAATTCAACAAGATTCCCGGCATTTTGATCGAATGCTCGTCGCAAACTTTAGTAAGCAGCCGCACCCCCGATGCCGTCGACGAAGTGCACTAAGGCGGAACACCGCTGCCGCGAGCACCCGGACGGATGCTTTCGGCGATGGGGTTCTCCTACAGTCACTTGGTCGGGACTATGGGGTGTAGCCGCCTATTAAGTTTACCTGGCGAGTATCCGCGTACGCTACGTGATTGCGACGGACTTTTGATCGCATCAAAATTCCATGGCAACCGATCAAGTGAGACTAAAGTGCTATGTTTATAACATTCAAATCAGTTATCTCATAACTACTTGTGGATTCCAAATATTGTATCACATTCCTGATAAATAGAAAATGTTAAACTTTCCGATCGAACAATCAAACACCCAAGTTTTCCCGAAATAGCTCAACTCTTGAAATAAGTTCAAAAACATCCATTTCATGCCACAGTACCAACGGTCCAGCCGTAGAAGGGTCAAGCCAACGCCTCACATGTGGCACGCCGTACTGCCCCAAACCCTAAGGTTCAAAGGGCGGTTCAAGACGGTCACATAATCGAGTTAAGGTTTGTTGTCTTCTAGAGGGTCCATCGCGTTACTTGCACTAATTAGAACGTTTTCAAACTTCGGAAAAATCCAACACATGGAAATTTCCCGGCAGGGGAAAAAGTGCGTATTTATATCCGGTCGAACTTTTTAACATGTTCTAAAATTACCCGGAAAAACACATAGACAAAGTTAAACAATCCGATCGAATCATCGAGCACCCAAAACAACCCTAGAAAACTCAACTGTTGAGTATAAATTAAAAATATCCAGAAGAATCAGGAATGACAGAAGAATATTACTGTGCAAACATAAATGAATAAAGCAACTACATGGCCGCGGAACCGCAGCACGAGCCATGCTCGTGCCGCGGTTCCTCCGCGCTTTAATCGACTTGTGACCACGTGCTGCACAGTAAGTCTTAGAAAACCCTGCTTATTTTTCTGCATATTTTTAATTCACAAAAATCCCAGTTTTGAAAAATTATACAGAGAAGGGTTTTGGATTAGGGTTTCGGGTTCGATCGGACTTCTAACATCGTCTACACTTCGCCTAAAGCTCAACAAGGCTCTGATACCACTGTAGGGTTACTAGACACACTCAAGTGGTTCCACAAGGCATCAACCATGCCAAACAAAATTTTTCTAAGTGCCAAGAAACCCTAATGCGGATCGTTAACTAGAGGTAAAGGCGAAACTACAAGAAGTTAACAACTTAACTTATAAGTAAAAAGGATTACAACCTTTGTAGATCCGGTCCACCACTTCTTTAGCTCCGAGATGACGTCCCTCCGCTGCGATCATCGGGATCCCGGACTCTAGCAATGGTTTCGTCGGAGAAATGAGCGGGCTAGGTCGTTGACTTCGAGGCCGAAGATGATCTACGTCGGGGAGACTCAAACTCAAGCTCCATCTTCACTAGGTCAAGAAACTTGTGAAGAAAACACCCTCTACTACATGGCAAGTGATAGAGGATGAAGAAATAGGAAGTGGGTTCACTTTGGATTTGGATTTCTCACTTGGAATCATCACTTAGAATTTTCTATCAACCTTTTTCTTTCTTCATGAAGAAGATGAAGAAGAAGAAAGAAAAAGAATAATAAAAATGAATAATCCCATAATAGAAAATCAAGTGATGGTTATCATTTAGCAACCATGGGTTAGTTTAACTCATGTAGAGAATAAACTAGGGTTTAAATAATGGTTAGGTTTAAGAAGAAACAAAATGGTGAAGCCTCATGAAACTCCAAGAATAAAACAAAGAAAGCCACTATATTTGTTTCTTGCCAAAAGAAATAAATAAATAAATAAATAAGGCAAATTAAATCCCAACCATTAACTAAACATGGTGTATAGCAAACACACACGCAAGTTTGCATGTATCATCAAACATGATACAAACAAGTGCACAAAAATATATCATATATATAATGTGCACAATCTAGTGAGAAAATAAACTTAAGTGAACCAATACTAGTTAATGTAAAGTAATATATCAAATATATAATTATACATTAAATCACTAAATCAACACTTGATTTAATGATCCGGTCATACTGCATATAACCGACTAATATCAAGTGTATCAATGTATCGAATCAACACTTGATTTGGTAACCCGGCTATATCTCATATAACCGTCCAACGATAAAAATCGCGAGAATAGAATACAGTATCACAAATTGGTATTATTCTCGGTCCCGCACATATCTCATATGCGCTCCTATTTCGTTTCGCTTGAGCCAGGAAACCCCTGTGTAGGACTCTAAAGACTCGTCAATACACCGGCAGCAGGTGATGATCATATCAAACACCCACAAGCCGCAAGCGGTCTGCTAAACGTAACGGCCACTCGGGTATTGAGCGATCAGAAGATCAACGAGCAAGCCCGCTCACACTCCTGTGAATCCAACGAGTAACACTACCGTACAGTCCGGTCTATTCGTTTGATATGTCGCATATCTCATCTAGGAGTGGTAAACGTCAGACCCCAATAACTCGATAAGTCGTGTCGATATGAGGCTCATAACGGGTCGAGAAACTACTGGTAACACTTACCAGTAAATCCCTAAAGTAGCCTTGGCCAAGGAATTCCTGTTATAGCCAATCGAGCACTGCGCAACATCAACTCCCTATACCGGGAGAGACGAAACCCCCCTATCGCTCACTGCCTCCATGTGACTCGGGACTGTACCCAAAAACCACCGTTTTGCACGCCCTCTTGGACGTGGTAAGGTGGAAATCAAAGCACAGTGGGAATCACACAAGACTCTATGACGATCTCGGGTCTACAGACTAACCTACACCAGTGTCACCAGAGAACTGCCATCTGACGTAAGGTATAATACCATCTTGGAGTTCTCGGCGAGTCCGTCCAGTGTACCCAGTCTCCACTGAGCTCCCGTATATCATCTCTGATGTCAAACACTAATGGATATGGGATCATCCATCGCCCATCTGTATGGGTCGAGAAGGTATACGCTAGTCTACTCTGGTATATCGATGCCCCGTCTCGATACACCCACGACTAGGGACTTTGAAGGATGTACTTATGGACTACCATGTCCCCACTAATATGATCCGCATCATAGTCCAGGTAGTCAAGTACACATCCTAAGGGCTTTACCAACATGTATCAGAGAGACAATCAGTGTACACGTTAAGGTAAAGAGTAACCAGATAGCATACTATCATTTCGAGCATGAAAGTCATCCCTATATATGTCCAAGCATCCACTACAATATACATCCTATGTATAGTAATGGCCTCTAGGGCATGCATATAACTAACAGAAACCTCTGTGTAGGACTCTAAAGACTCGTCAATACGCCGGCAGTAGGTGGTGATCATATCAAACACCCACAAGCCACAAGCGGTCGGCTAAACGTAACGACCACCCGGGTATTGAGCGATCAGAAGATCAACGAGCAAGCCTGCTCACACTCCTATGAATCCAATCAGTAACGCTTACCGCACAGTCCAGACTGTTCGTCTAATATGTCGCATATCTCGCCTAGGGGTGGTAAACGTCAGACCCTAATAGCTTGATAAGTCATGCCGATGTAAGGTTCATAACGAGCGTGAAACTACTGATAACCCTTACCAGTAAATCACAGCAACCCTGGCTAGAGATTTACTGTTAGTTATATGTATGCCCTAGAGGCCATTACTATACATAGGATGTATATTGTAGTTGTAGGGTTCCTAGGCACCCTAATGAGGTCTCACAAGGCATCGAACATGCCAATTTCAAAAAATCTAGGTGCCGAGAGACCCGACTACGGATCGTTTGCTAGAAAACTAGGCGAAAAAGCTAAGCTAGTTAACACTTAACTAAGGAAATACGGAAATACAACCTTTGTAGATCGTGTGCTCCACCTCCATAGCTCCGCAACGAAGTCCTCTCCGCTGTCCAAATCAAATCCGGGCTCTAGCGTCGGCTTCGTTGGAGAATGGGCAAGCTAGGTCGTCGATGTCCATGCCGAAGATGATCTACGTCGAGGCATCGCTAAATCAAGCTCTCACTTCACCAAGTCAAGAAACTTGTGAAGGAAACACACTCTACTACTTGGCAAGAGGTAGAGGATGAAGAAATAGGAAGTGGGTAGACTTTAGATTTGGATTTCTCACTCATATCATCAATCCACCATTGATGTAGTCTAGGCTTTTCTTCTTTTGTTGAAGGAAGAAGAAGAAGAATATATGATAAGATAAATTAAAATGAAATGTAAAAAGAATACTTATCATAATTGAACCATGGTCAAGTGTAGAGAATAAATCATGGTTAGTGGGATGGTTAGGGTTAAGCATGAGACAAAATGGTCACTTGGTCAAAGTCTTCATGAAGCTTCATGAACAAAACAAAAGAAGCCACCATTTTCTCATTTGCTTTTCATTTTCCAAAATGAATAAATAGATAAATAAATAGATATGAAAATGTAAACCCTAACCATTACATAACCATGGTTTAAACTTTACACAAAACACAAATAAACATGTATCATCAAACATGATACAATTAAGTGCACAAAAATCATATCGCATATGCAATGCGCACACCCGAGTGAGAAAATCCATTTAAAGTGAACCGATACTAGTTAATGCAAAGTATTATATCAAATATATAATTATGCATTAAATCATTAAATCAACACTTGATTCAATGATCCGGTCATGTCGCACACAACCGACTAGTATTCAATGTATCGGCTTATCGATTCAACGCTTGAATCAATAACTAGGTTATATCGCATACAACCATCCGACACATTGTTCGCGAGAATGAAATACGGTATCACATACACGCATTACTCTCGGTCCCGCACATATCTCAGATGCGCTCCTATTTCGTTTCGCTTGAGCCAGGAAACCTCTGTGTAGGACTCTAAAGACTCGTCAATACGCCGGCAGCAGGCGATGATCATATCAAACACCCACAAGCCGCAAGCGGTCTGCTAAACGTAACGGCCACCCGGGTATTGAGCGATCTGAAGATCGACGAGCAAGCCCGCTCACACTCCAGTGAATCCGACCGGTAACACTACCGTACAGTCCGGTCTGATCGTCTGATATGTCGCATATCTCGCCTAAGGGTGGTAAACGTCAGACCCCAATAGCTCGATAAGTCGTGTCGATATGAGGTCTATAACATTTCGAGAAACTACTGGTAACACTTACCAGTAAATCTCAGCAACCCTGGCCAGGGATTTCCTGTTATAGCCAATCGAACACAGCGCAACATCAACTCCCTATACCGGGAGAGACGAATCCCCTCCTATCGCTCATTGCCTCCATGTGACTCGGGACTGTACCCAAAAACCACCATTTTGCACGCCCACTTGGACGTGGTAAGATGGAAATCAAAGCACAGTGGGAACCACACAAGACTCTATGACGATCTCGGGTCAACAGACTACTCTGTACCAGTGTCACCAGAGAACTGCCATCTGACGTGAGGTATAATACCATCTGGGAGTTCTCGGCGAGTCTGTCCAGTGTACCCAGTCTTTACTGAGCACCCGTATATCATCTCTGATGTCAAACACCAATGGATATGGGATCATCCATCGCCCATCTGTATGGGTCGAGAAGGTATACGCTAGTCTACTCTGGTATATCGATGCCCCGTCTCGATACACCCACGACTAGGGACTTTGAAGGATATACTTATGGACTACCATGTCCCCACTAGTATGATCCACATCATAGTCCAGGTAGTCAAGTACAGATCCTAAGGGCTTTACCAACATGTAACAGAGAGACAATCTGTTAGTGTTTATGCCCTAGAAGGCCATTACTGTATCATACTAGCTTGTATATTACTTAATGGAAGCTTGGGATATTCACATGTATATAACATTCTTGCTAAACATGGTAGTATGCTACTTGGTTTTTCTATCTTAATATGTTAGTGTACGTATTGATAGAGCTCTTAGGATCTTGCTTGTCTACCAGCGTTGTGATGGCAGTCACACTAGTGGGGGCTGGGTAGTCTACAAGCACATCCTTATTCAGGTCCCTGGTCGTTGGATTATCGAGACAGAGCATCGATACTCCAGAGTAGACTGGTGTGTACGCTTCTCATCCCAGTTGGGGAGATGGTCTGTCCCACAGCCGTCAGTACGTCGTACTGGAGATAGTATGCAGGTGCTCGTTAGGTTACGGGTACACCGGACAGGACTCACGGAGAACTGTTGGTTGGTTTGATACCAGTCGTCAGTGAGCAGTTCCCAGGTGACATGAGTACAGCGTAGTCCGCAGACTTGACACTGCTACTTCGCCTCGAGTGTGTCCCACTGTTCTTAGATTGCTACCCTACCACGGCTCAAAGGAGTCGTGCAAACAGGTAGCAGTTGGGTGCAGTCCCGAGCACTTGGAGGCAGTGGCGGTTAGACAGGATTCGTCCCTCCCGGTATTGGGAGTAGATATCGTGCTGTGTCAGAGAGCCATTACGCAAAGTCCCTGGCCAGGGCAAGCGAGATTTGCTGGTAGGTTCCAGTAGTTTCTCAGGGTGTAATGGGCTTCCCTCCGACACGACTTATACCGCTATTAGGGGACTGACGCTTGCCGCCCCCCTAGGCCCGATATGCGATAGTCTTGGACGAACGGACCGGACTGTATGGAGATTGTCACATCAGACTCAGTAGGAGTTCTGATGGGTTTACTCATCGGCCTTCTTATCGACAACTACCTGGGGACCGTTACGTACAGCTAGTGCCGCTTGCGGTCTGTGGTTAAACCCACTGCCAGCGTAGTAGTCGAGTCTCTAGAGTCCCACACAGAGAGTTTCCTACTCCAGGCAAAACGATATAGAGATTGCATGGTTTTGCGACAAAGGGTTCGGACGCATACGTGCGTTTACGCACGTACGACTTTCGGACAGTTTTTACCAGTCGGCTTTGGTTTAAGCCAGTTACTGGTATCCGGTTATTGGATTTTTACAGTCTAAAGTTTTTCCGTATTTTTGCGGATTGGAGGGGCGTTCTCGTAATTGTACGAGAAGCTTCTAGAAGATGTGACTAAGGAGGTTACTTTGGATAAGATTGTGAGTCATGAGAGTGATTCATCATTATCATTATTGCACAATAAATGATAATGACACATGCTTAATGAATCACCATTTTGCATTTATGAAGCATGCTTATTCATTTCTATTATTGATTATTCTAGAATAAGAATGCTTCATAATATATTATGATACACTCTCTCTCATCTCATGATCTTATCTCACATTCTCTCTCCTCAAGCTCTCATCTTCAAGAGACTAATCCTTAATCCTCATGTGTTGAGATCAAAGGTTTAGTTAGACTTAAACATCCATTACCTTCACTCTATATCATCCTTTCTTCTTTGATTAGCAATCAAAGTAGATTAGTTACCTCAAGTTAGAGGTATAGCTTGGTGTTTTGCTCTCGGGTGGATCGTCTACTACCTAGAGAAGGTCGAGGAGAACAAAGGAGGACACAAAGACGAAGGACTAGTTTCATTCGGTATAATCCCTAAACACAATAGATTAGAAACTCTTTGTGTACGGTTATTTATAGTTTAGCTTCGATTCAAGCGGTTAGTCGATGTTCGTTCTTTAAACTTGATAGTTTTTGAAAATTCCGCCTCCCCATAAGTACTGGGGTGTACTACATCGACTTACAGTGGTATCAGAGCCTCGCTAAATACTAAATAACTTGATTGCAAATTTGTACGAATTTCGAACGGAAAAACGAAGCCGGAAAACCCTAAATCTGTTCAGTTTCTGTCGAACTTAAAATGAAGTCATAAAATTTTTCAGGTGAGTGCAGAGAGCTTGTAAACAGTCCAGAAGAACACACAAAAAATTCGAGCCCATGACTCGGCTAAAGCGCCGCGGAAGGGCGGCGGATCCCACCGATCCGCCGCGGTTCCGCGGCCGAATTGCCGAGTCATGGACTCGTATTTGGTGTGTGGGTCCTCTGTAGAATTTGGGGTTCTCTGGAATATTTTATATTTGCTCAGGTTACTGTTTAACAGGGCAGATTTTGGAGCAATATTGATGTTGTTTAATCGATCGAAATTGTACAGTATTTGCATATTGGATTATATCTGTGATTGTTTAATGTGTTCGTAAACCTCCCCTAACTGCTAGTATGTCGGTTGGCAGGGGGTTGCACATTTCTGTAATGGTTATATCTGTTTGTGCATATAAACTGTATTGGACTGTTGTGGTGTATAGCCGGGGTTTGCAATGGGTTATTGTTTAAATTCATTTGTTGTAAATGTAAATTGTTGTAATATTATTTTTGCGGGGCACTTCCAGGTTGCGGTTGTAGCCACCGTTGTATTATTTCATTTTACTGTTTATGCTCCTAGGACTGACCCAAGGTGGGGTACACAAACTGCCGGGTGGGTAGTTTGCCGTACCCGTAGGGGTCGAGGGTGGGGTAACGGCTATTCATCACAACTGTGTAATCTGTCTTTTCTTGCAGGCTCAAAAGAAATACAGATTGCTTGCAAATCCAATATTGTTTATCTGTGTTCTGGAATGAATATCATTGCGTCAGACGAATGTAAAATATCTATATATATTGTAGCTATTTAGACGTCACTTATGTTTTACACCCGCGCTAGCCCAGCCCCCGCTCTGTCGTTAGTTAAGTAACCTAACGGGTGATGACGGGACCCAGTGGCGAATGCAGATGGCATAAGAGGACGTCATATTTTCGTTGTTTTCTGCAATGATAGGTTAATGATGGGACGCATTATCTATAATGCAAAGTAAAACAAACCAAAGTTTAAATCGTTGGAACAATTTAAAAGAAACCACTCGGTTATTTTTAAAAACAGATATTTTTAAATGCGGAGACTTAACCACTCCTTTTAAAAGCTATCAGGTTCCTTCGGTTATATCAAGTTCACTACGTTCACGGTTTCGCCAAAACCAGTCGTAGCCCTCCGTCATTTCATCTGGGTATTCAGTAGTATTCAAGCTATATATTTTGACCAACGCCAAGGCATAGTGTTTGGTAGCTACTGGGTATTCATTTGTTGCATAGATAGATGAGTTAGTTTGGGACAGTCGTATGATCATTTTGGCCAACGTCAAGGATATGTACGGGTGGGTTCAAATTAACAAGATAATGATGGGCAGAACTTGACATGTGACTTATGATATTTTGACCAACGCCAAGGTCATAAGAGCATGGGGCAAAAACATATATCGGGAATTTCTAAAGAAACTGAAATTTGCAAAGAGATGCATACCATTTTGAGTTTGATGAATGTTGGTAGCATTCCTACAACATTATCAGACGATGATATTTGGATCCCGATCCTACTGTGAGTATATGCTACTTATCAGGATATTCGTCACTTAATGATCAATGCTATAAACCTAGTAGGTGTCCAGAAAGGTGTCAGCGGGGTTACGCCCCCAGAGAAAAGAGGTTATTTAATTAAGGAACTTCGCGAAAGCGTTGGAAAACCTCCCTCGAAGTATCGACACTGGCCTGGCTGAACGGTTAAGCAAGTATTGTACGGTGAGAATAGTCCTGGCTAGTTCTTCTTTTATGGTTTGAAGAAGGATTCGAGAAACAGTGGGAGCCATCCAGTTTAGATAAACTAAAAACCACTCTAAACTTGCAAGAGCATCATGCTAAAGTGTTTTCTTCTCTCTCTCCTAATTGCAGCGACCCTGAAAATGACTGGACTTAAGTTACTTTTAGAAAAGAATATACTGACGGGGCCAAACTATAAAGATTGGCTGCGGAATGTCAAAATGGCCTTGACCTATGACAAATTGGGGTACGTCCTCACCGCTACGGCACCTGCTGTCCCTGGTCCCAAATCCAGCAATGCGGATAAGGAAATCCGCAAAACCTGGGATTTAGATTGTGCGAGAGCCAAGTGCGTCGTGCTTGCCTCTATGGACAATGAACATCAGAGGAGGCACGAGGATATGTCTCTAGATGGCATATTTCTCCATACAAAAGAACTTTATGGAGAGCAATCTCGTATAGCAAGATACGAGACCTCTAAGAACTTGTTTCGAGCGAGGTTGGCTGTCGGGTCATCAGTAGGTGAACATGTCCTACAGATGATCGGCTATATTGAGGAGCTCGCAGACCTTGGGACGACTTTGGATAATGAGCTGTATACAGACCTTATTCTCCAGTCCCTTCCTCCCACCTACGCCCAGTTTATCCTCAACTTCAATCTTCAAGGAAAAGAAGTTGAACTTGCGGAACTCCTGAACATGTTAAGGAGTGCAGAGGGCACCTTGAAGAAAGCAAGGGAAACACCCGCTATGTTTGTTGGCGGTGCATCTTCTTCCGGGTCCAAGGCTAGGGCCAAAGGAAGGAAGAAGAAGGCCGCACCCAAACCTAGAGGAGGTGTTAGTAAGGTGAGAGGGAAGGGAAAGAAAAAGATAGCAGTACCGATAGTTGGCCCGGATGAGTGCTTCCATTGTCACAGGAAAGGGCACTGGAAGAAGGATTGCAAGGCGTGGAACGCCAAGAACCAGGAACCGAAGCAAGCTGTGGCTTCGACTTCAGGTGTGTTTGTAATTGAGAATTGTCTGTCGATCAACTCTACTTCCTGGGTATTGGATACCGGATCAGGATCTCATATTTGCAATTCATTGCAGGCACTGAGAAACCGTAGAGTGCTGAAGGAAGGTGATATGATCCTCAGGGTTGCTAACGGAGCTAGCGTGGGAGCTGCGTCCGTCGGGGATTATCACCTAGGATTGACGAGTGGACACATTTTGGTTTTACATAACTGTTATTTTGTACCAAGCTTAACGTGTAATATCATATCGGTTTTCTTGTTATCAAATAAAGGTTATGATTTCACGTTTGTAAGAGATGTTGTTAACATCCACCTTAATCATGGTTTGATTGGGTCCGGTACTCTAAATAACGGCATATATGTTTTAAACCAACTCCAAATTTTCAATGTCCAGAACACACTAAAAAGAAAGTCTCCAGATTTAAATAAAGCTTTCTTATGGCATTGTAGACTGGGTCACATCAATGAGAGAAGGTTGACTAAGTTGCATAGAGAAGGATATTTGGACACGTTCGAATATCAATCTTATGACACTTGTCAATCCTGTCTCAAAGGAAAGATGACAAAGACTCCATTTACTGGACAAGGAGTAAGAGCGAGCGAGCTCTTAGGACTCATACACAGTGATGTATGCGGTCCAATGTCTACACATGCGAGAGGTGGTTTTTCCTATTTCATTACTTTCACGGATGATTACTCAAGATACGGATTCATTTATCTGATGAAACATAAATCCGAGGCTTTTGAGAAATTCCAAGAGTATAAGAATGAAGTAGAAAACCAAACCGGCAAAAGTATTAAGACACTAAGATCTGATCGAGGTGGAGAATACTTAAGTGCCGAGTTCCTAGGTTACCTAAAAGAGAAAGGAATTCTCTCTCAGCTTACTCCTCCATACACTCCACAGCATAACGGTGTATCGGAGAGACGGAATCGAACCCTATTGGATATGGTACGATCCATGATGAGTAATGCTGAGTTACCACGATCTTTCTGGGGTTATGCGCTAGAATCAGCGGCATATCTTTTGAACATGGTTCTTACCAAGACTGTGCCTACCACACCATATCAGATGTGGAGTGGGAAGAAACCCTATCTTCAGTATCTAAAGATTTGGGGATGCCCAGCTTTTGTTAAGAAGCAGCATGTGGACAAGCTCGAGGCACGATCAGTAAAGTGTCAGTTTGTGGGATATCCAAAGAACTCCAAGGGATATCTATTCTATTACGCAGAGGAACAAAAGGTGTTTGTTTCTCGTAATGCCCATTTTCTAGAATATCAGTTTTTAGAAAAGGAAATAAGTGGGAGCGAAATAGAACTGGAAGAAATTCCAGAACCACAAACTGCTACTGAAAGTTTGGTAGAACCAGAGGTTCAAGAAGAACAGAACATTCCCGCACCCCTCCGCAGGAGTAGTAGGCCGTCTCATCCGCCTGAGAGATACTACGGTTTTCTCATAGATGGGGATAGAGAGGATTGCATCATAGATGATGATGAACCTACTGACTTCCGGCAGGCCATCCAGAGCGGCGACTCGGTACGATGGCTAGATGCAATGCGGACCGAGATGGAGTCCATGTACACCAACAAAGTATGGACTTTGGACTTTGCTCCAGATGGGGTAAAACCCATAGGATGCAAATGGATCTTCAAGAAAAAGATTGGTGTAGATGGACAGGTGGAAACCTATAAGGCTAGACTTGTTGCAAAGGGTTTTCGTCAAAGACCTGGTTTGGACTATGACGAAACCTTTTCTCCAGTGGCTATGCTCAAATCCATTCGGGTCCTTCTTGCTATTGCTGCCTTCCATGATTATGAAATCTGGCAGATGGACGTAAAGACGGCTTTTCTGAATGGAAATTTAGAAGAGAGCGTCTATATGGATCAGCCAGAGGGTTTCAATCAGAGTGGGAGCAGCGGGAAAGTATGCAAGCTGCTTAAGTCTATTTATGGACTAAAGCAGGCATCGCGGAGTTGGAACATCTGTTTTGATGAGACAGTCAAAGAATATGACTTTATCAAAAATCCAGATGAACCGTGCATATATAGTAAAGTTGTGGCCAGAAGTGTCGTATTCCTCGTCTTGTACGTGGATGACATTCTATTGATAGGAAATGACATTCCTATGCTACAATCTGTCAAAGGATTCTTGTCACACAGGTTCTCCATGAAAGACCGGGTGATGCCTCTTACATTCTGGGGATCCGGATCTATCGTGATAGATCCAAGAGGATGTTGGGACTTTCGCAGTCCAGGTATATCGACACTGTACTGAAAAGATTCAATATGGAAGATTCTAAGCGCGGTAATCTACCGGCTTGTCACGGAATCACCCTCTCCAAAGAGATGTCTCCCAAGACTGATTTGGAAAGGGAACGCATGTCTATTATACCCTACGCTTCTGCGGTAGGCTCTATAATGTATGCGATGTTGTGTACCAGACCAGATGTAGCTTACGCACTGAGCGTGGTAAGCCGGTATCAGTCTGACCCAGGGGAGAAACACTGGATAGCAGTAAAGAACATTCTCAAGTACCTGAGGAGGACTAAGGAGATGTTCTTGGTTTACGGCGGAAAAGACCTCAGGTTGGAGGCCTTTGCTGATTCCGGCTTCCAGAGTGATAAGGACGATTCCAAGTCCATGTCGGGTTATGTCTTTACCCTCAATGGAGGGGCGGTGTGCTGGAAGAGCTCCAAGCAGGACACCGTTGCTGACTCGACGATGGAAGCGGAGTATATAGCTGCTTGCGATGCCGCAAAAGAAGCAGTCTGGATGAAGAAGTTCCTAACAGAACTTCAGGTTGTTCCTACCATAGTTGGTCCAATACCTCTGTATTGCGACAACAACGGAGCTATAGCTTTAGCGAAAGAACCAAGGTCCCATCAGAAGTCCAGACACATCTTGAGGCGGTATCACCTGATCAGGGAGATCATTGATTGTCAGGAGATCGAGGTTCGGAGAGTTGCTACTGAAGAGAACATTGCTGATCCATTCACGAAGGCCCTTCCTCAGATTCAGTTCGAGAGGCTACTCGAGATCATCGGTCTGCGATATGCCAGTACATGGCCCTAGTACAAGTGGGAGATTGTTAGTGTTTATGCCCTAGAAGGCCATTACTGTATCATACTAGCTTGTATATTACTTAATGGAAGCTTGGGATATTCACATGTATATAACAGTCTTGCTAAACATGGTAGTATGCTACTTGGTTTTTCTATCTTAATATGTTAGTGTACGTATTGATAGAGCTCTTAGGATCTTGCTTGTCTACCAGCGTTGTGATGGCAGTCACACTAGTGGGGGCTGGGTAGTCTACAAGCACATCCTTATTCAGGTCCCTGGTCGTTGGATTATCGAGACAGAGCATCGATACTCCGGAGTAGACTGGTGTGTACGCTTCTCATCCCAGTTGGGGAGATGGTCTGTCCCACAGCCGTCAGTACGTCGTACTGGAGATAGTATGCAGGTGCTCGTTAGGTTACGGGTACACCGGACAGGACTCACGGGGAACTGTTGGTTGGTTTGATACCAGTCGTCAGTGAGCAGTTCCCAGGTGACATGAGTACAGCGTAGTCCGCAGACTTGACACTGCTACTTCGCCTCGCGTGTGTCCCACTGTTCTTAGATTGCTACCCTACCACGGCTCAAAGGAGTCGTGCAAACAGGTAGCAGTTGGGTGCAGTCCCGAGCACTTGGAGGCAGTGGCGGTTAGACAGGATTCGTCCCTCCCGGTATTGGGAGTAGATATCGTGCTGTGTCAGAGAGCCATTACGCAAAGTCCCTGGCCAGGGCAAGCGAGATTTGCTGGTAGGTTCCAGTAGTTTCTCAGGGTGTAATGGGCTTCCCTCCGACACGACTTATACCGCTATTAGGGGACTGACGCTTGCCGCCCCCCAAGGCCCGATATGCGATAGTCTTGGACGAACGGACCGGACTGTATGGAGATTGTCACATCAGACTCAGTAGGAGTTCGGATGGGTTTACTCATCGGCCTTCTTATCGACAACTACCTGGGGACCGTTACGTACAGCTAGTGCCGCTTGCGGTCTGTCGTTAAACCCACTGCCAGCGTAGTAGTCGAGTCTCTAGAGTCCCACACAGAGAGTTTCCTACTCCAGGCAAAACGATATAGAGGTTGCATGGTTTTGCGACAAAGGGTTCGGACGCATACGTGCGTTTACGCACGTACGACTTTCGGACAGTTTTTACCAGTCGGCTTTGGTTTAAGCCAGTTACTGGTATCCGGTTTTTGGATTTTTACAGTCTAAAGTTTTTCCGTATTTTTGCGGATTGGAGGGACGTTCTCGTAATTGTACGAGAAGCTTCTAGAAGATGTGACTAAGGAGGTTACTTTGGATAAGATTGTGAGTCATGAGAGTGATTCATCATTATCATTATTGCACAATAAATGATAATGACACATGCTTAATGAATCACCATTTTGCATTTATGAAGCATGCTTATTCATTTCTATTATTGATTATTCTAGAATAAGAAGGCTTCATAATATATTATGATACACTCTCTCTCATCTCATGATCTTATCTCACATTCTCTCTCCTCAAGCTCTCATCTTCAAGAGACTAATCCTTAATCCTCATGTGTTGAGATCAAAGGTTTAGTTAGACTTAAACATCCATTACCTTCACTCTATATCATCCTTTCTTCTTTGATTAGCAATCAAAGTAGATTAGTTACCTCAAGTTAGAGGTATAGCTTTGTGTTTTGCTCTCGGGTGGATCGTCTACTACCTAGAGAAGGTCGAGGAGAACAAAGGAGGACACAAAGACGAAGGAATAGTTTCATTCGGTATAATCCCTAAACACAATAGACTAGAAACTCTTTGTGTACGGTTATTTATAGTTTAGCTTCGATTCAAGCGGTTAGTCGATGTTCGTTCTTTAAACTTGATAGTTTTTGAAAATTCCGCCTCCCCATAAGTACTGGGGTGTACTACATCGACTTACACAATCAGTATACACGTTAAGGTAAAGATCAACCAGATAGCATACTATCATGTCGAGCAAGAAAGTCCTCCCTATATACGTCCCAGCATCCACTACAATATACATCCTATGTACAGTAATGGCCTCTAGGGCATACATATAACTAACAGTAGTGGATGCTTGGATATATATAAGGATGAATTTCTTGCTCGATATGATAGTATGCTATCTGGTTACTCTTTACCTTAACGTGCACACTGATTGTCTCTCTGTTACATGTTGGTAAAGCCCTTAGGATGTGTACTTGACTACCTGGACTATGATGCGGATCATACTAGTGGGGACATGGTAGTCCATAAGTACATCCTTCAAGGTCCCTAGTCGTGGGTGTATCATGACGGGGCATCGATATACCAGAGTAGACTAGCGTGTAGCTTCTCGACCCATATAGATGGGCGATGGATGATCCCATATCCAGTGGTGTTTGACATCAGAGATGATATACGGGTGCTCAGTGGAGACTGGGTACACTGGACGGACTCGCCGAGAACTCCCAGCTGGTATTATACCTTACGTCAGATGGCAGTTTTCAGGTGACACTGGTGCAGTTTAGTCTGTAGACCCGTGATCGTCATAGAGTCTTGTGTGATTACCACTGTGCTTTGATTTCCACCTTACCACGTCCAAGAAGGCATTCAAAACGGTGGTTTTTGGGTACAGTCCCGAATCACATAGAGGCAATGAGCAATAGGAGGGGTTTCGTCTCTCCCGGTATAGGGAGTTGATGTTGCGATGTGTTCGATTGGCTAAAACAGGAAGTCCTTGGCCAAGGCTGCTTTAGGGATTTACTGGTATGTGTTACCAGTAGTTTCTCGACCCGTTATGAGCCTCATATCGAAACGATTTATCGAGTTATTGGGGTCCGACGTTTACCACCCCTAGACGAGATATGCGACATATCAGACGAACAGACCGGACTGTACGGTAAGTGTTACTGGTTGGATTCACAGGAGTGTGAGCGGGCTTGCTGGTTGATCTTCTGATCGCTCAATACCCGAGTGGCCGTTACGTTTAGCAGACCGCTTGCGGCTTGTGGGTGTTTGATATGATCATCACCTCCTGCCGGCGTATTGACGAGTCTTTAGAGTCCTACACAGAGGTTTCCTGGCTCAAGCGAAACGAAATAGGAGCGCATATGAGATATGTGCGGGACCGAGAATAATACCAGTATGTGATACTGTATTCTATTATCGCGATTTATATCATTGGACGGTTATATGAGATATAGCCGGGTTACCGAATCAAGTGTTGATTCGATACAATGATACACTTAATATTAGTCGGTTATATGCAGTATGACCGGATCATTAAATCAAGTGTTGATTTAATGATTTAATGTATAATTATATATTTGATATATTACTTTACATAAACTAGTATTGGTTCACTTAAGATTATTTTCTCACTAGATTGTGCACATTGTATATAAGATATATTTTTGTGCACTTGTTTTTATCATGTTTGATGATACATGCAAACTTGGGTGTGTGTATGCTTTAAACTATGATTAGGTTAATGGTTAGGGTTTGATTTACTCATTTATTTATTCATTTATTTTTTTGGGCAAAAACAAATATGGTGGCTTTCTTTGTTTTATTCTTGGAGTTTCATGAAGCTTCACCGTTTTGTTTTTATTCTCAAACTAACCATTATCTAAACCCTAGCTTATTCTCTACATGAGTTAAACTAACCCATGGTTGCTATATGATAAGAATCACTTGAATTTTCTAATTAATTAATTCTTTTCCTTCATCTTCATCTTCTTTATGAAGAAAGAAAAAGCTTGCTAGAAAATTCTAAGTGATGATTCCAAGTGAGAAATCCAAATCCAAAGTGAACCCACTTCCTATTTTTTCATCCTCTATCACTTGCCATGTAGTAGAAGGTGTTTTCTTCACATGTTTCTTGACCTAGTGAAGATGGAGCTTGAGTTTGAGTCGCCTCGACGTAGATCATCTTCGGCATCGAAGTCAACGACCTAGCCCAATTATTTCTCCGACGAAACCATCGCTAGAGTCCGGGATTCTGATGATCGCAGCGGAGGGACATCAACACGGAGCTAAAGAAATGGTGGAGCAGATCTTCAAAGGTTGTAGTCCCTTTCACTTAGCAATAAAGTTGTTTACTTGCTTGCTTTTCGCCTAATCTCTAGTTAACGATCTTGCAAAGGATTCTTAAGCACATGAAAATTTTGATTTTGGTATGGTTGATGCCTTGTGGAACCTCTTGAGTGTGCCTAGTAACCCTACAGTAGTATCAGAGCCTAGCTAGAGCTTTAGGCGATGTGTTTACGATGTTAAAACTCCGATCGAACCCCGACGTGTCAAAGTTAACCCCCTCTCTGTAAATTTTTTCAAAATTGGGATTTTTCTGAATTAAAAATACCTAAAAAATTCAACAGGGTTTTCTAAGAATTTCAGTGAAAAACGAGACTATGAACAGTACAAACCGCCACGGAACCGCGGCCGTACCGCGCTTGGGCCGCGAATCCGCGGCAGTAAAGTGGATTCATGTGTTCTGTTTTGCACAGTAATTCTAGTGGCTGCTCATATATTTTATGGGTTTTATTTTATTCTGACTCAAGTGTTGAGTGTTCATGGGATTATTTTGTAGTCGTTGTTTCGATCGGAATATTTAATTTCGTAATGTTTTTCCGGGTAATCAAAGAACATGTTAAAAATTTCGACCGGATGTAAATACCCACTTTTTCCCCTACCGGGAAATTTCCATGTGTTGGATTTTTTCGTGGTTTAAGAACGTTCTAAGTAGTGCAAGTAACGCGATGGACCCTCTAGAAGACAACAAACCTTAACTCGATTATGTGACCGTGTTGAACTGCCCTTTGAACCTTTGGGTTTAGGATAGTACGGCGTGCCACATGTGAGGCGTTGGCTTGACCCTTCTACGGATTGACCGTTGGTACTGTGGCATGAAGTGGATGTTTTTAAACTTATTTCATGTGTAGAGCTGTTTCGGGAAAACTTGGGTGTTTGATTGTTCGATCGGAAAGTTTAACATTTTCTATTTATCTGGAATGTGATACAATATTTGGAATCCACAAGTAGTTATGAGATAACTGATTTGAATGTTATGAACATAGCAGTTTAGTCTCAATTGATCGGTTGCCACGGAATTTTGATGTGATCAAAAGTCCGTCGCAATCACGTAGTGTACGCGGATACTCGCCCGGTAAACTTAATAGACAGCTATGCCCCATAGCCCCGACTAAGTGACTGTAGGAGAACCCCGTCGCCAAAAGCATCCATTTGGGTGCTCGCGGCAACGGTGTTTCGCCTAAGTGCACTTCGTCTACGGCATCCGGGGGTGCGGCCGTCTACTAAAGTTTGCGACGAGCATTCGATCAGTTTATCGGGAATCTTGTTGAATTGCCCGACTAGATATTGAAAAGTATTTTCGATATAGAGACTAAAATGCGGAGTTTATAATTGTTAGGCATGTGATGTGTAAGGAGGTTGCGGATTCCAACTGTTGTAGTTTTACACTTTCTTTTCTGTGACCGTAAGTGTAATATGTGATATCGCCGGTTTCGTTGCTATATGTCAACGACAGTTGGGATGCGTATATTTACTTGCGTTGATGACATGTGATGTTCTGTGTTGCTGGATATGTTATATTGGATCGTCGCGTTATGAATAGCCGGGGGTTTTATGTAAGATGAGAGTTTTTATTTTCATTCATGTAAAATTTGTTGTATGTAATATTCTTTTATTGGGGCACTTCCGGGTTGAGATTGATGTCACCATTTGTATATTATTTACTTTTCCGCACTAGGATAGACCCATGGAGGAGAGCACAAGTAACCGGGTTCTAGAGTCCAGTGGGAGACCAACTCGTGGAGTCGAGTCCGGGTCTCCTAACTCTAGAATTGGTAGGGTTGCTTGCCGCTCTCGTAGAGGTCTAGGGGTGTGGGTTTGGCTATTCATCGCGACCGTGGAATCCGTGTTTTATACAGGCTCGTATTGAAAACACGAACGTCCTAGTATATCCAATGATTCATATATTTCTTCTGCTGCGATATCTGTGATGTGATCATTTGATATGTGATGATAGATACTGTATATGATATATATGATATATTATATAGACGTTACTTATGTTTTACACCCGCGCTAGCCCTGCCCCGCTCTGCCGTTAGTTACCTAACCTAACAGTGCACGAGGGGACATCGAGGCGAATGCGGATGGCATAAGTGTATGTCGTATTTATCTGTGATTTTTAGGTGATTTAAATGATGGGACTTCATTAATATGATTAATGAAAGAAAAGAAACCTAAAAGATGTTGTGGAATCGAATTTTCAAAAAGAGGTAGCTACAGTTCTTATTTTGCATCGCGGTGTTCCTTGTAGAACATCCTGCACCTTATTCGATAAGGAAAGGGCCAAAATCCCTTCACCGGGAGTGACCCCTTTAGCAATAACTGGCAGATGCTACAACCCTCGGTTTGTCTTTTGATTGCTCCTATAGTTCTTGCTTTGCACGGCGGTATATATGATATATCCAGCACCTTATTCGATGAGGAAAGGGCCGACGATCCCTTCACCGGGAGTGCCCCCTTTAGCAAAACTAGAAAAGCCTCAAAAACACTCCATTTCAAAATCATTTGATTCTACAACGATATCAAGTTCATTACGCAATAGGTTTTTAGAAAAACCTATCATAGCCCTCCGTCATTTCAGATAAGTCCTGCTTAGTATTCGTGCTGCGTTTGTTGACCTTGTCAAGGCGCAGTGTGCGGTAGCTGACCAGTATTTATCTGCTTATGCATATGATGCAGATTGTTTTAGGGTAGTCGTACGGCCTTGTTGACCTTGTCAAGGGTCGTGCGGGTGGGTTTAAATCAATCAAGAAATGACGGGTTGAACTTGACTTGCGGTCTATGGTTTGTTGACCTTGTCAAGGTCATAGATCGTTCGGGGCAAAAATTATCAGGAATTTCAAGTGTTGATATTTGCAATGAGATTGCATACCTTCTATAAGATAGTTGGATCCCGATACCCACTGCGAGTAATTATTACTCCTGGGAGAGTTTTACACATTACAATTAGTCGATCAAGTAGGTGTCTAGAAAGGTGTCAACGGGGTTACGCCTATGGGAAAACGAGGTTTACTTTAATTAGGTCCATGCGAAAGCACGGGGAACCTCCCTCAAAGTACCGACACTGGCCTGGCTGAAAGATTGGCGAACTTGTAGCGTGTAATTAATCCCGGCTAGTCTTTCCTTTTAGGGTTTGAAGGAAGATTTGATAAAAACAGTGGGAGCCATCCTGATTAGATAAAATAATAACCAACCTGATCTTGCAAGAGCGCACGCAGAGTGTTTTCTTCTCTCTCTCACCAGGTAGCGACCATGTCACGCCTTAATCAAGATAATAAAACGGATATATTGACCGAACCCGCTTGTTATACTGAGCTAGGGAACGTTGGTCCCGTTCCAACTTATAATTGTTATAAGACAGAGCAGGAAATTGGGGAATACCAGATTTCCCGTGCCGCCCAAACGAAGAAAGTGCATGTTGATGCATCATTTTCGGGTGTGTTCGTTACACAGAACTGTTTCTCAGTATCCTCTGCGTCCTGGGTATCTGATACCGGATCAGGATCCCACATATGTATTATATTACATGGGCTACAGAAAGGTAGAGAACTGAGAACGGGTGATAAGTTTCATGAGGCAGAAAACGGTGCAAGTGTTGCAGCCAAGTCTGTTGGTCACTGGCACCCTGTATTACCAGAATACATTGATTCTGAACAAATATTAGTAGATACCGAACCTGATATACAAAATCATATCAGTCTCTTTATTTAGATAAATAAGGATATAATTTTGTATTGTTGGATAATATTTTGAACATTTCCTAAATCAAGAGTTGATCGGTTCAGGCACGTTATCTAAAAGCATTAACGTTCTAAATCAAACTACAGTTCTTAGTATACAGAACACACACAAGAGGAAGAGTTCAGAAATGAACGAATCCTCCTTGAGGCATTATAGATTAGGTCATATCAATGCGACCCGACTAGCTAAGTTACATTAAGATGCATTTTTAAATCAGTTTGAATTTACATCTTGTGAAACTTGCCAGTCATGTCACAAAGATAAGATGACCATAACTCTGTTTAATGGAAACAGAGAAAGAGTTAGTTAACTCTTGGGATGATACATGATGATGTATGAAGGTCCCCTGTCTACAAATGCCAAGACCAGTTCTTTGTACTTCATTAAATTCTCTGATGATCTCTCGAGATTCAGACATATGTTCCTGTTGAAACACAAGTCCGAAACTTTTGAGATATTCACAGAATATAATTAAGAGGTAGAGAACCAACAACGGGTATAAGTATTATGTCTTTTGATGAGATCAAGGAGGAGAATACTTGAGCACGGGATTCCTGGACTATTCTAAGAATGAGATTCTCTCTCAGCATTACTCCTCCGTATACACCACAGCACCTCGGTGTATCGGGACGGTGCAATCACACCCTATTAGATATGGTGTGCTCTATGATGAGTACTACTGAGTTTCCTATTTCCTTTTAGGGAGTTATGCACTTATGAAGTTGCATACCTATTGAATAGGGTTCCGATAAAATCAGTTGCCTACAACTTCATATATGATATGGAAAGGGAAGAGCCTATATCTTAAGTTTGTTAAGATTTGGAGTTGTCCAGCCTATGTCTAAAAGCATAATCCGGACAAGCTCGAGGCAAAGTCAGTTCTGTGGAAGTTTGTTGGATATCCCAAGCATTCGCAAGGGAATATCTTCTACCTAACCGAGGAACAAAAATGTTTTGTTTCTCAGCATGCCACCTTTGTGAAAGGGTATTTCTTGTGAAGAAATTATTGGTCATGAGGTGGAACTAACAGTTCCAGCTATACAAACTGCAGCTGATGATTTGGTAGAACCAAAGGATTCAATAGCCACCAACAAACCTCAGCCTCTCCGCCGATCTAGTAGGGTTCCTCACCCACCTGAGAGATACTTTGGTTTCTCTATGACAGTGGGAGCGAGGATTGCATCATGAGATGATGACCTAACTAGTTTCGAGCTGGCCATCAGGAGTGGGACTCTATAATAATGGCTGGATGCTTAGCGTTCTGAGATGGAATCCTTATACACCAACAAAGTATGGACTTTGGTTGCCTTATCTGAAGGGTTAAATCCCCATCAGGAGCAAGTATATCTTCAGAAGATTACTTGGTGTACATGGAAAAGTTAAGACTTTCAAAGCTAGACTTGTTAAAGGTTTGCATCATTGACCAGGTATGGATTATAATGAAACCTTTTCTAAGTAACCATGCTTAAGTCCATCCAGATCCTACTTACCACGGCTACATAACATGACTACGATATCTGGCGGTTGGGTGTCATGACTGCTTTTCTAAATAATGATTTAGAAGACAGAGTCTATAAGTACACAGTCAGAGGGCATCGTAGACAGTGGGAGCAGCGGAAACGTGTGCAAGATGTTTTATGTGATAAAGCAGGCATCGCGGAGTTGGAACATCTGTTTTGATGAGTTAGTCAAAGAGTTTGACATTATCAAATTAGTAGATGAACCATGTATATACAAAAAGGTAGTAGGGAGTATGGTGGTGATCCTCGTATAGTACGTGGATGACATACTCTTGATAGGGAAGTAGTTTCCTAAGCTACGCTCGGTCAATCTCCGCTTATCACAAGGATTCTCCATATAGGATCATAATGATACCTCCTGAATCCTGGATTTTGGATCTATGAGATAGATCTAATTGGATATTAGGATACTCACTAGTTGTAGTGAGATGGTATCAATTGATCCTGGGGAGAATCACTGGAAAGGTTCCAGGGTGATAAAGATGACTGAATGTCAGTCACATGCATTGTCTTTACCCTCAGTAAATGGACGGTATGTTGGAAGAGTTCCAAGCTAGATACCGTGGCATACTAGACGATAAAGGATGGATACATCACTACCAAAGATGCTACCAAAGAGGAAGTCCGGGTATATATATTAGTTAATGAAATGAACTTTGTTCCTTCCATTGTGTGACAATGGAGTTGTGGCTTATGCCAAGGAACGCCCGTCCCATCAGTGATCCAGATATATTCTTAGGCAATATCACATGATCGTGGAGATGGTTGATCTCCAGGGGATCGAGGTTAGGGGAGTAGACTCAGAGGAAAACACGGCGGATACACTCACAAAGGCCTTTTCCCAGAGAGAGACTTTTATGGGATGGTTGAGTGTGAGATACAACAACCACTGCTATCAGATGGCCTTAGTGCAAGTGGGAGATTGTTAGTTATATGTATGCCCTAGAGGCTATTACTATACATAGGATGTATATTGTAGTGGATGCTTGAACATATATAGGGATGACTTTCTTGCTCGATATGATAATATGCTATCTGGTTACTTTTTACCTTAACGTGCACACTGATTGTCTCTCTGTTACATGTTGGTAAAGCCCTTAGGATGTGTAGTTGACTACCTGGACTATGATGCGGATCGTACTAATGGGGACATGGTAGTCCATAAGTACATCCTTCAAGATCCCTAGTCATGGGTGTATCGAGACGGGGCATCGATATACCAGAGTAGACTAGCGTGTAGCTTCTCGACCCATATAGATAGGCGATGGATGATCCCATATCCATTGGTGTTTGACATCAGAGATGATATACGGGTGCTCAGTGGAGACTGGGTACACTGGATGGACTCGCCGAGAACTCCCAGCTGGTATTATACCTTACGTCAGATGGCAGTTCTCTGGTGACACTCATGCAGGTTAGTCTGTAAACCGGAGATCGTCATAGAGTCTTGTGTGATTCCCACTGTGCTTTGATTTCCACCTTACCACGTCCAAGAGGGCATGCAAAACGGTGGTTTTTGGGTACTGTCCCGAATCACATGGAGGCAATGAGCGATAGGAGGGGTTTCGTCTCTCCCGGTATAGGGAGTTGATGTTGTGCTGTGCTCGATTGGCTATTACAGGAAGTCCTTGGCCAAGGCTGCTTTAGGGATTTACTGGTAAGTGTTACCAGTAGTTTCTCGACCCGTTATGAGCCTCATATCGAAACGACTTATCGAGTTATTGGGGTCTGACGTTTACCACCCCTAGACAAGATATGCGACATATCAGACGAACAGACCGGACTGTACGATAAGTGTTACTGGTTGGATTCACAGGAGTGTGAGCGGTCTTGCTCGTTGATCTTCTAATCGCTCAATACCCGGGTGGCCGTTACGTTTAGCAGACCGCTTGCGGCTTGTGGGTGTTTGATATGATCATCACCTGCTGCCGGCGTATTGACGAGTCTTTAGAGTCCTACACAGAGGTTTCCTGGCTCAAGCGAAACGAAATAGAAGCGCATATGAGATATGTGCTGGGCCGAGAATAATACCAGTATGTGATATTGTATTCTATTCTCACGATTTGTATCATTGGACGGTTATATGAGATATAGCCGAGTTACCGAATCAAGTGTTGATTCGATAAATTGATACACTTGATATTAGTCGGTTATATGCAGTATGACCGGATCATTAAATCAAGTGTTGATTTAGTGATTTAATGTATAATTATATATTTGATATATTACTTTACATTAACTAGTATTGGTTCACTTAAGATTATTTTCTCACAAGATTGTGCACATTGTATATATGATATATTTTTGTGCACTTGTTTGTATCTTGTTTGATGATACATGCAAACTTAGGTGTGTGTATGCTATAAACTATGATTAGGTTAATGGTTAGGGTTTAATTTACTCATTTATTTATTCATTTATTTTTTTGGGCAAAAACTAATATGGTGGCTTTCTTTGTTTTATTCTTGGAGTTTCATGAAGCTTCACCATTTTGTTTTTATTCTCAAACTTAACCATTATCTAAACCCTAGTTTATTCTCTACATGAGTTAAACTAACCCATGGTTGCTATATGATAAGAATCACTTGAATTTTCTAATTAATTAATTCTTTTCCTTCTTCTTCATCTTCTTCATGAAGAAAGAAAAAGCTTGCTAGAAAATTCTAAGTGATGATTCCAAGTGAGAAATCCAAATCCAAAGTGAACCCACTTCCTATTTCTTCATCCTCTATCACTTGCCATGTAGTAGAGGGTGTTTTCTTCACAAGTTTCTTGACCTAGTGAAGATGGAGCTTGAGTTTGAGTCGCCTCGACGTAGATCATCTTCGGCATCGAAGTCAACGACCTAGCCCGATTATTTCTCCGACGAAACCATCGCTAGAGTCTGGGATTCCGATGATCGCAGCAGAGAGATGTCAGCACGGAGCTAAAGAAATGGTGGAGCGGATCTACAAAGGTTGTAGTCCCTTTCACTTAGCAATAAAGTTGTTTACTTGCTTGCTTTTCGCCTAATCTCTAGTTAACGATCTTGCATAGGATTCTTAGGCACATGAAAAATTTGATTTTGGCATGGTTGATGCCTTGTGGAACCTATTGAGTGTGCCTAGTAACCCTACAATTACAGTTATGGCCAATCGAGCATAGCGCAACATCAACCCCCAATACCGGGAGAGACGAATCCCCTCCTATCACTTATTGCCTCCATGTGACTCGGGACTGTACCCAAAAACCACCAGTTTGCATGACTCGGTATAGCCGTGGTAGGGTGGAAATCAAAGCACAGTGGGAGACACACAAGACTCTATGACGATCTCGGGTCGACAGACTAAGCTGTACCAGTGTCACCAGAGAACTGCCATCTGACTTGAGGTATAATACCATCTGGGAGTTCTCGGCGAGTCCGTTCAGTGTACCCAGTCTCCACTGAGCACCCGCATACCATCTCTGATGTCAAACACTAATGGATATGGGATCATCCATCGCCCATCACATGGGTCAAGAAGATAAACGCTAATATACTCTGGAATATCGATGCCCCGTCTCGATATTCCTACGACTACGAACATTGAAAGATGTACTCATGGACTACCCAGGCCCTACTAGTATGATCTGCATCATAATCCTGGAAGTCGAGTACACATCCTAAGGTCTTTATCAACATGTAACAGAGAGACAGTAAGTATACATGTTAAGATAAAGAGTAACCAAATAGCGTAATATCATGTCGAGCAAGAAAGTCCTCCCTATATCTTTCCCAGCATCCACTACAATATACATCTCATGTACAGTAATGGCCTTTAGGGCATATATATAATTAATAATCTCCCACTTGCTCTAGGGTCATCATGTAGCAGTGCTTGTAGTATCTCATATTCAACCATCCCATAAAAGTCACTCTCTGGGAAAAGGCCTTCGTGAGTGGATCCGCCGTGTTGTCCTCTGAGCCTACTCTCCTAACCTTGATCTCTCTGGAGATCAACCATCTCCATGATCAGGTGATACTGCCTCAGAATATCTCTGGGTCACTGATGGGACCGGGGTTCCTAGGCCAAAAGCCACACCTCCACTGTCACACAACGGAAGGAACCTAGTTCATCACATGAACAAATATACACCTAGACTACCTCTTTTGTAGCATCTTTGGTAGCGATGTCACCGGTCTTTATCATCTAGTTTGCCACGGTATCTATCTTGGAACTCTTCCAACATATCGTCTCTCCACTGAGGGTAAAGACAATGACTATAACTGACATTCAGTCGTCCTTACCACCCTGGAAGACTATGACTGACATTCAATCGTCCTTACCACCCTGGAAGACTATGACTGACATTCAGTCGTCCTTACCACCCTGGAAGCTATCCAGTGATTCTCCCCAGGATCGATTGATACCATCTTACTACACCTAGTGAGAGTCCTAACATCCACTTAGATCTATCTCATAGATCCAAAACCCAGGATTTAGGAGGTATCATCTTGATCCTATATGGAGAATCAATGTGATAAGAGGAGATTGACCGTGTGTAGCATAGGAAACTCCTTTCCTATCAAGAGTATAGCATCCACGTACTTTACGAGGAAGACCACCTTACTCTCTACTACCCCTTTTTGTATATACAAGGTTCATCTACCATTCTGATAAAATCAAACACTTTGACTACTACATCATAATAGATGTTCCAACTCCGCGATGCCTGCTTTAACTTTTAAAGCAACTTGCACACGTTTCCGCTACTCCCACTATCTATGTAGCCCTATGGCTGTGTACTTATAGACGTTCTCTCCTAAATCTATATTTAGAAAAGCAGTCATGACACCCAACCGCCAGATATCATAGTTATGGTATGTAGCAGTAGCAAGAAGGATCCGGACGGACTTAAGCATAGCTATTGGAGAAAATGTTTCATCATTATCCAAGCCTGGTTTAATGACGAGAACCTTTTACAACAAGTCTAGCTTTGAAAGTCTCAACTTTTCCATCTACAGCAAGTAATCTTCTCAAGATATACTTGCTCCTGATGGGGATTTAACCCTTCAGATATAGCAACCAAAGTCCATACTTTGTTGGTGTATATAGATTCCATCTCAGATCGCTTAGCATCCAGCCATTCTTACAGAGTTCCCACTCTTGATCTTCTTAAAACTAGTTGTGTCATCATCTCATGATGAAATCCTCGCTCCCACTGTCAACGAGAAACCGAAGTTTCTCTCCGGCGGATGAGGAACCCTACCAGATCGGTGGAGTGGCTGAGTTTCGTTGGGAACTATTGAATCCTTATTCAATAGGTATGCAGCTTCACAAGTGCATAACCCCCAAAGGAAATAGGTAACTTAGTAGTACTCATCATAGAGCACACCATATCTAATACGGTGTGATTGTACTGCCCCGATACAACGTTGTGATGTGGTGTATACGGAGGTGTAATGCTGAGAGAGAATCTTATTCACCTTTAGAATAGTCCAGGATCTCTATGCCTAAGTATTCTCCTCCCTGATCACATCATAGGACCTAATACTTATTCATGTATTGTTTCTTTACTTCTATCTTATATTCTTTGAATTTCTCAGAAGTTTCAGACACGTGTTTCAACAGGAACATGCGTCCGAATCTTGAGAGATCATCAGTGAATGTAAGGAAGTATAAAGAACCAGTCCTGGCAATTGTAGACAGGGGACATACTACATCATTATGTATCAGTCCCAAGGGTTCACTAACCCTTTCTCTGTTTCAAGTAAACGGAGCTATGGTCATCTTAGCTTTATGTCATGAATTGAAAGTTTCACAAGATGTAAATTCAAATTGATTTAAATATGCATCTATATGTAACATAGCTAGTCGGGTCACATTGATATGACCTAGTCTACAATACCTCAAGAAGGATTCATTCATTGTTGAATTCTTCCTCTTGTGTGTGTTTATAAATTAAGAACTATGGTTTGATTTAGAATGTATATGCTTTTAGATAACGTGCCTGAACCGATCAACCTTTGATATGGAAAATGTTTAAGACATTATCCAACAATACAAAATTATATCCTTCTTTACTCAATAAAGATATTGATATGATTGTGTATATCAGGTTCAGTATCTAATAACATTCATTCAGAATCAATGTATTTGTTAATATAGGGTGATAACTGCCAACACCTTGGCTGCAATAATTGCATCGTTTCTAACTCTTGAAACTTATCACGCGTTCTCAGTTCTCTACCTATCTGTAACCCATGTATCTTATTACATATCCGGGATCCTAATCCGGTATCAAATACCCAGGATGTAGAGGATACTGAGAAACAGTTCTATGTAATCAACATACCCGAAGAAGATGCATCAGCATGCACTTTCATCATTTGGGAGGCATGGGAATCCTGGTAATCCCCTAATTCCTGTTCGGTCTTATAACAATTATAAGTTGGAGCGGGACCAACGTTCCCCAGCTCAGTATAACAAGCTGGTTCGGTCAATACATCCAAATTATTATCTTGATTAAGGCGTGACATGGTCGCTACCTAGAGAGAGAGAGAGAAGAAAACACTCTGCGTGCGCTCTTGCACAATTAGATTGGTTATATATTTTGATCTAATCAGGATGGCTCCAACTGTTTTTTATCAAATCTTCCTTCAAACCTTAAAATGAAAGACTAGCCGGGATTAAATACACTCTACAAGTTCGCCAATCTTTCAGCCAGGCCAGTGCCGGTACTTTGAGGGAGGTTCCCCGTGCTTTTGCATGGACCTAATTAAAATAAACATCGTTTTCCCAGGGGTGTTGTTAGTTATATATATGCCCTAGAGGCCATTACTGTACATATGATGTATATTGTAATGGATGCTTGGACATATATAGGGAGGAATTTCTTGCTCGACATGATAGTACGCTATCTGGTTGTATTTTATCTTAACATGTACTCTGATTGTCTCTATATTACATGTTGATAAAGCCCTTAGGATATTTACTCAACTAATGGGACTATGATGAGATCATACTAGTGGGGCCACGGTAGTCGACGAGTATATCCAATAACTATTTCTAGTCAAGGGTGTATCGAGACAGGGCATCGATATACCAGAGTAGACTAGCGTATACGCATCTTGACCCATATGATGGGCGATGGATGATCCCATATCCATCGGTGTTTGACATCAAGGATGGTGTACGGGTGCTCAGTGGAGACTGGGTATACTGGCCGGACTCGCCGAGAACTCCCAGATGGTATTATACCTCATGTCAGATGGCAGTTCTCCGGTGAGACTGGTATAGAGTAGTCTGTTGACCCGAGATCATCATAGAGTCTTGTGTGATTCCCACTGTGCTTTGATTTCCATCATACCACGTCCAAGAGGGCATTCAAAAAGGTGGCTTTTGGGTACAGTCCCGAATCACATGGAGGCAATGAGCAATCGGAGGGGATTCGTCTCTCCGGTATAGGGAGTTGATGTTGTGCTGTGTTCGATTGGCTATAACCGGAAATTCCTGGCCAGGGTTATTGAGATTTACTGGTAAGTGTTATCAGTAGTTTCTCGAACTGTTATAGACCTCATATCGACACGACTTATCGAGCTACTTTGGTCTGACGTTTACCACCCCTAGGCGAGATATGCAACATATCAGACGACGAGACCGGACTGTACGGGAGTGTTACTGATTGGATTCAGAGGAGAATGTACATGCTTTCTTGTTGATCTTCTGAGCGCTCAATACCTGTGTGGCTGTTACGTTTAGCTGACCTCTTGCAGCTTTTTAGTGTTTGATATGATCATCACCTACTGCCGGCGTATTGATGATTTTTTAGAGTCATACACAGAGGTTTCTTGGCTCAGGAAAAACCGAGTAGGAGCACATATGTGATATGTGCGGGACCGAGGATAATGCGATAGGTGATACCGTATTGGATTCTCGCGATATGAGATACCGGCCGGGTATATGTGATATAGCCGGGTCATCGTATTAGTCGGTTATATGCGATATAGCCGGATTGTCGGATCAAGTATTGATTCGATAATTTAATGTATAATAATATATATGATATATTAAATTACATTAACTAATATTTGCTCATTAAAAGATTCTTTTTCTCACTCGGGTAATACATTGATATATATGCGATATATGTTAATTGTATTATTTTATTTGGTTACAATAAATATTATATATGTGATATATAATATTGTAACATGATATGATAACTAATGCAACATGTTTAGTGGAGATTAAACAAGATTAGGGTTTGATTTTGGTTAATGCTTTCTAGATGATTCTAGAAGGTTTAGTTTTGTTTTGTGAAAGATATTTTGTTATGACTCATTCCTTAACCTAACCCAAACCCTAGCCCTAGTTATGTATCTACAATGGTTTAGTCAACCATGATTGCGTTATTCATCATTATCTCATTTGCTTTATTCATCACAAACGGATTCATATTATTCATCTTCTTCTTCCTTCTTCTTTTCTTTCATGAAAAAGCTTACTAGCTTTTTCCAAGTGATGAATGAGTGTGAGAAAAAGATAACAAATGAGAGCAAAAATCCTACTTCATCATCATCATCATCTATCCTTTCCATTTAGATGAGGGTGTTCACATCATTTCATGAGTGATAGCTTGTGTTAACGAAACTTCAAGGTAGATCATCTATGTTATCGAAGATCGGAAGCAAGACTGTATCTTTCTCTTCATGAAGCCTCTCGAGAGTCCGGAACACGTTGATCGCAGCGATGGGACCTCAACACGGAGCTTAAGAAGTGAAGGACTGGATCTACAAAGGTTGTAATCCCTCTCACTTAGTGTTAAAGTATTTAACATGTTAGTTTTTGCATAAACTCTAGTTTAAAGATCCGGCTTTGGGTTGTTCGGCACGGCTAATTTTTTAATCGGGCATGGTTGATGCCTCGTAGAACCTTGTGGCAGTGTATAGCAACCCTACAGTGGTATCATAGCCAAGCTAGAGCTTTAGGCAAAATCTGAGCGAAGTTTAATGTCCGATCAAACCCGGAAACCCCGATGTTTACCCCTCTCTGGACATTTTTCAAAAATATGATTTTTTATGAATTAAAAATGCTCAGAAAATTAAGCAGGAAAAACTAAAAATTACTGTGAAGTACGGACTTTTAATTCGCTGATTTGACCGCGGTACCGCGGCCAAACCAAGGGTTTAGCGGCGGTTCCGCGGCCAAAATTTTGAATTAGTCCCTAGAATTTCATATATTTATTCTTATGTCCTTTCTTAGCAATTTTTTTCTGGGAATTTTTTAATTCCACTCAAGTGTTGAGTTTTCTGGGGTTGTATTGGCGACTCATTGATTCGATCGGATAATTTAACTTCGTTTAAGTTTTTTCCGGATAATTTTAGAAACTGTTAAAAAGTTCGAACGGATATCAATAACTCACTTTTTCCCCTGTCGGAAAATTTTCAAAAGTTGGATTTTTTCTTGAGTTTGAAACTTTCTTAAAGTCATGCAAGTAACGCGGTGGACCCTCTAGAAGACAACAAACCTTAACTTGATTATGTGACCGTCTTGAACTGCCTCTAAACCTTAGGGTTTGCGGCAGTACGGCATGCCACATGTGAGGCGTTGGCTTAACCCTTCTACGGCTGGACCATTGGTACTGCGGCATGTGATGGATGTTTTTAAACTGATTTCAAGTGTTGAGATATATTGGGGAAATCTTGGGTGTTTTATTTTTCGATCGGAAAGTTTAACATTGTCTATTTATCGGGAATGTGATACAATATTTGGAATCCACCGGTAGTTATGAGATAACTAATTTGAATGTTATAAATCTACCAGTTCACTCTCAATTGATCGGTTGCCACGGGATTTTGATGCGATCAAAAGTCCATCGCAATCACGTAGCGTACGCGGATACTCGCCGGGTAAACATAATAGACAGCCACGCCCCAAAGCCCCGACCAAGTGACTGTAGGAGAACCCCGTCGCCAAAAGCATCCGTTCGGGTGCTGGTGGCAGCGGTGTTCCGCCTTAGTGCACTTCGTCGACGGCATCCGGGGGTGCGGCCGTCTACTAAAGTTTGCGACGAGCATTCGATCAAATATGTCGGGAATCTTGTTGAATTGCCCGACTTGATATTGAAAAAAGAGTTTTCGATAATGAGACTAAAATGCGGGGTTTATAATTGTTAGGCATGCGATATCTAAGGAAGTTGCGGATCCCAACTGTTGTAGTTTTACACTTTCTTTTCTGTGACCGTAAGCGTAGTATGTGGTGTATCGCCGGCTTCGTTTCTATACATCAACGACAATCGGGATACGCATACTTGCTTACGTTGATGATATGAGATATTATGTGTTGTTGTGATATGTTGTATTGGATTGTCGTGTTTGAATAGCCGGGGGTTTTATGTGAAATGAGAGTTTTTCTTTTTCATTCATGTAAAATTCATTTGTATATAATATTCTTTTATTGGGACACTTCCGGGCTGATGATGATGTCACCATTGTATATTATTTACTTTTCCGCAATAGTTATACCCAAGGCGGGGAGCACAAGTAACCGGGTTCTAGGGTCCAGTGGGAGACCATCTCGAGAAGTCGAGACCGGGTCTCCTAACCATAGAATTGGCAGTGTTGCTTGCCGCTCTCGTAGGGGTCTAGGGATATGGGTTTGGCTATTCATCGCGACCGTGGAATCCGTGTTTTATACAGGCTCGTATTAAAACACGGACGTCCTAGTATATCAAATATTTCATATATGTTCTTCTGCTGCAATGTTCTGTGATGAGATCATATTACTGCCTGAGACGAATGTTTATATTATATATATGAGATATATGTTATATTGCAGATTTCGTTTCAATTGTGATGCTTGCGAAGCATAATAAAATGGGACTTCATTAATGAGCTTAATGAAATAAAAGAAACCTAATATGTTGTAGAAACTTGTTTAAAAACTGGTAGCTCTAGTTCTTGCTTTGCATAGCGGTGTTCCTTGTAGAACATTCAGCACCTTATTCGATAAGGAAAGAGCCGTGATCCCTTCACCGGGAGTGACCACTTTAGTGAAACTAGCAGATGCTACAAACTCGGTTTGTCTTTTGATTGTTTCTATAGTTTATGCTTTGCATAGTGGTATATATGATATACCCATACCTTATTCGATGAGGAAAGGGCCGACGATCCCTTCACCGGGAGTGACCCCTTTAGCAAAACTAGAAAAGCTCAAAAACATTCCATTTAAAAATCACTCGATTCTACAACGATATCAAGTTCATTATGCAAAGGGTTTTCTTAAAAACCTGTCGTAGTCCTCCGTCATTTCAGATAAGTACTACTTAGTATTCGTGCTGCGGTAGTTTGGCCTTCGTCAAGGCGTAGTGTACGGTAGCTAACTAGTGCTTATCTGCTAGCATACGATGCGATTGGATTAGGGTATTCGTACGGCATAGTTTGGCCTTCATCAAGGGTCGTGCGGGTGGGTTTAATTCAATCAAGAAATCAACGGGTTGAACTTGACTAGCGGACTATGGGTTGTTTAGCTTTCGTCAAGGTAATAGGACGCTAGGGGTAAAATATTATTGGGAATTTCATGTGTTGAAATTTGCAATGAGATTGCATACTTTCTATGAGATAGTTGGATCCCGATACCCGCTGCGAGTAAGAGTTACTCCTGGGAGAGTTTTACACATTACAATCAGCCGATCAAGTAGGTGTCTAGAAAGGTGTTAACGGGGTTATGCCTATGGGAAAACAAGGTTTACTTTAATTAGGTCCGTGTGAAAGCACGGGGAACCTCCCTCAAAGTACCGACACTGGCCTGGCTGAAAGATTGGCGAACTTGTATAGTGTAATTAATCCCGTCTAGTCTTTCCTTTTAGGGTTTGAAGGAAGATTTGACTAAAACAGTGGGAGACATCCTGATTAGATATATTAGATAACCAATCTAATCTTGCAAGAGCATACGCTGAGTGTTTTCTTCTCTCTCTCTCCAGGTAGCGACCATATCACGCCTTAATCAAGATAATAAAACGGATGAATTGACCGAACCCGCTTGTTATACTGAGCTGGAGAACGTTGGTCCCGCTCCAACTTATAATTGTTATAAGACAGAGCAAGAAATTGGGGAATACCAGATTTCCCGTGCTGCCCTAACGAGGAAAGTTCATGCTGATGCATCTTCTTCGGGTGTGTTCATTACAGAGAACTGTTTCTCAGTATCCTTTACGTCCTGGGTATGAGATACCGGATCAGGATCCCGCATATGTAATCTGTTACATGGGCTACAGAAATGTAGAGAACTGAGAACGGGTGATATGTTTCATGAGACAGAAAATGGTGCAAGTGTTGCAGCCAAGTCTGTTGGTCACTATCACCCTGTATTACCAGAATACATTGATTCTGAACGAATGTTATTAGATACCGAACCTGATATACACCATCATATCAGTCTCTTTATTAGTAAAGAAGGATATAATTTTGTATTGTTGGATAATGTTTTGAACATTTCCTGTATCAAGAGTTGATCGGTTAAGGAACGTTATCTAAAAGCATTGACGTTCTAAATCAGACTACAGTTCTTAGTATACAGAACACACACGAGAGGAAGAGTTCAGAAATGAACGAATCCTTCTTGAGCCATTGTAGACTAGGTCATATCAATGCGACCCGACTAGCTAAGTTACATTTAGATGCATATTTAAATCTGTTTGAATTTACATCTTGTGAAACTTGCCGGTCAAGTCACAAAGATAAGATGACCATAGCTCTGTTTATTGGAAACAGAGAAAGAGTTAGTGAACTCTTGGGATTGATACATGCTGATGTATGAAAGTCTACTGTTTACACATGCCAAGACCGGTTCTTTGTACTTCATTACATTCTCTGATGATCTCTCAAGATTCAGACATATGTTCCTATTGAAACACAAGTCCGAACCTTTTGAGATATTCACAGAATGTAAGTTAGATGTAGAGAACCAAAATACGGGTATAAGTATTATGTCCATTGATGAGATCAAGGAGGAGAATACTTGAGCACGGAATTCCTGGACTATTCTAAAGGAGAATGAGATTCTCTCTCAGCATTACTCCTCCGTATACACCACAGCACGTCGGTGTAACAGGGTGGAGCAATAGCACCCTATGTGACATGGTGTGCTCTATGATGCGTACTACTGAGTTTCCTATTTCCTTTTGGGAGTTATGCACTTGAGAAGCTGTATACCTATTGAATAGGGTTCAAATGAAATCAGTTGCCTACCACTTCATATGTGATATGGAAAGGGAAGAGCCCATATCTTAAGTCTGTTAAGATTTGGGGTTGTCCGAACTATGTCTAAAAGCAAAATCCGGACAAACTCGAGGCAAGGTCTGTTATATAGAACTGGAAGAAGTTCCAGCTATACAAACTACAGCAGATGATTTGGCAGAACCAAAGGATTCAATAGTAACCAACGAACCTCGGCCTCTCCGCTGATCTAGTAGGGTTCCTTACCCACCTGAGAAATACTTTGGTTTCTCTATGACAGTGGGAGCGGGGATTACATCATGAGATGATGACCCAACTAGTTTCAAACTGGCCATCAGGAGTGATACTTTGTAAGAATGGCTGGATGCTTAGCTATCTGAGATCGAATCCTTATACACCAACAAAGTATGGACTTTGGTTGCTTTATCTGAAGGGTTAAATCCCCATCAGGAGCAAGTATATCTTGAGAAGATTACTTGGTGTACATGGAAAAGTTGAGACTTTCAAAGCTATGCTTAAGTCCATCCAGATCCTACTTGCCACGGCAACATACCATGACTACGATATCTGGCGGTTGGGTGTCATGACTGCTTTTCTAAATGATGTTTTAGAAAAGAGCGTCTATAAATACACAGCCAGAGGGCTTCGTAGACAGTGGGAGCAGCGGAAACGTGTGCAAGATGTTTTATGTGATAAAACAGGTATCGCGGAGTTGGAACATCTGTTTTGATGTGGTAGTCAAAGAGTTTGACTTCATCAAAATGGTAGATGAACCTTGTATATACAAAAATGTAGTAGGGAGTATGGTGGTGATCCTCGTAGAATACATGGATGACATACTCTTGATAGGGAAGGAGTTTCCTATGCTACGCTCGGTCAATCTCCGCTTATCATAAGGATTCTCCATATAGGATCATAGTGATACCTCCTGAATCCTGGATTTTGGATCTATGAGATAGATCTAATTGGATTTTAGGATACTCACTAGTTGTAGTGAGAGAGTATCAATCGCTCCTGGGGAGAATCACTGGAAAGGTTCCAGGGTGATAAGGACGACTGAAAGTCAGTCGCAGGCTTTGTCTTTACCCTCAGTGGAGGGACGGTATGTTGGAAGAGTCCCAAGCTAGATACCGTGACTTACTAGACGATTAAAAGGCAAGATACATCGTTACCAAGGATTCTACCAAAGAGGCAGTCTGGATATATATTAGTTCATGAGATGAACTTCGTTCCTACCATTGTGTGACAATGGAGTTGTGGTTTATGCCAAGGAACCCCGGTCCCATTAGAAATCCAGATATAATTCTTAGGCAGTATCACCTGATCAAGGAGATGGTTGATCTCCAGGAAGATCGAGGTTAGGAGAGTAGACAAAGAGGACAACAGCGCGGATCCACTCACAAAGGCCTTTTTCACAGTAGAGACTTTTATGGGATGGTTGAGTATGAGATACTTCAACCGCAGCTAATTGTTGGGTATGTGATACCACAACAGATGGCCCTAGTGCAAGTGAGAGATTGTTAGTTATATGTATGCCCTAGAGGCCATTACTGTACATATGATGTATATTGGATGCTTGGACATATATAGGGAGGACTTTCTTGTTCGACATGATAGTATGCTATCCGGTTGTACTTTATCTTAACATGTACTCTGATTGTCTCTATATTACATGTTGATAAAGGCCTTAGGATATTTACTCGACTACTGGGACTATGATGAGATCATACTAGTGGGGCCACGGTAGTCGACGAGTACATCTTATAACTGTTCCTAGTCGAGGGTGTATCGAGACAGGGCATCGATACACCAGAGTAGACTAGCGTATACGCATCTTGACCCATATGATGGGTGATGGATGATCCCATATCCATCGGTGTTTGACATCAGGGATGGTGTACGGGTGCTCAGTGGAGACTGGGTACACTGGACGGACTCGCCGAGAACTCCTAGATGGTATTATACCTCACGTCAGATGGCAGTTCTCCGGTGACACTGGTACAGAGTAGTCTGTTAACCCGAGATCGTCATAGAGTCTTGTGTAATTCTAACTGTGCTTTGATTTCCATCATACCACGTCCAAGAGGGCATGCAAAACGGTTGCTTTTGGGAACAGTCCCGAATCACATGGAGGCAATGAGCGATAGGAGGGGATTCGTCTCTCCCGGTATAGGGAGTTGATGTTGTGCTGTGTTCGATTGGCTATAACCGGAAATCCTTGGCCAGGGTTGTTGAGATTTACTGGTAAGTATTATCAGTAGTTTCTCGAACTGTTATAGACCTCACATCGACACGACTTATCGAGCTAATGGGTTCTGACGTTTAACGCCCCTAGGCGAGATATGCAACATATCAGACGACGAGACTGGACTGTACGGGAGTGTTACTGATTGGATTCACAGGAGAATGTACAGGCTTTCTTGTTGATCTTCTGAGCGCTCAATACCTGTATGGCCGTTACGTTTAGCGTACCGCTTGCAGGTTGTGGGTGTTTGATATGATCATCACCTACTACCGGCGTATTGACGATTCTTTAGAGTCCTACACAGAGGTTTCTTGGCTCAGGAAAAACGGAGTAGGAGCACATATGTGATATGTGCGGGACCAAGGATAATGCGATATGTGATACCGTATTGGATTCTCGTGATATGAGATATCGGCCGGGTATATATGATATTGCCGGGTCATCGTATTAGTCGGTTATATGCGATATAGCCGGATTGTCGGATCAAGTGTTGATTCGATAATTTAATATATAATAATATATATAATATATTAATTTACATTAACTAATATTTGCTCACTAAAAGATTCTTTTTCTCACTCGGGTAATACATTGATATATATGCGATATATGCTAATTGTATTATTTTATTTGGTTACAATAAATATTATATATGTGATATATAATATTGTAACATGATATGATAACTAATGCAACATGTTTAGTAGAGATTAAACAAGATTAGGGTTTGATTTGGGTTAATGCTTTCAAGATTATTCTAGAAGGTTTAGTTTTGTTTTGTGAAAGATATTTTGTTATGACTAATTTCTTGACCTAACCCAAACCCTAGCCCTAGTTAAGTATCTACAAAGGTTTAGTCAACTATGGTTGCATTATTCATCATTATCTCAGTTGCTTTATTCATCACAAAAGGATTCATATTATTCATCTTCTTCTTCCTTCTTCTTTTCTTTCATGAAAAAGCTTACTAGCTTTTTCCAAGTGATGAATGAGTGTGAGAAAAAATGAGAGCAAAAATCCTACTTCATCATCCTCATCTATCGTTGCCATTTAGATGAGGGTGTTCACATCATTTCATGAGTGATAGCTTGTGTTAACGAAACTTCAAGGTAGATCATCTATATTATCGAAGATCGGAAGCAAGACTGCATCTTTCTCTTCATGAAGCCTCTCGAGAGTTCGGAACACGATGATCGTAGTGAAGGGACCTCAACACGGAGCTTAAGAAGTGAAGGACCGGATCTACAAAGGTTGTAATCCCTCTCACTTAGTGTTAAAGTGTTTAACATGTTAGTTTTAGCATAAACTCTAGTTTAAAGATCCAGCTTTGGGTTGTTCGGCACGGCTAATTTTTTAATCGGGCATGGTTGATGCCTCGTAGAACCTTGTGGCAGTGCATAGCAACCCTACAGGTGTAACCCCATTGACACCTTTCTAGACACCTACTTGATCGGCAGATTATAAAGTGCAAAACACTCCCAGGAGTAACAATTACTCGCAGTGGGTATCGGGATCCAACTATCTCATAGAAGGTATGCAATCTCATTGCAAATTTCAACACTTGAAACTCCCGATAATGGTTTTTACCCCTAGTACTTATGACCTTAACTATGGTCGAAAAATCATAAGCACTAGTCAAGCTCTACCCGTTATTTCGTGATTAATTAGATCCAGCTATACAAACTGCAACTGATGATTTGGTAGAACCAAAGGATTCAATAGTTTCTAATGAACCTCAGCCTCTTCGCCGATCTAGTAGGGTTCCTCACCCACCTGAGAGATACTTCGGTTTCTCTATGATAGTGGGAGCGAGAATTGCATCTTGAGATGATGACCCAACTTATTTCAATCTGGCCATCAGGAGTGGGACTCTGTAAGAATGGCTGGATGCTTAGCGATCTGAGATGGAAACCTTATACACCAACAAAGTATGGACTTTGGATGTTTTATACGAAGGGTTAAATCCCCATCAGGGGCAAGTATATCTTGAGAAGATTACTTGGTGTACATGGAAAAGTTGAGACTTTCAAAGCTATGCTTAAGTCCATCCAGATCCTACTTGCCACTGCTACATACCATGACTACGATATCTGGTGGTTGGGTGTCATGACGGCTTTTGTAAATGATGTTTTGGAAGAGAGAATCTATAAGTACAAAGCCATAGATCTTCGTAGATAGTGGGAGCAGCGGAAATGTATGCAAGATGTTTTATGCGATAAAACAGGCATCGTGGAGTTGGAACGTCTGTTTTGATGTGGTAGTCAAAGAGTTTGAATTCATCAAAATGGTAGATGATCCTTGTATATACAAAATAGGTAGTAGGGAGTATGGTGGTGATCCTCGTAGAGTACGTGGATGACATACTCTTGATAGGAAAGGAGTTTCCTATGCTACGCTCGGTCAATCACCGCTTATCACAAGGATTCTCCATATAGGATCAAAGTGATTCCTCCTAAATCCTAGGTTTAATATCTATGAGATATATCTAAATGGATGTTAGGATTAGCACTAGTTGTAGAGAGATGGTATCAATAGATCCTGGGGAGAATCACTGGAAAGGTTCCAGGGTGATAAGGACGACTGGATGTCAGTCGCAGGCATTGTCTTTACCCTCAGTGGAGGGACGGTATGTTGGAAGAGTTCCAAGCTAGATACCGTGACTTACTAGACGATTAAGGCAAGATACGTCGTTACTAAGGATGCTACCAAAGAGGCAGTCTGGATATATATATAAGTTCATGAGATGAACTTCGTTGCTACCATTGTGTGACAATGGAGTTGTGGCGTATGCCAAGGAACCCCCGTCCTATCTGAAATCCAGATATAATTCTTAGGCAGTATCACCTGATCATGGAGATGGTTGATCTCCATGGAGATCGAGGTTAGGAGAGTAGACACAGACGACAACAGCGAGAATCCACTCACAGAGGCTTAATTCCCAGTAGAGACTTTTATGGGATGGTTGAGTATGAGATACTTCAACCGCAGCTGATTGTTGGGTATGCGATACCACAACAGATGGCCCTAGTGCAAGTGGGAGATTGTTAGTTATATATATGCCCTAGAAGCCATTACTGTACATACGATGTATATTGTAGTGGATGCTTGGACATATATAGGAGGACTTTCTTTCTCGACATGATAGTACGCTATCTGGTTGCTCTTTATCTTAACATGTGCTCTGATTGTATGTATGTTACATGTTGATAAAGCCCTTAGGATGAGTACTTGACTACCCGGACTATGATGCGGATCATATTAGTGGGGACAGTGTAATCGCTAAGTACATCCTTCAAATGTTCCTAGTCATGGGTGTATCAAGACAGGCCATCGATATACCAGAGTAGACTAGCGTATGCGCTTCTTGACCCATATGATGGGCGATGAATGATCTCATATCCATTTGTGTTTGACATCAGAGAAGGTATACGGGTGCTCAGTAGAGACTGGGTACCCTGGTCGGACTCGCCGAGAACTCCCAGATGGTATTATACCTCACGTCAGATGACAGTTCTCTGGTGACACTGGTACAGGTTAGTCTGTAGACCCGAGATCGTGATAGATTCTTGTGTGATTCCCACTGTGCTTTGATTTCCATCATACCATGTCCAAGAGGGTGTGCAAAACGGTGGCTTTTGGGTACAGTCTCGAATCACATAGAGCCAATGAGCAATAGGAGGGGATTCGTCTCTCCCGGTAAAAGGAGTTGATGTTGCGCTGTGTTCGATTGGCTATAACTGGAAATCCCTGGCCAGGGTAGTTGAGAATTACTGGTAAGTGTTATCAGTAGTTTCTCAAACAGTTATGGACCTCATATCAACACGACTTATCAAGCTATTGGGGTCCGACGTTTACCACCCCTAGCGAGATATGCGACATATTAGACGAAGAGACCAGACTGTACGGGAGTGTTACTGATTGGATTCGCAGGAGAATGTACAGGCTTGCTTGTTGATCTTATGATCGCTCAATACCTGGGTGGCTGTTACGTTTAGCTGATCGCTTGCAGCTTGTGAGTGTTTGAAATGATCATCACCTACTGCCAGCGTATTGACGATTCTTTAGAGTCCTACACGGAGGCTTCCTGGCTCAGGCAAAACGGAGTAGGAGCACATATGTGATATATGCGAGACCGAGAACAATACGTGTATGTGAAACCGTATTAGATTCTCGTGATATGAGATATCGGCCGGGTATATGTGATATAGCCAGGTCATCGGATCAAGTGTTGATTCGATGAACTCATACATATTATATTAGTCGGTTATTTATGAAATAGCCGGATTATCGGATCAAGTGTTGATTCGATAATTTAATGTATAATTATATATTTGATATATTAAATTACATTAACTAATATAAGCTCACTAAAAGATTCTTTTTCTCACTCGGGTAATACATTGATATATATGTGATATATGCTAATTGTATTATTTTATTTTTTTACAATAAATATTGTATATGTGATAAATAATATTGTAACATGTTAGGGTAACTAATGCAACATGATTAGTGGAGATTAAACATGATTAAGGTTTGATTTGGGTTAATTTTTCTAGAAGCTTCTAGAAGGTTTTTGTTTTGTTTTTGCAAAGATATTTTGTAAAGATATTTTTGTAGATATTTGTTATCCCAACCCAACCCTTGACCATGGTTAAGTCTCTATGACACGACCCGAAATTTGGCCCGTAACCGGCACTTAAACTACGTAACGTCTACAGGCGTACGCAACTCAAGTAAGCCGAAACACAGAAATCTAAACCACCCAAATCTGGATCAACGGAGAAAACATAGTTTTAACATTTGGAAATCACAAGTAAAATCTCTAACTCTAGTTTTCTTTCTTAAAAATTTTGGCAGCATCTCCTTTGTAAAAACTAGCCCCAAAAACGGGTACAACATAGATAATATAAAAGCATCCCAAACGGGAGCAAAATCACGCCCAACGGCGGAGACAATCACCACAACAAGTATATAACGCCGAAGCGAAGAAATAACAAAGGAAAGACTGCAATAAGAAGTAAACTTTCCAACATAACCTGCTCCTACGAGCACGGCACCCCAAAGTCACCAAAATAATACAACAATGAATACTCACAAGTCGTCTCTAAGTCACATACAAACAGTGGTAGATGGAGAATACTAGATCCAACAAAAATATATAAAATATACAAGTAGATGACCGAAAACCCACCTAAAAGCAAATGCCTCACTGCCTAATGTAGCGGTATCCGCAAAAGTAATGATGATAAGACGCACTGCCGTGACTACTCTGAGGGAAAGTCCCGCAAAATACTGTGGCACAACGGGGGTGAGTTGCCAACTCGTGGATAGTAAATTATATCATATTGTAATCGCAGGTATGCACGAACAACGATCTATCTATCACATGTAATATGATAGCATAAGTATGATAAGTGAATATGCAACAATCATGTAAAGGTACATCATCAGGGTAAAATTAATGCAAGAAAAATAAACCAAAGTAAAAGTCATTGGAACACTTTCAAAAACCACTCGGTTTCTTTTCAAAATAACTTTTAAACACGGAGCTTAATCCACTCCTTTTAAAAGTTATCTCGTTTCATCGATTATATCAAGTTCACTACGTTCACGGTTTCGCCAAAACCATTCGTAGCCCTCCGTCGTTTCACATGGATGGTCAATAGTATTCAAGCTATGTTTGTTGGCCAAAGTCAAGGCATAGTGATTGGTAGCTATTGGGTATTCATGTGCAGCATAGATAGATGTGTTGGTTTGGGACAGTCGTACTGCCTTGTTGGCCAAAGTCAAGGGTAGGTGCGGGTGGGTTCAAATTAACCTGGAGAATGACGGGTATAACTTGACATGTGACTTATGATTTGTTGGCCAAAGTCAAGGTCATAAGAGCATGGGGCAAAAATCCACATCGGGAGTTTCAAAAGAACTGAAACTTGCTAGCGCTGCATACCATTTGGAGTGTGATGATTCTGGTAGGATTCCTTCAGTTTTGTCACGCGATGATATTTGGATCCCGATCCTACTGTGAGTATATGCTACTCCTCCGGAACTTTCTCAGTTAACGATCAATGCTATAAACCAAGTAGGTGTCTAGAAAGATGTTAGCGGGGCTACGCCCACAGGGAAAAGTGGTTATTTAATTAAGAAACTTCGCGAAAGTGTTGGAAAACCACCCTCGAAGTACCGACATTGGCCTGGCTGAACGGTTAAGCAAGTATTGTACGGTGAGATTGATCCCGACTAGTTCTTCCTTTATGGTTTGACGAGGGATTCGAGAGAAACCGGAAGCCATCCTGAGGAGTTCAGAGCACTAGGTTAACCTTTGTTCGAGTCTATGTTGTAAGTCCACGGTAGCGCCCCGGCCGTCTAACAGACGCCAAATGCGGAACAATTGATTGGTTTAACCACAGACCACAAGCGGCACTAGCAGTACGTAACGGTCCCACGGTAGATGCCGATAAGAAGACGGACGAGGTGAAACCCATCTGAACTCCTACTGAGCCTGAATGTGACAATCTCCGTACAGTCCGGTCTGTTCATCTGAGAACATCGCATGGCGGGCCTAGGGGGCGGTAAACGTCAGTCCCCTACTAGAGGTACAAGTCGTGTCGGAGTGTAGCCCAGAACACCTGAGATAACACTGGAAACCTACCAGTATATCTCGCTTGCCCTGGCTAGGGACTTTGTGTAATGGCTCTCCTAGACACAGCGCGATATCAACCTCCAATACCGGGAGAGACGAATCCTGTCTAACCGTCACTGCCTCCAAGTGCTTCGGGACTGCACCCAAAAACTACCTGTTTGCACGACTCGTTTGAGCCGTGGTAGGGTAGTAATCAAAGTACATTGGCAACACACTCGAGGCGAAGTGACAGTGTCAAGTCAACGGACTAAGATGTACTCATGTCACCTGGGAACTGATAACTGACGATAGGTATAGTACCAACCAACAGTTCCCGACGAGTCCTGTCCAGTGTACTCGTAACCTAATGAGCACCCGCATACTATCTCAAGTACGACGTACTGACGGCTGTGGGACAGACCGTCTCCCAAGCTGGGATGAGAAGCGTATACGCTAGTCTACTCCGGAGTATCGATGCCCTGTATCGATAGTCCTACGACTAGGGACCTGCATAAGGATGTGCTTGTGGATTACCCAGCCCCCACGAGTGTGACAGCCGTCACAATGCTGGTAATCAAGCAAAGATCCTAAGGGCTCCACTAATGTGTAAAGGCGATATGCTATAAGAAACACATGCACACATTAAAGTAGAAACAAACCAAGTAGCATACTACTATATCGAGCAAGATTGTCAATACAACTGTGAATATGCCAAGCTTCCATTAAGTAATATACAAACTAATATGATACAGTAATGGCCTCTAGGGCATATACACTAACAATCTCCCACTTGCACTAAGGCCATGTACTGGCGTATCGAAGACCTATCATCTCGATCAGGCGCTCGAACTGAGTCTGGGGTAAGGCCTTTGTGAATGGATCAGCAGTGTTATCTTCCGTAGCAACTCTCCGAATCTTGATCTCCTGGCGACCCACGATCTCCCTGATCAGGTGACACCGCCTCAAGATGTGCCTGGACTTCTGATGGGACCTGGGTTACTTCGCTAAAGCTATAGCCCCGTTGTTGTCGCAATACAGAGGTATTAGATCAACAATGGACGGAACCACCTGAAGTTCTATCAAGAACTTCCTCATCCAGATGGCTTCTTTTGCGGCATCAGATGCAGCGATATATTCCGCTTCCATCGTCGAGTTAGCAACGGTTTCCTATTTGGAACTCTTCCAACACACCGCCCCTCCATTGAGGGTAAAGACATAACCCGATATGGACTTGGAATCATCCTTGTCACTCTGGAAGCTGGAGTCAGCAAAGGCCTCGATCTGGAGGTCTTTTCCTCCATACACCAAGAACATCTCCTTAGTCTTTCTCAGGTACTTGAGAATGTTCTTTACCGTTATCCAGTGTTTCTCCCCAGGGTTTGACTGATACCTGCTTACCACACTCAGTGCATAAGCTACATCTGGTCTGGTACACAACATCGCATACATTATAGAGCCTACCGCAGAAGCGTAGGGTATAATAGACATGCGATCCCTTTCCAAATCAGTCTTGGGAGACATCTCTTTGGAGAGGGTGATCCCGTGACAAGCCGGTAGATTACCGCGCTTGGAATCTTCCATACTGAATCTTTTCAGTATGGTGTCGATGTACCTGGACTGTGAAAGTCCTAATATCCTCTTGGATCTGTCACGATAGATCGGGATCCCCAGAATGTAAGAGGCATCACCCAGGTCTTTCATAGAGAACCTGTGTGACAAGAACCCTTTGACAGATTGTAGCATAGGAATGTCATTTCCTATCAAGAGAATGTCATCCACGTATAAAACGAGGAATACTACAGTTCTCGCTACAAATCTACTATAGATGCATGGTTCATTTGGATTTTTGATAAAGCCAAAATCTTTGACCGTCTCATCAAAACAGATGTTCCAACTCCGCGATGCCTGCTTTAGTCCATAGATGGACTTAAGCAACTTGCACACCTTTCCGCTGCTCCCACTCTGAATGAAACCCTCTGGCCGGTCTATATAGACACACTCCTCTAAATTTCCATTCAGAAAAGCAGTCTTTACGTCCATCTGCCAAATTTCATAATCATGGAATGCAGCAATGGCAAGAAGGATCCGAATGGATTTCAGCATAGCCACTGGAGAAAAGGTTTCGTCATAGTCCAAGCCAGGTCTTTGACGGAAACCCTTTGCAACAAGTCTAGCTTTATAGGTCTCAACCTGTCCATCTACACCAATCATCCTTTTGAAGATCCACTTGCATCCTACGGGTTTTACCCCATCTGGAGCATTGTCCAACGTCCATACTTTGTTGGTGTACATGGACTCCATTTCGGTCCGCATTGCATCCAGCCATTTTACCCAGTCAACGCTCTGAATGGCCTGCTGGAAGCTAATAGGCTCATCACTATCAATGATGCAATCCTCTCGATCCCCGTCTATGAGAAAACCTTTGTATCTCTCGGGCGGATGAGACTGTCTACTACTTCTGCGGAACGGCGTAGGAATGTCCTGATCATTCGAACCCTCTGGTTCTACTAAGCTTTCAGTAATAGCTCGTGGTTCTGGAATTTCTTCCAGTTCTATTGCGCTCCAACTTATCTGATTTTCCAAAAACTCAGTTTCCAAGAAGTGGGCATGATGAGAAACAAAACCTTTTGTTCCTCTTCGCAATAGAAGAAATATCCCTTGGAGTTCTTTGGATATCCTACAAACTTGCACTGTACTGAGCGTGCCTCGAGCTTGTCTTCATGCTGCTTTTTGACAAAAGCTGGACATCCCTATGTCTTAATGTGATTAAGATAGGGTCTCTTCCCACACCACATCTGATATGGTGTATTAGGCACAGTCTTAGTTGGAACTCGGTTTAAAAGGTATGCAGCTGATTCTAGTGCATATCTCCAGAATGATCACGGTAACTCAGCGTTACTCATCATGGACCGTACCATATCCAATAGGGTTAGGTTCCATCTCTCCGATACATCGTTATGTTGCGGAGTGTATGGAGGAGTAAGCTGAGAGAGAATTCCATTCTCTTTTAAGTAATCCAGGAACTCGGCACTCAAGTATTCACCATCTCGATCAGATCTTAGTGTCTTGATACTTTTGCCTGTTTGTTTTTCCACTTCATTCTTATATTCCTGGAATTTTCCAAAGGCTTCGGATTTATGTTTCATTAAGAAGACATAACCGTACCTTGAAAAGTCAACCGTAAAAGTAATGAAGTAAGAATAACCGCTTCATGCATGCGTAGACATTGGACCGCACACGTTGCTGTGTACGAGTCCCAAGAGCTCGCTTGCTCTTACTCCGTGTCCAGTGAACGGAGTCTTTGTCATCTTTCCTTTGAGACAGGATTGACAAGTTGCATATGATTGATTTTCGAACGGATCCAAATATCCTTCTGTGTGTAACTTCATCAACCTTCTCTAATTGATGTGACCCAGTCTACAATGCTATAAGAAAGCCTGATTTGATTTCGGAGACTTTCTTTTGTGTGTATTCTTGACATTGAAAATCTGTGGTTGGTTTAATACGTATATTCCATTGTTTAATGTACCTGACCCAATCAGAACTTGATTAAGGCGAATGTTTACAACATTGCTTACAGATGCAAATTCATAACCTTCTTTAGATATTAAAGATACAGAAATGATTCCGGAGAAGTAGCATATACTCACAGTAGGATCGGGATCCAAATATCATCGCATGACAAAACTGAAGGAATCCTACCAGAATCATCACACGCCAAATGGTATGCAGCGCTAGCAAGTTTCAGTTCTTTTGAAACTCCCGATGTGGATTTTTGCCCCATGCTCTTATGACCTTGACTTTGGCCAACAAATCATAAGTCACATGTCAAGTTATACCCGTCATTCTCCAGGTTAATTTGAACCCACCCGCACCTACCCTTGACTTTGGCCAACAAGGCAGTACAACTGTCCCAAACCAACACATCTATCTATGCTGCACATGAATACCCAATAGCTACCAATCACTATGCCTTGACTTTGGCCAACAAACATAGCTTGAATACTATTGACCATCCATGTGAAACGACGGAGGGCTACGGATGGTTTTGGCGAAACCGTGAATGTAGTGAACTTGATATAATCGATGAAACGAGATAGCTTTTAAAAGGAGTGGTTTAAGCTCCACGTTTAAAAGTTATTTTGAAAAGAAACCAAGTGGTTTTTGAAAGTGTTCCAACGACTTTTACTTTGGTTTATTTTTCTTGCATTAATTTTAATGCGTCCCATCAATTAATCCTACCATTGCAGAAAACAACGAAAATATGACGTACGCTTATGCCATCCGCATCCGCATCTACCTGGGGACCGTTACGTACAGCTAGTGCCGTATGCGGTCTGTGGTTAAACCCACTGCTAGCTTAGTGTCGAGTCTTTAGAGTCCCACACAGAGGGTTATTCGCTTTTGGGCAAAACAGAGTAGAGGTCGCATGGTTTTGCGACAGGGTTCGTTCACATCCGCGAACTTGTGCACGTTTGGCGTCCGGACAGACATTACTAGCGGGCTCTGGTTTGAGCCAGATCCTAGTATAAGCTCCTCGGAACACGAATGTGGGTGTGTATGCACAGTTGACTGAGGCAGAGGAAGAGGATTCTCATTAGGGTTTTGGTACGGGTGTGTATGCACAGTTGACGGTTGTCGTTTACCAAACCGTAATGATTATGTGTAATATCAATTGATAATGTTATTTAAATGAAATTGTGTCATGTTTGGGTTTGTTGACTTGTTGACCAAGGTTGACTAGTTGACCATGGTTGAAACTTTGACCATCATCATTTCTTTTCAAGATGCTCTTTGATCTTTGCAAAAACATTTAATGTGAAATGATAATGGTCTTATCAAACCAACCATCACCTTTTTCATTTTGATTAATTAGATTAATTCACGTATATTTGATATGGTTGTAAAACTATTCTCATTCTATCATAACCATTCTCTCTCCTCCATTTTGCTCTTTCTCTTCCTCTAGTTCAAGGAGAATCATTCTCATGAGCTGAGAAACCTTTCCTTGGAGATTAAACACCCAAAGCCACTCTCTACTCTTCCTAAGGTTGAAGGTCTATCAAGCCGGACACTTTAGTTCTCTCAAGATCGAGAAAGGAACTCAAGGTAGAAACCCTCAGGTGGATCCATCTTCGACAAGAGAAGGCAACGAGGAAAGCACCATCCGACCACCATCAAGAGTCAAAGAGAAGGAGTTCAAGTTGAGGTATCCCCTAACCGTGTAGCAATAGCTCTTGTTAGTTGCTAGTGTGTAGTTTAGCAAAGATCCGTGTTTTATAATCTATGTTGCCATGACCCGAAAAATCGTTTTTCATCATTTCCGCAAGCCTGAAAGAACCTGGAGAGGTAACGTGGACTTACATCCGCTACGTATGGTTTTGATGCCTTGCTTATTTGTTTATCTTTTGTGGTGAACTTCGCCGTTGGACGTCGTGTACTTATTTTTATGCTTTGCGTGGTTGTGATCCGCCGTTTGGCGAAGAGCTAGCTCCCGTTTGGTGATGCCTTTTATATCATTTTGTATTTGTGGTTTTGGATCAAAAAATACAAAGGAGGTGCTGCCCAAATTTTTTTAAAAGACGAAACATGTTTTCAACTAATAAATTCCACTTGCATTATTCATGTTCCTTTTTCACATTTATGAGAACTTGATTTCAATATACCTTTATGTCAAAACTTCACCTCTTTGGATTTCTTGAAAATAAAGGTTTAGATTTCTGGGTTTCAGTTTACTTGAATTACATTATACCTTTAGGCGTTGCATGATTTAAGTGCTGGTCACGAGCTAATATTTCGGGTCGTGACAATGTTGGTATCAGAGCACTAGGTTAACCTTTGTTCGAGTCTATGTTGTAAGTCCATGGTAGCGCCCCGGCCGTCTAACAGACACCAAATGCGGAACAAAAACTTTTACAACTGGCGCTATCGCGTACTATAACCCGGATCTTCCATTAAAGCTAAACTAACAAACTACAAAGTGGGTAGAAATATTATACCGAACGATTCGAATCCTTCAGTCTTCAACCATCATCCCATGCTTTGTTGCGGCTGCTCCGATCTCCTGAATCTCCAGTCTTCTTGTCCAGGTGGCACCACGTCGACGGTTATTTAAACGGGCTCCCGCCTCTGAACCGAGGCAACTCGATCATCAAGTTTGCTAAAAGAGATGACCAAGATTGATGTAGAGAATGAGTAGAACACTTTTTCTCATTACGTCCAAAGTTATAGACGAACGGTTAATGAGGTTGCCATTTGAATCGGGTGATGGAAAAAATGGAGCTATGAAATTTCCATACACTATAAACTATATCTTTTCATAAATCAATAACCTTTTTTCTTTCAAGAGAGGGGCCGGCCTATTTGAAGAGGGGAGAGGTGAGTGTAGGAGGGGGGAGAGTGACGATAAGATCAATGAAGAGGATGAGTCACATAACACCTTGTATGAACACATTTAATGAAACAATGAATCATAACCCTTAGTCATCAAAACCATTAATGCAATAATCAATGCACTAATGACTCACAAGCCTAGTCACCATCCTAGTCACCTTCTAGAAGCTTCCACACTCATCTCAAGAAAAGATAAATCCGCATTTAACCGAATGTTAAATACGGGCGATAGAAAACTGGAAACTGGCAACTTCCAAAAGTGATCCCGAAACGAATTTCAGGATAACCCCGTAACAGTATAAACATACCCGCATTTGTATTACGACCGAATACAAATGCAACTGAGACAAAGATATTATATCTACACAGCATAATACTCGGATCCAGCTTAAATCAAAGCCTACCAGTATTATCTGCCCGAAAAATGACACGTGCGAAAACGCACGTGCATTTTCCGAACCCTGCCATAAAACCATACGGCCTCTACAACGTTTCGCCCGAACTTGGGAAACGGTCTGTGGGGGACTCTAATGACTCATCAACACACTGGCACTGGGTATAACAACTAGCACATCAGAGGTACAAGCTGTATGTAACAGTTTCCTCTGTATTGATTGGAAGGGAAGCGGACGAGCGAACTCATCCATAAAACCCTACTGAGCCTGACAGTGACAATATCCGTACAGTCCGGTCCGTTCGTCTAAAGAGTATCGCATATCGAGTCTAGGGGGTGGATAAAGTCAGACCCCTAATAACGCGATAAATCGTGTCTACATGAAGCCCATCGCCACCTAAGAAACTACTGATCCAAATCAGTAATTCTCCACAACCTCGGCCGAGGATTTCTAGTGATGGCCACTCGTGCACTGTACGACATCAACCCCCAATACCGGGATAGACGAATCTCCGACGATCCGCTCACCGCCTCCATGTGGCTCGGGACTGTACCCAAAAAATACCTGTTTGCGTGACTCCTTTGAGCCGTGGTAGGGTAGAAATCAAAGCACAGTGGGAACTCACACGAGACAAATGACGATCTCAGGTCGACAAACTAACATGTACACATGTCACCAGGGAACTGCTATCTGACGATATGTATAATACCAACTAGCATATTCCCGGAGAGTCCTGTCCGGTGTACTCATAACCCAATGAGCACCTGTATACATCTTAGGTGAACCAGCCGACACCAATGACTTGTGAGACCGGCCACCGCCCCTCGTCGGAGTCTCGACTGTATACACCAGTCTACATGGAGTATCGATGCCCTGTCTCGAAACTCCCACGACTAGGGACACTTTAAAGATGTGCTTACAGACCCCAGCTACCACGTATATGATCGCCATCATACTGCTGGTAGTCAAGCAAGAATCCTATGGGCTCTATCAACATGCAATAGCGAACTAAAGCATGTATACGATGATAAAGACAAACCAGATAGCATACTATCATCGCAGGTATGCACGAACAACGATCTATCTATCACATGTAATATGATAGCATAAGTATGATAAGTGAATATGCAACAATCATGTAAAGGTACATCATCAGGGTACTACAACTACATGAAGCAATGCATAACCACAATAATCCTGAGTTTGTGGGGTGATACAATAAAATGTCATGCAAAATCCTCAGCATGGAAAAACACCAGTGTCCCTCACTGACACATCAAATCCCAAATCCTCAGGCACCACATCCACAGATCGTCCCTCACATCCTGTACGTCTCATGGAACCTGAGTGTCTATCATCGACACCCGAAACATCATGAAAACATATACCTGTAAGTATATATATAAGGATATCAACCACGTATGTCCACAGACCATAAAAATCAGGGAAACCTGAGTGTCTAACACCGACACTCAAAACATCATGAAACCCGTGTTTAACATCGACACGTAAATCCTCATAACTCAGGCGCTGTCACCACGACTGGCCTTGACGATATGTCATACCTCACTCCGGTCGGTATCCCCATGATAACCACCGAGTCCAAATACTATCACCGGTAGGTAGTGGCCCCACCGCCAGGTTTATCGTCTACACCACAAAATCACCACTCGCCTCGGGGAACCATACCAGGTCCACCATGTACCCGCAGACGGTGTCTCCCGCTCCTCGAATCGGGTATCACAAGCCAAATCTCAGAACCGAGAAATCAAATGGTGGTCGCACTGAAATATCATATCAAGAGAAACCGGGTTTTCAAACATTTCGTAATTTCTTGAAAATACCCCCACGGTTCTCAAATCCATAAATCATATGAAATCCATATCTCAATGCGTAAAATCCATATAAAAATGACATATGCAACATAAAACATCAATATGAGCATATAAAGGGAAAACCACTCTTTAAATGAATCCAGCTTTTAAAATATACCTTGCGGTTCCCAAAATCCTTCGAAAAAAATACAGCATCATATAAGGTGTACATGTAAGTGTAGCAAGGTTTAAGTATCTATAAGTAAGCAAGTGGGTTTGATGCATTTCATAAGCGCAATGATCAACAACTCAATATCACATATAAAAACGGTACCTCTTGGGGTCTATACAACTATAGCAAGCATATGCGGTATTCATGTCAGTATGTGTGCATGATGTACATGTAGCTGCAATAAACTATGTGGGTGTACATGTCAATATGTATGCATGATATGCAAGTAACTGAAATCGAGTATATGGTGTACATGTCTGTCACCGACCCGAAAATACGGAACATGACCGGCACTTAAACTACGAACGTCTCGAGACGTACGTAATCTAAGTAAACGGAAAACCCAGAAATCCAAACCAAGAAAATAGTAGAGTGCAGGAAAAACCAACTTAAAGCGAGTAATTTCAATAGCATAAGACGAATTATGCGGTTTTTAAAACATCAAAAATTTACTGAAAATTTCGGCAGAGTCTCCTTTGTAAATACTGGCCCCCAAACGGGATACAACATGAATAGTATACGAAATCAAGAAAAGGGCATCCCCAAGCGGGAGCTAGCACTTCGTCAATCGACGGTCACAACCACACAACAATATGATATACAACGCCAACGGCGAGGATCAAAACTCAAAAGGAAACTCAAAACCACCAGAAATATAACGAGCGACTCTAAGGTCGAAAGAATAACCAACACTGGTCTCTATCTCAATAAATACATGTTTGGATGATGGAACTTCTAGATACAACTGAATAATAATATACAAGATATAAGGATGGGTGAGATACAAATAACCCACCTACTAGCAAGCCACCCGGAATGGAAATAGTGCCAGCAAAGCCGTAATGAAACCTGTACGGCAAACCTGCAAGAAACTGGGGCACAACGGGGGTGAGTTGCCAACTCGTGAATAGAAAAACATCTACGCACAGAAATCGCATAAATAACACAACCTAGGTCAATGAGCATAATATATCCTCAAATATATGTATAACAGGCAGCCTATGACAATGTCTAGGGTAATATCTAACCCGAGTGTAATCACATGTGCCCGTGTCAGTGCCTCAGGTAGCAATATATCATATGAGTGAGGTATGAATGCATGAAAACAGCATACATGTAAATGAAGAAACTGTTTTCATAAATTAGTGAGATTTCCTTTGTATTTTTTTCAAATGAGGTATCATAACTGAAATCAACACCAACGGTGTCTAGCATCGACACAAAACATAAATCTCAATGTCTAAATCACAATATCTAGGGCGCCGCCAGTCCAGACCGGCCCCTACCATCCATCTCAAGACCACGACGGTATCCTCCGGATATCCGACGCGTCGGGTAATATCACCGGTAGGTAGTCTCCCCTTGCCAGGCTCATCGTTATCACCACGAGCTTCTTGCCCCGGGGTACCTTACCGGGTCCACCATGTACCCGAAACGGTTCCTCCACTCCTCGAACTCGGGTCTCACATGTCGCTCTCAGCACCGAGAAAACACATGGTGGACGCACTGAAATATCATATCCAGGGTAACCGGGTTTTTAAAACAATTACATATTCTCTTTTGAAATCTCCACGGTTCCCAAATCCAGAAATATCAAGGAAATCCGAGTCCAAAACCTCAATAGCACATAAACTAGTGAATAAAGGCATGAGAATCCATGCGTACGGTATAACAATGAATAACAATATGCATGAAGTAGCAAGTAATAACTGAAATGTCTAAGATGGCATATAAGGAAAGTACACTAATATCATGTCAAAACTACTAGCTAACAAGCTAAGTCAAGCAAATATATTCTCTAAAGTGTACGCGACATGGCAATTACCGATGAAGATGTGTGTGAGCTGGCAAGTAGGTGTACGTGGTACATACGCATCATCGGTAATGGTGCTGGTGTCCTAACAGCATGATATCAATAATGGAATATGCAGCAAAATAAATATGCGAGGCAGAGCGAACAGCAAAAATGTGCGGGAGCTGAATACTAGACACAACGATAACTAATCTGCAATAATCTAATATAAGTCCTACGACCGGTGCCTTTTGAAATAACACGAATCATGGGGTTTTGAAAATAGGGGCTACGGTGTTTTTATGAAAAGGTACGTCGTTTTTGAAATATCCGTAGATTCCCTTGAGCTGTCTTTAAAAATGCCCACGATTCGTTAGTTTTTGAAATAGGTAAGAAGTCTAATCTAATCTAACAACTACACTAAACTATACGGCTGAACTAACAACCTGAACTACAGGTAAGGAAACCGCCTATCATCTGAGTCGATACATATACATACCTGTATATGTATAGTCGGTGATCCCGCCTCAATAATATCATATCCGATACCATATCTATAATCAGGCATCCCAAGTCAAGAGTGCGGATCAATCATCAATATAGCTCGTACGTAAATCCGTCGTACGGCATCCCAATCTGGGTACGGGTCAATATCACATTCATCATACTATTCACCTGGTATCCTCTTTATCAAATATCATGATCGGGGTACTGATCTACGTCTAGTACCATACTGATACCGCCTACGTATGCATGGACGTGTGTGAAACACTACGTCAAGGACCCGCTACAACGTCATGTCGTATCTAAGATACGAACCCTGCTATATCACCGATCTCACGGCCTCAAATCAAATCTCATCGACTCAGCTCAATCCCAAGTATCATCCTCAATCCGTATGTGAACACATAGTCCCATACCCATGTGAACACATAACTATAAAGAATCCCATGAGCACATATCAATAGGAATGTATGCAAGTATGTATGTGTGTATGTGTGTGTAACACTACCCTAGGGTTCGCAACACTAAAGTAATCCAACACACCAATATCCATCCTAAGCATCATTATTAATCCCAAATAACATATAAAAAATGTTGGTGTGTATACGCATCCGTATACACCACCACGGACTGCGGGGGTGCTATACGCCATCCACCCGACTTCTCCCCGTAGATATAAATCTACTCACCTGGTCCTCGCTAGCCGGTGCCGACGTCGCCACGCGCTTGCTTGTCGTCTCGAAGTCCACATGGGGGTACCTACATATCATAACGTACCATATCGCATTAAAACTAAATTCGAAATCGAAACGGCATACGAAAATCAAATCGGCACGCGTATCACGCATAGGTCCAAACCTATCGCCCACGCATGCAGGAAAAGTCAAACCAACCCTCGATGTCGATGTACGAACGTCAAACCATCGAGAAAATCCAATCACACTCATTTGCACATTCACGAACACTAATTTTAATATAAACTAGGTTAAAACTCACAAAAACGCCAATTTCACTTAAAAAGTCATTTTTCCGAAAATCTAGCAAGCACAATTCGCCGTTTTTGTACAAAACAGGATGTTTAAATGAATGTAGCGGCCAATATATTTATTAAATATCTTAAATAAGTCATAGAAAAAAATTTCCGGAATTTAATCTCATTAAATTCCAAAAACCCTAATATTCTAGTTTACAAAATACCCTTTTTTAACAATTTTCAAAATAACAATTCACAAATCATCAACTTGACTAGGTTTTGCATGAACTAAGGTGGTAAACTACAACTTATAAAATTAATGATATCATGAAGAACCTAATTAGATTTTTAATCTTACAATTTGATTTAATTTTAAAACCTAGTTTGCAATATAGCTTAATTATTAAAATTTTAAGTTAACAATTTGCAACTAGCAACTAGATTAGGTTTTAACATGTCTTAAGATGTTAAATACATCACACAACCATAATCCCACTACTCAAAACCCTAACTTGAAATCAACCTCATTCTAGAATTTTTCAATCATGCAATTAGAACCAATCTAAAACCAAATTAAACACTTAATAAGCTAACATAAAGCAATTAAACAACAATTTCACTAAAGGGTTAAAATTTATACCTCCTAATTGAGTTCTAGCATGCAAATCCTAGCCTCCAAAAGTAGCTTCCATGCTCCTAGATCCATGCTAGATAGGCAAGAAATAATGGGTAGGAGTTGGATTTGGGATTAGTGATGTTTTTGATGGATTTTGATGCAAAATTGATGAAATTTGGAGGTGAAATGAGGTGGGATTTTTTTGGGCTGAAGCTAGGGGAAGGCTCGGCCAGAAAAGTGGGTGGGGGAGAGAGAGGGAGATGAGGAAAATGGGGTGGGGACAAGGTCAAGGTCAAACAAAGTCAAAAGTCTAACTACTTCACTCATTTTCTTTCATTTCTTTTTCCTTGAAAATCAATTGGGGAAAAAATATGGTGGGTGCTGAATTCAGCCATGGGGAGGAGTAAGTGGGGGTGTGTGGGTGTGGGCACGGGTGTGGGGTGATGAAAAATGATAAATACAATACCCCAAACATCCATTTACGCTAAAAAAATGCTTTTTTTCTTCAATAATTTCTAAACCGTTTTGGCAAATGATTTCGTTCCAAAAACCACATGATAAATTTTTATTTAATGTTTTATGATGCACAAAATTTGTTTCAACTCATTCCAATTTGTAATTTTCCCTAATTAAATGTATTAGTGACGGCTTAAAATAATAATAAAATAATTTTATTTTTTTTTTGAAAATTTGAAATTTCACCAGCGGCTCAATAAACACCAAATAATAGCAATTACATAGCTAGAATATGTATATTTAATTTTTATAATAAAATATTTGCATTTTGACTTTTTACAGAAAACACCCTTATTTTACCGATTTTTCGAAATTTCACCGAAACGATTTTCAAAGCGTTACAATCTTCCCCCCTTAAAGAAATTCGGTCCCCGAATTTAAATTCAAACTCCCCCAAATACTAAAACATCTAAGAAAACCCATCAAGTCGTCGGGGCTCCGAAACTGTAAATACATAAAACAAATCGTAGCGCAGCGGAGCATATAACTCAAATCAAAACTCCGTCAAGCATCCCGCAATCATCGGAGTCATGGAGAAGACATCAATGCCAAATCCAAATCAAAACCAATATGACATAACTCGAATTTATACACGTAAATATCGAATCTATATATGTAAGTATCTGAAGAAAATGCATGCCAAATCTCTTTATGTCGCTGTGCACGCGTATAACACTGCACAGTGGCGGACGTCTAACATAAGGAAATAACTATATACATATATACCCTTGTTTGAAATGTACGTTCCGCCGTTTTGGAAACAATTTAGAAGGGTCTCCTTGTTTTAAACATTTCGTGTCATATCAGACACGTAGGTAAATACTGAGGCTATAGCTCGCTTTTTTTTTTTTTGGAAATCCCTTCAATAACTATCAATGCATGCAAAATATATTCAGGTACTGTCCTCTGACTAGTCCTGCTCAGTACGAAAACACATAGCAATATCATAAAAACGTACTGCTCTATACGAAATCAATCCCCAAAATATGCACATGAATGCTACGTGCGTCTGGTGCGCACGGAAATCAAAATCCATGAATGTGCCATACATGCGCACAGAAACAACATCTAAGTGCATCGGGTGTGCACGAAACATCTGTCGTAGGCAACATGTGTGCCTGACAGCAAAATCAGGTGCATCTGACATGCACGAAAAATCTCAATTTAGTGCATCTGGTGTGCACCAAAATCGCATCTCAAGACATGCGCTCAACATGCGCGAAAATCCGAATCAGGTGCATCCATCGTGCACGAAATCATGAAATCCAATATCAAGCACCGAACTTGCGCAAAATCAATCAGGTGCACAAGGTGCACAAAACAAATATCGAGTATCACAATCGAAATCGAAGTCCAGTGCATCTAAGTGCACAAAAGGCGTATCACTGCACTGCAAGCATATATAAACTATACAGAGTGCAGGAACCAAATCGTGTGCGTGCATATGCACAAAATCAACTCAAATGTCTAAAACCGTAAAATCACAAATATGTGAAACTAAAGCACGAAAACGATATCAAGTGCAACACTGTGCAAAGATCGTAAATCCTCAATCATCAAAAATTAAATCATACGAATAAATCACCCAAAACATCGGAATCAATAATGGCGGAATAGTACTGCTCCAGCGCATCCTCTAAGAATCTCGGCCAACTGTCGCGGTCACTAGTGGGACGTCTCGTCGATGATCATGAACTCTGTCCTGCTGGTGTGCGTAACCATGACCACTCCTGGGTCAAGGTCTTCACTGTGAATTACCAATCTTTCGGTCCATCGGCTCATCGGCCCTGTCGGGTGTGCTAACGGGGATGATCCAGTTCTGGCACGTCTCTTGTCATCTCCCGGTCAATCATCACGACCACTCGTAAGACAGCATATCACTGGTGTCGGCCTCTGGCTCTTTGAATGTACATGACACCTCTGATCCTGGGTGCAAGTATCATTGCAGCAGTGTCCTAGAAGGAATCCTGCTCACGGTCTCTTCCATGTCTCGTCTCTGCCAACTGTCCGGAAGTCGTTGTCCTTTCCTATATCTGCATCTTGCTCTGGAACGACTGCATACTCATCGCGACTCCTTCTGGAAGGTAAGTCCAAGTACCATGCCTCGGCATGCGCATCGCCTCTCTGATGTCGGCGGAGTGGAACATCTCATCTAGATCTGGTGCGAACCTTTTACTCCACTTTTCTCTAATGTCGACCGCTTCGGACTCGTCTCGTCGTGGCTGCATGGACTGAGCTCCAATGGCTATCCTCGTATCTGGAGTCTCCCAAGAATGCATCTGACCACCTATCATCCGAATTAAGTCGAGCCATCCGATTGAGTCTTCAAAACCTCATAATCCCCCAAGAGCTCAACATCTTGGGCACAGTTTAATAGTATCGAGTACATACGACAGCATCGGTGGTCCAGCCGTAGAAGGGCAAACCCAAGCCTCACTAATGGCGCCGTAGAACCGCCGCAAACCCGAAGGTTCAAAGGCTTTCACACGGTCATTAAGTCGAGTTAGGGTTTCATTCTTCTAGAGGGACCATAGAATTGCCTGCATGTCTTTCCGACTACTTTAAACTTGGAATAATAGGTTTCCGACATTCGATCGTCTCTGTCGACCCTCACGTCTCTGCATGAAGTCGTCTCTAGCTGGAATCAATCAATCTGATGACCTCTCATGGGGTAAGCGAACGAACCACATGTCCTAGTCATTCATCCTTGGGTGACTAGCGACCTTCTATCATCTCTTAGTACAATCTGTACTGCAATAGCTCCAATATATGGGGCGATATCTCGTCGCTCGCAGCAACAACTGGCTCACTCGTCTGCATGCTGAACGGTGCCTCAATCATCAGGAGTAAGCAACACACCAACGGTCATCAAAATCTGGCTGGCCTCTGTCAGTGGCTCAATCCTCTAGTGTCGATCAGCACATCTGAGTAACCTCATAAAGGCGATCCGCCAAACGCTCGCGGCGCGGAAACACAGTAAAAAGACATATCTCTGCAATCGTATGTCGCCGGAATTTCGCCCTGGTCAGTCCTCGTTCGTGACGAGCTTGTGCTGACCGCAACTCTAACCGTAGCTCTCCCTGCCGGTAACCGTAGCAGCAAAACCAAACTGGTACCGATGAGGCTAAATCAGGAAGGAATATAATACTGAACAAGGAAATGTACATCCTAAGGCTTCATAAGTGGAGTGGCGTGTCGTAAATATGTCGCGGAACATACCAACGGTACGTCACTCTACTTTAGTCACCTATTCCATCAACCAAGGGTCATCCTACGCTCCGAAGGTTAAAACCTAACGCTCTGATACCAACTTTGTCACCGACCCGAAAATACGGAACATGACCGGCACTTAAACTACGAACGTCTCGAGGCGTACGTAATCTAAGTAAACCGAAAACCCAGAAATCCAAACCAAGAAAATAGTAGAGTGCAGGAAAAACCAACTTAAAGCAAGTAATTTCAATAGCATAAGCCGAATTATGCGGTTTTTAAAACATAAAAAATTTACTGAAAATTTCGGCAGAGTCTCCTTTGTAAATACTGGCCCCCAAACGGGATACAACATGAATAGTATACGAAATCAAGAAAAGGGCATCCCCAAGAGGGAGCTAGCTCTTCGTCAATCGACGGTCACAACCACACAACAATATGATATACAACGCCAACGGCGAGGATCAAAACTCAAAAGGAAACTCAAAACCACCAGAAATATAACGAGCGACTCTAAGGTCGAAAGAATAACCAACACTGGTCTCTATCTCAATAAATACATGTTTGGTTGATGGAACTTCTAGATACAACTGAATAATAATATACAAGATATAAGGATGGGTGAGATACAAATAACCCACCTACTAGCAAGCCATCCGGAATGGAAATAGTGCCAGCAAAGCCGTAATGAAACCTGTACGGCAAACCTGCAAGAAACTGGGGCACAACGGGGGTGAGTTGCCAACTCGTGAATAGAAAAACATCTACGCACAGAAATCGCATAAATAACACAACCTAGGTCAATGAGCATAATATATCCTCAAATATATGTATAACAGGCAGCCTATGACAATGTCTAGGGTAATATCTAACCCGAGTGTAATCACATGTGCCCGTGTCAGTGCCTCAGGTAGCAATATATCATATGAGTGAGGTATGAATGCATGAAAACAGCATACATGAAAATGAAGAAACTGTTTTCATAAATTAGTGAGATTTCCTTTGTATTTTTTTCAAATGAGGTATCATAACTGAAATCAACACCAACGGTGTCTAGCATCGACACAAAACATAAATCTCAATGTCTAAATCACAATATCTAGGGCGCCGCCAGTCCAGACCGGCCCCTACCATCCATCTCAAGACCACGACGGTATCCTCCGGATATCCGACGCGTCGGGTAATATCACCGGTAGGTAGTCTCCCCTTGCCAGGCTCATCGTCATCACCACGAGCTTCTTGCCACGGGGTACCTTACCGGGTCCACCATGTACCCGAAACGGTTCCTCCACTCCACGAACTCGGGTCTCACATGTCGCTCTCAGCACCGAGAAAACACATGGTGGACGCACTGAAATATCATATCCAGGGTAACCGGGTTTTTAAAACAATTACATATTCTCTTTTGAAATCTCCACGGTTCCCAAATCCAGAAATATCAAGGAAATCCGAGTCCAAAACCTCAATAGCACATAAACTAGTGAATAAAGGCATGAGAATCCATGCGTGCGGTATAACAATGAATAACAATATGCATGAAGTAGCAAGTAATAACTGAAATGTCTAACATGGCATATAAGGAAAGTACACTAATATCATGTCAAAACTACTAGCTAACAAGCTAAGTCAAGCAAATATATTCTCTAAAGTGTACGTGACATGGCAATTACCGATGAAGATGTGTGTGAGCCGGCAAGTAGGTGTACGTGGTACATACGCATCATCGGTAATGGTGCTGGTGTCCTAACAGCATGATATCAATAATGGAATATGCAGCAAAATAAATATGCGAGGCAGAGCGAACAGCAAAAATGTGCGGGAGCTGAATACTAGACACAACGATAACTAATCTGCAATAATCTAATATAAGTCCTACGACCGGTGCCTTTTGAAATAACACGAATCATGGGGTTTTGAAAATAGGGGCTACGGTGTTTTTATGAAAAGGTACGTCGTTTTTGAAATATCCGTAGATTCCCTTGAGCTGTCTTTAAAAATGCCCACGATTCGTTAGTTTTTGAAATAGGTAAGAAGTCTAATCTAATCTAACAACTACACTAAACTATACGGCTGAACTAACAAGCTGAACTACAGGTAAGGAAACCGTCTATCATCTGAGTCGATACATATACATACCTGTATATGTATAGTTGGTGATCCCGCCTCAATAATATCATATCCGATACCATATCTATAATCAGGCATCCCAAGTCAAGAGTGCGGATCAATCATCAATATAGCTCGTACGTAAATCCGTCGTACGGCATCCCAATCTGGGTACGGGTCAATATCACATTCATCATGCTATTCACCTGGTATCCTCTTTATCAAATATCATGATCGGGGTACTGATCTACGTCTAGTACCATACTGATACCGCCTACGTATGCATGGACGTGTGTGAAACACTACGTCAAGGACCCGCTACAACGTCATGTCGTATCTAAGATACGAACCCTGCTATATCACCGATCTCACGGCCTCAAATCAAATCTCATCGACTCAACTCAATCCCAAGTATCATCCTCAATCCGTATGTGAACACATAGTCCCATACCCATGTGAACACATAACTATAAAGAATCCCATGAGCACATAACAATAGGAATGTATGCAAGTATGTATGTGTGTATGTGTGTGTAACACTACCCTAGGGTTCGCAACACTAAAGTAATCCAACACACCAATATCCATCCTAAGCATCGTTATTAATCCCAAATAACATATAAAAAATGTTGGTGTGTATACGCATCCGTATACACCACCACGGACTGCGGGGGTGCTATACGCCATCCACCCGACTTCTCCCCGTAGATATAAATCTACTCACCTGGTCCTCGCTAGCCGGTGCCGACGTTGCCACGCGCTTGTTTGTCGTCTCGAAGTCCACATGGGGGTACCTACATATCATAACGTACCATATCGCATTAAAACTAAATTCGAAATCGAAACGGCATACGAAAATCAAATCGGCACGCGTATCACGCATAGGTCCAAACCTATCGCCCACGCATGCAGGAAAAGTCAAACCAACCCTCGATGTCGATGTACGAACGTCAAACCATCGAGAAAATCCAATCACACTCATTTGCACATTCACGAACACTAATTTTAATATAAACTAGGTTAAAACTCACAAAAACGCCAATTTCACTTAAAAAGTCATTTTTCCGAAAATCTAGCAAGCACAATTCACCGTTTTTGTACAAAACAGGATGTTTAAATTAATGTAGCGGCCAATATATTTATTAAATATCTTAAATAAGTCATATAAAAAAATTTCCGGAATTTAATCTCATTAAATTCCAAAAACCCTAATATTCTAGTTTACAAAATACCCTTTTTTAACAATTTTCAAAATAACAATTCACAAATCATCAACTTGACTAGGTTTTGCATGAACTAAGGTGGTAAACTACAACTTATAAAATTAATGATATCATGAAGAACCTAATTAGATTTTTAATCTTACAATTTGATTTAATTTTAAAACCTAGTTTGCAATATAGCTTAATTATTAAAATTTTAAGTTAACAATTTGCAACTAGCAACTAGATTAGGTTTTAACATGTCTTAAGATGTTAAATACATCACACAACCATAATCCCACTACTCAAAACCCTAACTTGAAATCAACCTCATTCTAGAATTTTTCAATCATGCAATTAGAACCAATCTAAAACCAAATTAAACACTTAATAAGCTAACATAAAGCAATTAAACAACAATTTCACTAAAGGGTTAAAATTTATACCTCCTAATTGAGTTCTAGCATGCAAATCCTAGCCTCCAAAAGTAGCTTCCATGCTCCTAGATCCATGCTAGATAGGCAAGAAATAATGGGTAGGAGTTGGATTTGGAATTAGTGATGTTTTTGATGGATTTTGATGCAAAATTGATGAAATTTGGAGGTGAAATAAGGTGGGATTTTTTTGGGCTGAAGCTAGGGGAAGGCTCGGCCAGAAAAGTGGGTGGGGGAGAGAGAGGGAGGTGAGGAAAATGGGGTGGGGACAAGGTCAAGGTCAAACAAAGTCAAAAGTCTAACTACTTCACTCATTTTCTTTCATTTCTTTTTCCTTGAAAATCAAGTGGGGAAAAAATATGGTGGGTGCTGAATTCAGCCATGGGGAGGAGTAAGTAGGGGTGTGTGGGTGTGGGCACGGGTGTGGGGTGTTGAAAAATGATAAATACAATACCCCAAACATCCATTTACGCTAAAAAAAAGCCTTTTTTCTTCAATAATTTCTAAACCGTTTTGGCAAATGATTTCGTCCCAAAAACCACATGATAAATTTTTATTTAATGTTTTATGATGCACAAAATTTGTTTCAACTCATTCCAATTTGTAATTTTCCCTAATTAAATGTATTAGTGACGGCTTAAAATAATAATAAAATAATTTTTTTTTTTTTTTTAGAAAATTTGAAATTTCACCAGCGGCTCAATAAACACCAAATAATAGCAATTACAAAGCTAGAATATGTATATTTAATTTTTATAATAAAATATTTGCATTTTGACTTTTTACAGAAAACCCCCTTATTTTACCGATTTTTCGAAATTTCACCGAAACGATTTTCAAAGCGTTACAATGTCAATATTTATGCATGATGTACAAGTAGCTATAGTAATATATACGTGAAGTGGAATAAGGGTCACTACCTCAACAATTCCTGCCCAATGCAATATCACGTATGTATGTGCCCACAATAATTCATATGCACAATGGAATAAGAGTTACTACTCCAATCATTCATATCCACTACCATATCACGTATGTGGGTGTTTGTGCATGTCATGGCAATTACTGACTATGTGGGTGTAGCATACAATCTAGTGCTCATGCACCATGAACCGTCAGTAATGTGTTATATATAAAGGTACGAGTCAAGTACAACAGATAATGCTATGCAATGACATTCATATGAAAGTAACCAATATGAAAATACATGCAGCTATCATATCATATTCGCCCCGACGCATAACGCCATACGGGCGATTTCCCCGTAGATGTTAAATCTACTCACCAATGGTCTCCAGCTATGTAAATCCGACCACCTGCTTCCCCTTGTTCGCAGCGTCCGAAGTCCCCGCTTGCGATGCTATATTTCCACAAACACAAGAAATAATGCGAACATCTCAGAATCGATCAATATAACGTAAAACTACGTATTAAATAACGCACCAACACTAAGCTAACTCGTGAGTGTGCGTCTAGTGGCTAACGTGCGTCACGATACCATAAAACCTACCTAAGCACAGCAGCAGCACCAGATCACGATTCATGTCGCAACACGTAACACGCAGACTCAAAACACTAGATTATAGGTAAAGGATCCCAAATTTTGCATACTGAAATTACTAAAAAAGTAAACAGTACCAAACACCCCAAGCCAACAGCAGACAACTACCCACAGAACCCAAACCCCAACACTTTCCTACCATGCCGGCGTCGCCGGATCGCGCTATAGGGGTCGCCGGCCCCGGCCGATGGGGTGGTCCCCGTCACTCAGGTGGTGTCTCAGGTTCACTAGTACATCTCTATAATTTTGTTTGGTCAAATTCTCCACGTCACAGCAAATATACAAGCTCTAAAAAGACACTAAAAACCCGATATCGCACTAATCGATATAAAAAGCGTTCTAAACCATAATCAACAAACAACACAGCATAAAAACTCTATTTTATCAGTATAGGGATTATACCTAACAATTTTGCTCACAAGATCCAAGCTTTCCCTAGCTCCAAGTGATCCAAGAGCAAAAATCAAGACTTTTTGGTATTTTTGTGATATACTTGGGATTTTTGGAGAAGTTTTGAGTTAGGATTGATGCAAAATGAGAAGGAAAAGAGTAAGAGCAGTAGAGAGAGAGAGGGATTCGGCCAAGGGTAAGGAGGTGAGGAATAATGAGGAATTTCCTTGCAATTACCAACATTAAATGCAATGTTAATGCATTCACACTACACATGCACACATGCATGCATCTCTTCTTTTCTTTTCTTTTTCTTTAAACCATTAATCCTAGTCCACACAATGAATCTAGATATTATGTGGGTTAGGTTTACACAAGAAAAATTGAAGAAAAGACCGCTAAAGAGAAATTTCCCAAAATGTGAATACCGCATTAAAATAACATTAAAATTAGGAAAATTCAAATTGAACCAAAACGTCCCATATACCCCCAAAGCTTGCGCTCTAGATTTATTTTAGCTTAACTATGTGCTGGCAAGTCTATATGGTCGTTTGAACACAGTCGGGTCAAAACAGAAAATACCGACAAACTTACCCTAAAACGGACAAATTCGCATAACGATTTCTAAAACGTTACAATTCCCTCCTTATAGTAATTCGTGAAAGGTTCCTAGGCACCCTATAGAGGTCTCACAAGGCATCGAACATGCCATTTTACAAAAATTATTGGTGCCGAGAAACCCTAACACGGATCGTTTACTAGATGTTTAGGCGAAAAGATAAACTAGTTAACTACTTAACTAGAAGTGAGAAGCTACAACCTTTGTAGATCCGGATTTCCACTTCCTTAGCTCCACGTGGGTGTCCTCTCGCTGTCCATCATGAATCCCGAACCCAATCGTCGGCTTCATCGGAGAAATGGGCGAGCTAGGTCGTCGGCTTCGTGTCAAAGACGATCTACGTCTAGGTGGCACTAGTTCAAGCTCCGACTTCACCAAGTTGTGAAACTTGTGAAGAAAACACCCAAAACAACTTGGCAAGAGGTAGAGGGTGAAGAAATATGAGGTGGGTGTAGGGTGTTTTTTCGTCACCCCATTGAGATGGGAATACGCGCACGCTTGTCAGGCGTACTACAGATTCCCCCTGCCTAGGGTAGGCCGGGGTTTAATGATTGTGGGGATCCGAATCTCCGGCAGCCACGGACTAAGCTGCCGTTAATTACCCCTCGCCTTTGGGGCGAGGGAACCTCCGATTAACGGGTTAAACTGGTCATGCGAACTCAACGTGCAGTATACGTGTGTTTTGAGAGGGGTTTTTGGATATATCGGGAGCCACGCAGAGTTTTTACGGGGGTCCCGCTACCCGGATAGCGGGCTGGGGGTCAAGGGGGCTAGCAGCCCCCTTGCGGGGTGCGGGGCAGCGCCCCGTTAGAAATTTTTTTCTAACAGGGACAGTGTCATGGAGTACGTGTATGTATAAATTTGTATACATATGTATATATGTATATATGTACACAAAAAGAGGGGGAAAAGACATCCAAGGGATGCGCAGGTGCGCAAGCGCGCGCCACGTGTCGGCACGCGGACGCCTTGCGCACTTGCGCAGGTGCGCAAGCGCGCGCGCCACGTGTCGGCACGCGGGCGACTTGCGCACTTGCGCAGTTGCGCAAGCGCGCGCGCCACGTGTCGGCACGCGGGCGCCTTGCGCACTTGCGCAGTTGCGCAAGCGCGCGCCACGTGTCGGCACGCGGGCGACTTGCGCACTTGCGCAGTTGCGCAAGCGCGCGCGCCACGTGTCGGCACGCGGGCGCCTTGCGCACTTGCGCAAGCGCGCAGGTGAGGCACAACAGGCTTTTAGCCTAAAAAAAAAAATTTCTCAGAAGAGAAATCAGAGAGGAGTTGGACTCCTGAATGTGTTTTTCTTCTTTTTTTTTTTGGGGTTTAGTGAAAGATGTTCTTCTTCTTCCTCCTGTTGCTTGCTGGATCCTGAAGATCAAGAGATGTGAAATCTCAAAATCTCTCCTTTTTAAGATCTGATGACAGATCCAAGTTCCCCTATGTGGGTTTTGTGGTGGAAAACTACTTTGTTTTGAAAAAGGAAGAGTAAAACTCTTGATTTAATTCAAAAGAAAGAAGAAGGTTTTGGAACCTTGAAGAAGGAAGAAAGATCTCAGATCTGAAACTTTTTTGGAGAGAGAAAAAGTTATTGAGATATTTTCATTATCTTTGCCTTTATAGGCCATACATTTTACACATAGCCCCTTGGGCTTCATAAAATGGCATTTTGCCTATCCCATGGCTCATGTGCCATTTCTTTTTGCACATAAGCCATGGGCTTTACAAAATTTTGGCTTTATGCCTATTTTCCTTACATTTATCCATAAAATAAAATAAAAGAAATACAACAAAATTATTTATTACAAAATTTTTATCTTGGCATGGGGGGAGGCCGGCCGCTCCATGTTCAGGCTCGACCCGGGCATGGGCCCACTGGGTCTGGGCTTGGGCCCACTTGGCTTGGGGTTGACTTGGATTTTGACTTGGTCAACCGGGGTGTAAATTTTTACCCCAACAAATTGCCCCCCATCAATAAATGCACACCACATATGTGGGTCGTGTGCATGAAATTGATGGATCTTCTTTCACGTGGAGGCGACTTGATTTGGTTCCGGCTTTTTAGGAAGCTGGCACTGCCCTTTTTACGACATGGACGGTCGTTGCTTGACATGTCTCCGAGACGGAGTGTCCGTGATAGACGTTTTCCCTGGCCCGGAGTTATCTGGTTCCTGCTTTGTAGGAATCCTGTGCTGCCCTTTTTACGACGTGGACGGTCCTTGCTGCCCTTTTAGCGACGTGGACGGTCGATGCTGCCATTTTTGCGACTTGGACGGTCGATGCTGCCCTTTTAGCGACGTGGACGGTCGGTTCTGCCCTTTTTGCGACTTGGACGGTCGGTGCTGCCATTTTAGCGACGTGGACGGTCGGTGCTGCCCTTTTAGCGACTTGGACGGTCGGTGCTGCCCTTTTTGCGACTTGGACGGTCGGTTCTGCCCTTTTTGCGACTTGGACGGTCGGTGCTGCCCTTTTAGCGACGTGGACGGTCGGTTCTGCCCTTTTTGCGACTTGGACGGTCGGTGCTGCCCTTTTAGCGACGTGGACGGTCAGTGCTGCCCTATTTGCGACGTGGTCGGTCGTTGCTGCCCTTTTAGCGACTTGGACGGTCGATGCTGCCCTTTTTGCGACTTGGACGGTCGGTGCTGCCCTTTTAGCGACTTGGACGGTCGGTGCTGCCCTTTTTGCGACGTGGACGGTCGTTGCTGCCCTTTTAGCGACGTGGACGGTCGGTTCTGCCCTTTTTGCGACATGGACGGTCGGTGCTGCCCTTTTAGCGACGTGGACGGTCGGTTCTGCCCTTTTTGCGACATGGACGGTCGGTGCTGCCCTTTTAGCGACGTGGACGGTCGGTTCTGCCCTTTTTGCGACATGGACGGTCGGTGCTGCCCTTTTAGCGACGTGGACGGTCGGTTCTGCCCTTTTTGCGACATGGACGGTCGATTCTGCCCTTTTTGCGACATGGACGGTCGGTGCTGCCCTTTTAGCGACGTGGACGGTCGGTGCTGCCATTTTAGCGACGTGGACGGTCGATTCTGCCCTTTTTGCGACATGGACGGTCGGTGCTGCCCTTTTTAGCGATGTGGACGGTCGGTTCTGCCCTTTTTGCGACTTGGACGGTCGGTGCTGCCCTTTTAGCGACGTGGATGGTCGGTGCTGCCATTTTAGCGACGTGGACGGTCGATGCTGCCCTTTTAGCGACGTGGACGGTCGGTTCTGCCCTTTTTGCGACATGGACGGTCGGTGCTGCCCTTTTAGCGACGTGGACGGTCGGTTCTGCCCTTTTTGCGACATGGACGGTCGGTGCTGCCCTTTTAGCGACGTGGACGGTCGGTTCTGCCCTTTTTGCGACATGGACGGTCGATTCTGCCCTTTTTGCGACATGGACGGTCGGTGCTGCCCTTTTAGCGACGTGGACGGTCGGTGCTGCCATTTTAGCGACGTGGACGGTCGATTCTGCTCTTTTTGCGACATGGACGGTCGGTGCTGCCCTTTTTAGCGACGTGGACGGTCGGTGCTGCCATTTTAGCGACGTGGACGGTCGATGCTGCCCTTTTAGCGACGTGGACGGTCGGTGCTGCCATTTTAGCGACGTGGACGGTCGATGCTTGATTTGACTTGCACTGCTTCTTGCAGTGTCAGGGGTAGACTTGACTTGCTCCGCTTCTTACGGCGTCGAGTGGAAGTTGACTTGTTGATTTTGATTTGGGTTGACATCAGCATCGCTATACTGGAATATGGTACCAGGAGCGAACCATCATCTGTCATGGAGAGGACTTTGGAATTTTGGTTTTTGTTTGGCATCTGCATTGCTGCACTGGAATAATGCCAGGAGCAACTCATCATTTGCCCCGAGAGAATTTGAGAATTGATGGCTTAGGAGGCAGGTTTAGATCCCTATCACCTAAGACTTTTCAATTTTATGGGCCGTGAGGGTCCCATAAAAGCATTTTCTCCCTACGAGTCGAAAGGATCTCGTAGGCGTATTTTCTCCATAGGAGTCGTGGGGACTCTTAAGTGTGTTGCTCCTTTGTGAGTCGCAAGGCTCTCACGCGGGAATTTTCTCCTCTCAAAGTCGAGAGGACTTTGAGAGTGCATTTCATCTTCTTTTCACGAGTTTGCGCCCTTTCAGGTTTTCACAAACTCGTCGGCAGTCCTGCTGTTTTTACTCACGGAGCCCTTTCGGGTTTTCCTCCGTGCCCATTTTGCTTGTGGACATACCCTTTTTTTTCTTTCTTTTTTTTCTTTTTTTTTTAGTGGGACTTTGAATGTGGTCTCACCGGTAAGACTTAGGAGAGATTGGGATTGTTTTACGCCCGTGGATTGTATACGGTTTTGCAGGATGTATGATCCAGACCGTAGGGCCGGAAAAATTTCGGGACCTTGTCGGCGTCTGCATCGCTTCACTGGAATATGGTACCAGGAACGACTCATCATTCGCCGTTGGGGTATGGGATTTGGAATTTGGTTGGCGTCTGCATCGCTGCACTGGAATTTGGTACCAGGAGCGACTCATCATTCGCCATTTGGGGACTTGGAATTTGGATCTTGTTTGGCATCAGCATTGCTGCACTGGAATAATGCCAGGAGCAACTCATCATTTGCCTTGGGAGGACTCGGGATTTGGGTTTTTGGTCGGCATCAGCACCGCTAACACTGAAGCGAAATGCCAGGAGCGACTCATCATTTGCCGTTGCCCGTTGGGGAACGATGGCTTAGGAGATAGGTTTGGGTCCCTACCACCCAAGGCTTTTCAATTTTATGGGCCGTGAGGGTCCCATAAAAGCATTTTCTCCCTACGAGTCGTAAGGATCCCGCAGGTGTATTTTCTCCTTAGGAATCGTGAGGATTCCTAAGTGTGTTGCTCCTTTGTGAGTCGTAAGGATCTCACGCAGGGGTTTTCTCCTCGCAAGGTCGAGAGGGCTTTGAGAGTGTATTTCATCTCTTTTCACGAGTTTGCGCCCTTTCGGGTTTTCACAGACTCGCCGGTTGTCCTGCTGTTTTTACTCACGGAGCCCTTTCGGGTTTTCATCCGTGCCCGTTTTGCTTGTGGACATACCGTTTTTTTTTTGTTTGTTTTTTTTTTGCCGCTGGTGGGACTTTAAAAGTAGTCTCACCGGCAGGATTTGGGAGAAATAGGGTCATTTATGCCCGTGGATTGTATACGGTTTTGCAGGATGTCTGATCCAGACCGTAGGGCCGATGTGCTCAATTCGCCTGCGACTTGGAGCATTCATGTGTAGTATTTCTTGAGATATCGGCCATTGATGGGTGGCATGGGCCTTTCTCCCTCGGCACTTATTAGTTGGTAGGATCCTCCGTCGAACACTTTCTCGATGACGTATAGTCCCTCCCAGTTCGGCTCGAATTTTCCCTTGGCATGTCGATTGGGGATGATCGGTCTTTTGAGGACCAACACCAATTCACCTTTCTTGAAAGCGCGGAGACGAGTTATCTTGTCATAGGCCCGTGACATTTGGGCTCGGTATAGCTCCAGATTTTGCTGCACCGCGAGCCTCTTTTCTTCGAGGGCATCGAGTTCTTCAAGTCGAAGGAGCACGTTTTCTTCCTCCGTCAACTCATGTTGGACGACCATTCTTAAGCTTGGGACTTCGACTTCGAGGGGGAGGACCGCCTCCACTCCGAAGAGCAATGAGTATGGAGTGGACTGTGTTGGAGTACGGTGCGTGGTACGATATGCCCACAACGCCTCGTGAAGTTTGAGATTCCAGTCTCTCTTGTTGGCTGAAGCATTTTTCCTCAGGAGCTTGCATAGAGTCTTATTGAAGGCTTCGGCTAGCCCGTTGGCTCTTGGATTATAGATGGAGGAATATCTCCAGTCTATCTTGTGCTGAGTAGCGAACCTTGAGACATTGAAGCTCTTGAAAGAAGGCCCGTTGTCAGAAATGATTCTTCTTGGTGTACCAAAGCGGTATAGAATATTATGCTGGAAGAATGTCAGAATATCTTTTGTCTTGACTTCTTTTAGCGGGACAGCTTCAGCCCATCTGGAGAAGTAGTCTGTCGCGGCCAGTATGAACCGGTGGCCTTTAGATGACGGAGGATCAATTGGGCCAACAATGTCGGTGCCCCAAACTTCGAAGGGCCACGACGCCACTGTAGGATGCAATGGGTTGGGATGCTTGTGAATAAAATCACCGTGAATTTGGCAGATATAACATTTCTTTGCATGCTCTCCGCAATCCCGTATCATGGTGGGCCAGTAATACCCAAGCCGTTTGATTTGAAGTCGCATCTTGGGGCCAGATTGGTGAGCACCGCAAACGCCCGAGTGGACATCTTTCATGACCTTTTGGGCTTCGGCCAATGACAGACACCTGAGCCAGAGTTGGTCATATGATCTGCGGTATAACGTGTCATTTACAAACACGTATCGGAGAGCTCTTTTCTTCAGCTGAATCCTCGCAGATTTTTCTTCGGGCAGCTTGTCGTATCGGAGGTACTCTATAAAGGGTTCTCTCCAATCGGGCTCGTCTTGGATGATCGAAGCTTCTTCCGCAGGACTGCTCTTCTGTTCCGTGCTTTCCTCTTCTCGTAGAGAGACTGGGGGTAGAATTTGCCGGCTCCTGACTGTGATCAGAATTTCGTCCATTTCAGGATCAGCCAGTTCCTTGGCCAAGCGAGCGAGTACATCAGCCTTTCCGTTCAACGCTCTAGGGACTCTTGTTAGTTTGATATGAGTGAACCGTTTCATGAGTTCCACCACCCTACCTCTGTACCGAGCTAACTCGGGTTTGTATATCTTATAGTCGCCGCTTACTTGGTTGACGACAAGCTGGGAGTCACCGTAAACTCGTAGCCGAAGGATTTCCATTTCCATGGCGAGTTCCAAACCAGCTATCAGAGCTTCATACTCAGCTTCATTGTTCGTTCGAGGCTCGGTGAGAGCAAAAGAACGTCGTAGGGTTCCCATTGATGGTGTGATGAACACCAATCCTATCCCTGCTTTTATCTCCGGGACGCTTGATTTACTGGAGGTCCTTATTGACGAGGCTCCATCGAAGTAGAGCTCCCAACATGGCTCATCTTCCTCGAGGTGCAGCACTTGTTCATCGGGTAACTCACAATTTAGCGGCGACCCTTCTGGTATGGGATGAGCGGCGAGAAAGTCTGCAATAGCTTGCCCTTTTACTGCTTTCTGAGGGGTATAAACTATGTCAAACTCAAGTAGCATGACAGCCCATCTTGCCATCCTGCCGGCTAGGCTTGCTTTGGTCATCAAGTGTTTGAGCGGGTCGACCTTGGAGATCAGCATAACCCGATGAGCCAGCAGATAGTGCCTCAGCTTCTTCACAGCAAATATCAGAGCCAGGCATTGCTTTTCGATTGGGGAATAGTTGTGTTCCGCCCCGACTAGAGTTCGACTGAGGTAGTAGAGGGCATTTTCCTTTCCCTCCTCGTTATTCTGGGCGAGGAGCGCACCGAGTGACTCATCTAGCGCGGCATGTTGGAGATAGTGCCCTCAGAGTCAATTATTAGGTCACAGGTACGTGATTGTAATGATTGAGGGAGGACCTATCCCGGTAGGACAGTCTTACTCGAGATGATAGTATGCTATCTGGTTTACCTTTATCATCGTGTACTGCTTTAGGTGACATGACACGTCGCTATTACACGTTGATAGAGCCCCTAGGATTCTTGCTTGACCACCAGCAGTATGAGGGCGATCATATAAGTGGGAGCTGGGGGTCTACAAGCATATCCTTAAAAGGTCCCTAGTCGTGGGAGTTTCGAGACCGGGCATCGATACTCCATTAGTAGACTAGTGTATACAGTCGAGACCCCGACGAGGGGCGGTGGCCGGTCTCACAAGCCACTGGTGTCAGTTGGATCACCTAAGATGTATACAGGTGCTCATTGGGTTATGAGTACACCGGACAGGACTCGCCGGGAACATGCTAGTTGGTCATATACCAGACGTCAGATGGCAGTTCCCTGGTGACATGTGTGCAGGTTAGTTCATCGACCTGGGGATCGTCATTTGTCTCGTGTGAGTTCCCACTGTACTTTGATTACTACCCTACCATGGCTCAAAGGAGTCGTGCAAACAGGTTTTAGTTGGGTACAGTCCCGAGCCACATGGAGGCAGTGAGCGTATCTTCAGGGGTTCGTCTCTCCCGGTATTGGGGGTGAGGTCGTGCTGTGTCTAGGAGAGCCATTACACAAAGTCCTTGGCCAAGGCAAGGAGATTTACTGGTAGGTATTCCAGTAGTATCTCAGGGTGTTCTGGGCTACACTCCGACACGACTTGTACCGCTTTTGGGGGTCTGACTTTTACCAACCCCCTAGGCCCGCCATGCGATACTCATAGACGAACGGACCGGACTGCACGGATATTGTCACTGACAGGCTCAGTAGGGTGTCAGGATGAGTTCGCTCATCGACGTCCCTTTTGGTCAATAGCTGGTGGCCCGTTACGTATTGGCTTATACCTCTGACGTGCTAGTGGTTAAATCCACAGCCATAGTATTGACGAGTCTTTAGAGTCCACCACACTTTCAGTTACTCAAGTTTCGGGCGAAACGCTGTAGAGGCCGTATGGAGATATGGCAGGGTCCGATCAGATACGTGCGGTATTGCACGGATCAGGATCGGACGGTTTGTACTAGTAGCCGTATAGGTATATGGCAGGGTTCGATCAGATACGTGCGGTATTGCACGGATCAGGATCGAACGGATATTACTAGCCGGCTTTGGTTTAAGCCGGTCCTAGTTTAGTACAGTGTAGATTTTGTCTCATTGCATTTGTATCCGGACGGAATACAGATGCGGGTGTGTATGCACAGTATTGGGGTTTTCCTGTAATTTATTACGGGACCAGTTTTCTGGAGTTGCCAGTTTGCATTCCGTTCCGGCCGGTTTTCCTTTGTTCTTTCCCGGCCGGACTTTTCCGATGGAGGGGGTTATTTGCAATTGTGCAAATAACATTTGTGGAGGGGGTTTCTTGTAAATGTTTGATTATGATAGCTATCATTTTCTTTTCAACCATGCTTTTGCTTTATGAGATTTGATTGTGATAAAGTGAGGGTATGGGTTTAATAGTGAAAGGCATGGTTGTATGTTTCTTTGTCCCTTGATGTGGTCACCTCTTCTCATCTCCTACACTCACCTCCCTTATTGCTTGATATTCATTCCTCCTCCATTTTCAAAGTTGATGAGTTTTTTCATGGTTGAGTGAGAAGAAGAAAAGAGAAGGAGAGAGCTTCATCCTTGAGAGTGTTTTTCATTCTTGATCTCTTTTCATGCCAAGAAAAATGAAAGCACCATTTTTCATACCTTCATTCCTCCATCTTCAAAAGGCAACCAAAACCCTAATGAGACATAAACCCTACACATCCTACAGCAAGCCTTGGGCATGTCGAGTTGCCGGCTTCATGCGCGAGTTGCCTCGGTATAGAGGCGGGAGCCCGTAAAAGTACCCGGCTTCATGGTGCCCTTTCCGACGAGGAGGAGACGGACGGAGATCCCGCGAGGAGATCGGAGTGGAGATGAAGACCGGAGGACTTGGATCGTCGGTATACATCTCTTCCCTTTCTTATTGTAGCGTAGACTTGTTAATGGTTACGATCCGGAGTTTAGTGCGCGGTGGTGCCGGTTTGCAAAGTACGCAAAATTTAAGTTTATCACCGTTTCCGCATTCCGGCGTCGGATTGACGGCCGGGGCGCCGCCGTGCACTTACAGTGGTATCAGAGCCTCCCCATTAACTTAGTCTAGCTTTGTGTAATGTGTTTTTGAGTTCCGATCGATCGAAATGTCCAAAAACCCGTATTTGCTCACGACAGTTTTCTGTTGAAATTTTTCAGTCTCCAAAAATTTTTCAGGTTGTAAAATTTTAATGTACTGGAAAATCTAAGAGTTCTGTAAAAATTTGACGAAGTAACTCCACAGTTGGAGCGCGGAACCGCCGCGAAAACCCCATTTGTGCGGCCCTTCCGCCGCGCACTATTCACATCACTTCACCATTTTTTTACAGAGGCCTTCTGAGCTTAAAATATGGGCTTTGGAATATTAAAGTTGGGCCAATTATTTCTGTGAGTGCTACAGTTTTCTTTGGGGCCCACTTGTTAATTGTTTGATCAATCGGAAATTTTTTAAACACATTTTTCACAGTATTTACATTATATCTGCGACCGTGAATGTCACTCGATCGGTAAATCCGGTCTAACTGCTATAGCCCGGTTAGACGGATTTGCGAACGTGACTTTCACGTTGATGTTCTATGTATTTGCTGTGATGTTGCGGATCGGTCGTGGGGATAGCCTGGATGCAATGCTAGTACAGTTTTTGTTGTATTATGTACATTTGTTATTGCGGGGCGAGCGTCCGACATGTGGACTGCCGTCACTGCCTGATTGTATTATTCTTTTGGGGCACGACCTGGTTGCGGTCGATGTACCCGTTGTATGTATATTTTACTTTCTGTACTAGGGTTACCCCGCGAAGGGGTGCACGGATAGCCGGGTTCTGGTGGGCAACAAGCCCGCATCTCATGGCATTGAGACGGAAGGGGCTTCACTCTAGGATTGGCGGGCTATTCGCCGCACTCGTAGGGGGTACAGGTTTGACCCAGGAGGGGTGCCCAAGTTACCGGATTCCGTGAAGTGCTGGGTGGTCCATTCACGGTGCTGAAGGGGGCTGCCTCGCTTCAGGTTTTGGCGGGTGACTTGCCGCGCCCGTAGGGGTCTAGGATTCTCATTGCACAGGCTATCCACACGACCAGGGGAACGTCGGGTTTCAGCGGCTCTGTGAAACCCGGGGATCCCAGATATCTGTATTGTTTCTGTGATGCTGTTCATTCTCTGTGATGTTGCATTTTATTCACGTCTTGAGCGAATATAATATATTGGTATATATATTAGTAGATGTTGTATATGTTTTGCATCCGCGCTAGTCCAGTCCCCGCTCTGTCGTTAGTAAGCTAACCTAACGGGTAATGACGGGACCCAGTGGCGAATGCGGATGGCATATACGTACATCAGTATATTTTCGTTCTTTGTGGTGTGATCATTTGATGGGACTGCATTGATTCAGATCAATGCAACTTAAAAACAAACCTAATCTGATGTTGTTGGAACACTTTTTCAAAAGCTGTTATTGCAAGGACGTTTAATTTTGTTTTGCATCGTGGTATTCATTTGGAATATCCTGCTCCTCAGTCGACGAGGCAAGGGCCGAGATCCCTTCACCGGGAGTGACCCCTTGGACAAAAAGTTTGCGTCAGGGCATTAACTTCACTATAGCCGATTACTTTTGCTTTGCACAGTGATATTCGGTTATGAATATCCAGCACCCCATTCTACGGGGAAAGAGCCGAGATCCCTTCACCGGGAGTGACCTCTTTAGTAAAGGTTTTCGTCACTATATTTTCTAAAAAGCTATCCGTTCCTTCAACGATATCAAGTTCATTACGTTAAAGGTTTTCGCCAGAAACCATTCGTAGCCCTCCGTCGTTTCATATGGGTGGTCAATAGTATTCAAGCTGTGTATGTTGGCCAAAGTCAAGGCACAGTGATTGGTAGCTATTGGGGTATTCATATGCAGCATAGATAGATGCGTTGGTTTGGGACAGTCGTGCTGCCATTTTGGCCAAAGTCAAGGGTATGTACGGGTGGATTCAAATTAACCTGGAGAATGACGGGCAGAACTTGACATGTGACTTATGATATGTTGGCCAAAGTCAAGGTCATAAGAGCATGGGGCAGAAATCACATCGGGAGTTTCAAAAGTACTGAAACTTGCCAGATATGCGCATACCTTCTGGAGTGTGATACCGTGAGCGGATTCCGTCACGTTATCATGCGATGATAGTTGGATCCCGATTCCCACTGATGAGTTAGTTTACTCCTCGGGTGACCCCGACTAATTCTTCTTTTAGGTTTGGAGAAGAATTTGAGGTACAGTGGGAGGTTTCCAGATTAGATAAATTGGTAACCATTCTGATCTAGGTTAGAGTGCACGCTGAGTGTTTCTTTTCTCTCTCTCTTTGGCAGCGACCATTGACCCGACCCTAAGACTTTGACTCAGTGACCAAGTTGACCGAACCTTCTTAACACTGGCTTTTGGATTGTCAGAGTTGCAGACCTCATTGCCACTCCTACTTTTACCCTTTTCTCCAGGACACCCCGTATTACTGCGAACGTCCACTTCCATTGGACAAAACCATCGTATGGTTAGATACGAACTCGAAGGAATTCGAGGATGGTTTCTGGTTCTGGAGAAAACGGATAGGATTATTCAGTTGTCTTTTCCTTTTACCCTCTCTCAGGTTACGAGTACTCCTTGGTTTAGGGGTAGTACACCTATTACGCAAATTGGATTGTCTTCTTCCAAACCTTAGGCTGGTGCCGACCGGTAGGGAATGAAGAAAACCAATTAGCATAACGATGGTGTGCAGAAGGTATTAAGTTCAGACAAAGCAAGGGATTAGTAAGAGGGCAAAGTAAATTGCAACAGATATTCACGACCAAACCAAATATTTCGTTACCACTCCCACATCACCTTTGTATTTCTCCAGGACACTCCGTATCACTACGAAGGTCCACAGTTTATTTGGATACTCCATCGTATGGTTATATACGAACTCGAATGGAACTTGTTCCAGTTCGGGGATGGATTCTGGTCCAGGAGAAATAGGAATAAAGTACATTCAGGTGTCTTTTATCTTCACCTTCTCTCGCGTTGCGAGTGCTCCTAGGATTAGGACAGTACACCCTTTATGCTTATTGGATAGTCTTCTTCCAAACCATAGGCTGGTGCCGAACGGTAGGGAAGGAAGAAAACCAATTGGCCTAAAGGGGTGTGCGGAAGGTAATGACTAAAGACATATGAAGGGATTTGGAGAGGTGGCAAAGAATTATACGGTTATAGTTGTGAATCTGGATAATGGAAGAGGCATTACTAAGAATACCGGGATACCCCACCGAAACATTTCAATGTTTCAGTTTCACTGTGTACTGTTAAAAGAAAACTGATTTCCCGATTAGATACTTACTCCAGGGTATGTATTTACCAGGTATGATTCTCACATCTGTATGGTTTTACAGATGATGAGTGGGAGTAGGTTATTGGGAATTGGGTGATCATCCTCATTATATCGGGATTCGTTGTAATCGATGATATTTGAGGAAATCACCTGGGCTGTTTGCCGGTCGGCAAATATTTGGTTTTGAATATCCGCTGTTATGCACCAATTTCAAATTGATATATCTGTACGTCTATTTTCATAGAGTGAGATATACCTTTCTGAAATTATGTCTATGACATTTACCTATATCAGTGGATGGTTAGGTAAGGAGCATTAAACAGCGGTGTAATTCTTCTTAACCATAAGTACAGTTTTCAACCTACGGCACACAGTGAATGAGTTATCAGACTCAAGGGACTTATACAGAGTATTGTATGTTGTCCAGGGTCCATCAGGACAGAGGGGTACGTCCTCGTACTATATTCGGTTTACTTATGACTTCTCTAGTTTTTAGACCGGTGTTTCGTGGAAACACAGGGTCCGAATTTTGAGAAGTTACAGGTATTTGAATAGAGTAGAGAACCAGGTATAGCAAGTATCGGGATTCTTCAAAGAGATCGAAGATGTAGATACTTGTGTATGGTATTCAGTTGATAGTAATGATGAAGAGATCTTGCTTCTCTTTCAGGTTACTCATAATTGGAAGTATTCCTAAGTTGAGTAACGCTGATCGGCCTCCTTCCATTTAGTTGACATGCGCTGGGGACAGCTGCATGATTTGAATCTGGTTCAATTAAATCAGTGCCTCTGTTTCTATATTGGATATAGAACAGTTCATATCTTAACGATGTTAAGGTACGGGGAGTTGTCCGGTTTATGATTAAAACCAGACACTGGACAACTCAAGGCACGTTTCTGTAATGGCTGTTTGTGGGTTGACCCAGGCTATGACGAGGGTTGACTTTCTACCATCTGGATGAACAATAGCGATATTGTTCTAGACTCGCCACAGTTTTATTAAAAATGGATTTTTTCAGAAAACAGTAGTGGGAGTATGGTAGAACTGGAAGTGATTCCAGAACCACAAACGATTACTGAAGATTTGATAAGGAACCTAAAGATTCAATCTGGATTGACATTCCATTGGCCACTCCGCAGATATGGTGGGTAACTTCAGGCACCCGAGAGGTACTACGGTAGCCTCAAGGACGGTGACGGGGAAGTTCTTGTTTACCTACAATTACCATTGCTGTTGTTCCAGGCTGCGAGACCCGGCGGGAGGATGAGTATAGCGTCGTTCTGAACTCGCTTCAGAAGTGTACGTGTATATGACTCTGCCAGAGGGTTGTCGTAGTCAGTGGGAGCAGCGGAAGCATTGGTGGACAGGTTGCTTATGTCTATTTATAGACTAGAGCAGATGTAGCGGAGATAGATCATCTATTTCTGACGTGACAGTCATGGGTTTGACTTCATCAGAATAGGGGATGGATCTGTTGAGAAGGTAGTAGGGTGTGATATCCTGGTATTTGGATGATATACACAGAGTAGGAAAAGAAACTCCTACACTACGATCGGTTATACTTTGGTCGTCACACAGTTGTTTCTCCACAAAGGAAATGGATTTTATATCAGACATACTGGTTAACTAGATCTATGGTTTTAGATCTAGATTTGGGTGGTTTCCCAATCAGGGTACTTGACAGCATCCTAAGAGTATTTAGGATGGACGACTCCTGGCACGGTAGTGTACCTGCAGGTAATGGAGTCACCCTCTCCAAAGGTGTCTTACAGACTAAAGGGGAGAGGGACGTGCATGATTGGCAGATCACTTGCTTAGGCAATTGAGTCAATCATGAGATGTCAAGTACCACACCAGATGTTGTTCTTGCACTAGATGCAATAAGTTGACATTAATCCAATCCTGGAGAAACAGTCGGAAGCAGTTTTAGAACATAAGTGGATGTTCTAGGGATATGATAACGACAGCCCCATTCGGGAAACAGTTATCATTCCAGGCTTCCAAGGTGACATGGACGACAAGGAGGTTGTCAGAGCTATAGTTTTTCCTTCTGATGAGGGGCTGTATTTTGGACAGGTGATCCAAGGCAATACTGAGGGAGGCATGGCGCGCAGGATACTGATTAAGTTCAGTTGACGATACAGTCTAAGAAGTTTGGATTTGGAGTTCATTTATGAGCTATGTCCCATCAGACATCCAGGCACATTCTAAGACAGGTATTGCTCATTTCGGGAGATGGGTTTCTCCGCGAACTTGAGATATAGAGAGACATAGAAAGAAACAACTAAGCGGATCCACTCACTGAGGCTATTCCTCGAACGCAATAGTTCCGCAAACGAGCTTTGTGAGACTGACTAGTAGAGGAGTTGGATGTTCGGTATCACACGGGCTGTGAGTATGCGACATCGCAATAATTAGCCTTGAGTGCAAGTGGGAGATTGTTGGAGATAGTGCCCTCAGAGTCAATTATTAGGTCACAGGTACGTGATTGTAATGATTGAGGGAGGACCTATCCCGGTAGGACAGTCTTACTCGAGATGATAGTATGCTATCTGGTTTACCTTTATCATCGTGTACTGCTTTAGGTGACATGACACGTCGCTATTACACGTTGATAGAGCCCCTAGGATTCTTGCTTGACCACCAGCAGTATGAGGGCGATCATATAAGTGGGAGCTGGGGGTCTACAAGCATATCCTTAAAAGGTCCCTAGTCGTGGGAGTTTCGAGACCGGGCATCGATACTCCATTAGTAGACTAGTGTATACAGTCGAGACCCCGACGAGGGGCGGTGGCCGGTCTCACAAGCCACTGGTGTCAGTTGGATCACCTAAGATGTATACAGGTGCTCATTGGGTTATGAGTACACCGGACAGGACTCGCCGGGAACATGCTAGTTGGTCATATACCAGACGTCAGATGGCAGTTCCCTGGTGACATGTGTGCAGGTTAGTTCATCGACCTGGGGATCGTCATTTGTCTCGTGTGAGTTCCCACTGTACTTTGATTACTACCCTACCACGGCTCAAAGGAGTCGTGCAAACAGGTTTTAGTTGGGTACAGTCCCGAGCCACATGGAGGCAGTGAGCGTATCTTCAGGGGTTCGTCTCTCCCGGTATTGGGGGTGAGGTCGTGCTGTGTCTAGGAGAGCCATTACACAAAGTCCTTGGCCAAGGCAAGGAGATTTACTGGTAGGTATTCCAGTAGTATCTCAGGGTGTTCTGGGCTACACTCCGACACGACTTGTACCGCTTTTGGGGGTCTGACTTTTACCAACCCCCTAGGCCCGCCATGCGATACTCATAGACGAACGGACCGGACTGCACGGATATTGTCACTGACAGGCTCAGTAGGGTGTCAGGATGAGTTCGCTCATCGACGTCCCTTTTGGTCAATAGCTGGTGGCCCGTTACGTATTGGCTTATACCTCTGACGTGCTAGTGGTTAAATCCACAGCCATAGTATTGACGAGTCTTTAGAGTCCACCACACTTTCAGTTACTCAAGTTTCGGGCGAAACGCTGTAGAGGCCGTATGGAGATATGGCAGGGTCCGATCAGATACGTGCGGTATTGCACGGATCAGGATCGGACGGTTTGTACTAGTAGCCGTATAGGTATATGGCAGGGTTCGATCAGATACGTGCGGTATTGCACGGATCAGGATCGAACGGATATTACTAGCCGGCTTTGGTTTAAGCCGGTCCTAGTTTAGTACAGTGTAGATTTTGTCTCATTGCATTTGTATCCGGACGGAATACAGATGCGGGTGTGTATGCACAGTATTGGGGTTTTCCTGTAATTTATTACGGGACCAGTTTTCTGGAGTTGCCAGTTTGCATTCCGTTCCGGCCGGTTTTCCTTTGTTCTTTCCCGGCCGGACTTTTCCGATGGAGGGGGTTATTTGCAATTGTGCAAATAACATTTGTGGAGGGGGTTTCTTGTAAATGTTTGATTATGATAGCTATCATTTTCTTTTCAACCATGCTTTTGCTTTATGAGATTTGATTGTGATAAAGTGAGGGTATGGGTTTAATAGTGAAAGGCATGGTTGTATGTTTCTTTGTCCCTTGATGTGGTCACCTCTTCTCATCTCCTACACTCACCTCCCTTATTGCTTGATATTCATTCCTCCTCCATTTTCAAAGTTGATGAGTTTTTTCATGGTTGAGTGAGAAGAAGAAAAGAGAAGGAGAGAGCTTCATCCTTGAGAGTGTTTTTCATTCTTGATCTCTTTTCATGCCAAGAAAAATGAAAGCACCATTTTTCATACCTTCATTCCTCCATCTTCAAAAGGCAACCAAAACCCTAATGAGACATAAACCCTACACATCCTACAGCAAGCCTTGGGCATGTCGAGTTGCCGGCTTCATGCGCGAGTTGCCTCGGTATAGAGGCGGGAGCCCGTAAAAGTACCCGGCTTCATGGTGCCCTTTCCGACGAGGAGGAGACGGACGGAGATCCCGCGAGGAGATCGGAGTGGAGATGAAGACCGGAGGACTTGGATCGTCGGTATACATCTCTTCCCTTTCTTATTGTAGCGTAGACTTGTTAATGGTTACGATCCGGAGTTTAGTGCGCGGTGGTGCCGGTTTGCAAAGTCCGCAAAATTTAAGTTTATCACCGTTTCCGCATTCCGGCGTCGGATTGACGGCCGGGGCGCCGCCGTGCACTTACACGGCAGTGTAGAGAATCAACGGTTTATTTGGAATGGGAGCAGCCAGCACTGGAGGGTGCAACAAGTATTGTTTGATGCTTTCGAACGCTGCTTGACATTCGGCATCCCAGATAAAAGGAGCTCCTTTCTTCATGAGCTTTGAGAAGGGCCTACATCTCCCCGATAAATTTGAGATAAACCTCCGTATATAAGCAAGCTTGCCTTGAAAAGATCTTAGCTGTGTCAGACTCTTCGGAGGAGGCATCTCCATGATGGCCTTTATCTTTGATGGGTCAACTTCGATCCCTCGATGTTGAACTATGAAGCCCAGGAATTTTCCCGATGACACGCCAAAAGCGCATTTCAGAGGATTCATCTTCAGATCAAATTCCCTCAGTCTGGTGAGAACGGTCCTGAGATCTTGGATATGATCGGCCTTGGCTTTAGTCTTGACGACCAGATCATCAACATAGCATTCGACGACTTTATGGATTAGGTCATCAAAGATATTAGTCATTGCCCTTTGATATGTAGCACCTGCGTTCTTCAGTCCGAATGGCATTACCTTGTAGCAATATATTCCGATCGGGGTTCGAAATGCTGTGTGCTTCTCATCCTCAGGCGACATCTTGATCTGATTATATCCAGACGAGCCGTCCATAAAGGTGAACAGTTCGTAATTTGAGGTGTCATCGACCATCATTTCCATGACCGGCAGCGGAAAGTCGTCTTTAGGACATGCCTTGTTGAGATCCCTGAAATCGACACAAACTCGGATCTGCCCATTTTTCTTCTTCACTGGGACTATGCATGCGATCCAGTCCGCGTATTTCTCTTCCCTGATGAAGCCGGCATCGATGAGCTTCTTAGTTTCCTCGATGACCTTTTCTTCTAGTTCCCTTCTCATTCTTCGAGGAGCTTGTTTGACTGGCTTAGCATCAGGAGATATAGCCAACTTATGTACGGCCACTTCAGGGGAAAGGCCAGGCATTTCTTTGTATGTCCAAGCGAAGCAGTCAACGAACTCACGCAACATGGCAATTATCTGCTCTTTCATTTCCTCTGACAAGAGTGAGCTGATGTAGGTCGGCCTTGGATTATCGGGCGTTCCTAAGTCAATCTCGGTTAGCTCGTCAAAGGTTGCTTGTCCGCCATCTTCGAGCTCTTGAGGAGCTTCTTCTGGCTCGGCTATCTCGTCGTCATCTTTTGATCTTTCGCTGGCCTCACCAACATGGATCATGTAGCACGCTTTGGAATCAGGTTGAATGTAGCCTATGCCCCGTCTATCTGGAATTCGTCCATCGATGAGTGCTCGGACCTGGGGCGGATGCCATAGCCCTTCGTAAAACTTTGCTTCGGACTCCGTTTGATATAACCGGCATCCGCACTTTTTAATGTATTCCCGCATCTCGGGCGCATAGTATCTGGGATTGAGAACGGCTCTTATGCCTCTCTCATATGGAAGGCACGTGACAGACAGATCGCCCGGGTGCACAACGGGGTTTGACCCATAAAACAGGATGCCCTTCTGTCCACTTTTCCTCCCGGGAACGTAGAAAGTTTTCAGCTGGTCCACGGTGGAGATTGATAATGCATCGAGCTCTTTACACATTTGCTCTGGTACCTTTGTAACGGCTAGGGACCCTTCTGCAACTTCAAAGGTCTCTCGTAGTTTCGCTTGTTGCGTGGGGGTCCAATCTGCACCGCTGTTGCACGACAGGTCCTCCTCCTCTGACTCTTCAGTGTCGCTGCCAAGATGAGGGCGGACTTTGCTGCTAGACGGGCCTTCGGTAACAGATTCGTCCGTATCGCTGCCGAAACGAGGGCGAGTTTTACGGGAGGACGGGCTTCCAGCATCGGACTCATCAGTGTCGCTGCCGAAATGCGGGCGCACTTGGGTATTTTTGCTTTTGAAAGTGACAGCCGGCGCAGATTTGCTTTTGAGTTTTGGGGCCGGTCTATCCTCGGTCAGTTGTAGCTTAGCATTTTGGTGGTTCATAAAGTACCGAGAATCTTCGTAGCGGACTTCATGCACACCGAACGGCTGGATGTCTCCGTCAATACGTCTTTCTTCGCCATTTTTAGTATACTTCATGCATTGATGGAGAGTCGACGGAATGATGCCGCAATCATGGATCCACGGCCGCCCCAAGAGAATCTTATAAGATGTGTCGGCGTCGATCACGTATATCTTAGCTTCAGTTTGCAGATCCCCAAATTTGATTGGCAAAGCTATAGACCCTAGAACTTGCTGGCAATTTTGGTTGAACCCTTGAAAGACAATCCTTTCCCTCGACAGGTGTCGGACGTCCATTGACAAACTCTTCAGAGTTCGCAAGTTCATGATGTTCACTGAGGACCCCGGATCAATCAATATACGATTAATTCGATCTCCGTCGCTGTACCCGGTCACGTAAAGCGGCCGATTATGCTCAGCCGTTCCCAGTAGCAAGTCTTCATCCTTAAATGTGACTGCGGCGGCATGCAAAGCGTGCTGGGCTTCTTTCATATTAATTTCCGCAAAGTGAGCCTGATACCGCTCGGGGTTTTGTAGAGCATGGATGAGAACGTCTCTAAGCTCCTTAGATAGGACCAAGGCGTCGTAGATGCTCAGGAGAGATGGAAGCTTCCGGAGATGTGCCAAGACATTATAGTCCACCGAGGAAGGACTTATGTTTTCATCGGCCGGTTCTCTGCCATCTTCTTCATTAGCGACATGTTTTTCCTTCCCTTTTGGGGCGTTGCCCTGATTTTGCGGTAGAGCCCTGCCGCTTTTGAGCTGGATTTGATTGGCCTTTGTGGTGAGCTCCTCGTCCTCTTCGGGAAAACAGAGATCATCCTCGGAGTCGCTGCCAAGATGGATGGCATAGCAGGTCACTACTGGGATCTCTTCATTGGAGTCTTCTTCTAACTCCTCCAGAATTTCAGCCGCTTGTACAGGGAAGAACTCCTTCAATTGAATCAATGTTCTTTCCTTTTGTTCATATTCTTCGAGGAAATCGATATATTTTTGAATGGTCGATCTTCCTGCAGACTCTTTTTCGTGCCGAGCTGCACTTTTCTTCTTCTTGAGCTTCTTGGATTTTGAGCCTGATGGAGCCGCATAGGCAGCTGGACTGGTAGGCTTCTTCTGTTCTTCCCATTCCATCCTGGGCTCTTTCTGAAGTAGCTTTAGCATCTTCTTCGTCTTATTAGATATGTGCGTACTCCACGGAGGCCGCGATGAGTCAGTTTCATTTCTTAGGGCCGCGGGTTCGGCTGTCTGCTCCCAGAAGGCTTCGGCTTCCGTCTGTATAAAGTTGGCGGTTGCAACTTGATTGTTCACCAACACGCTTTTGGATAGCTCGATCTCTCCAGCCTTGTACTGCTTCTCGACCCAGTCTTTGAAGATATAGCAATCCTCGATCGCATGGCTCACTACTCGGTGGTACGGGCAATACAGAGGATTGTCGGTCATTTTTGCTTCTTGGGGTCTTTTCGACTCCGGCAATTGTAAGCCGTTGTTCAAGGCATCTTTAAATATCTTACGGACCTTGTCCCTTCTGAAAGAGTAAACCTTGTTCTTCTTCTCCTCTAGGGAAGGCCCATCTCCTCCCAGCAATGGCTTTCGAGACCGGTTGGTTTTGGATTCGCCCGCCCTTCGCTTTTCTTCATTGTCGGAGGCATTGAAGACATTGGTACTGCTGGAACTCCCGCTTCTACGGTTGTCGTCCCGCTTGCTTTTCCAGGTTTTGTCGCTCTGAGTGTTCGGCGAGGACTCTTGCTTTGAGCGTTCCAGCATTTGGACTTTCTTGGTTAGCTCCTGAAATGTCTTGAGGCCCGCTGTACACAAGAATGGGACCATCCAATTGCTGAGGTTCCCAATGAGAAGGCTGACGGACTGGTCCTGCTCCAGCGGCGGTTCGCATTTGACTGTGAGATTACGCCATCGGGCGATAAAGTCGGTGTTGCTTTCATTCTTCCCCGGCTTAGTCCTCACAAGGTCGGCAATGGAGATTTTATCACTGACACTCATGAACCTTTGCCGAAACAGGGACTCCATTTGGGCAAAGGTAATGACGGACCCGTCCGGTATACTCGCATACCAGTCGAAGGCGACGCCGGTCAGGCTGTTGACAAACTGACGAAGAAGGAGCGCGTCATTGCCCCCTGTATTTCCGCACGATGCTTTGAAGTGGGCGACGTGCTGGTTTGCATTCCCCGTTCCATCAAATCTTCCGAACTTAGGAATGACGTAGCCGCTTGGGAACTCAATCAGATCGTACTGCGCGGGATATAGCCGCCCACTACTGCCGATTTCTTTCTGAGCTTCAGCTTCGGCCAACAATGTTTTAACCTTGCTGGTGACCAAATCCATTATCCGATCCTGTGTTAGCGGGATGGTGCTATCTGGGGCCAAGGCGTCCCCAGAAGCGGAATGTAGCCGGCTTTCATTTGGCTCGACCAGTCTTGGTCCCAAAGGAACAGGCATTGGCTGCCTCGGATTGTCATCACCCGGCTGATTAGTAGCGGCTTGTGCTTGATTAGGAGGCGCTCGAGCAATTTGAGCCGTAAGCTGCATCACCACGTTCGTTAAGTCGTCAATCTTCGAATAGAGCTTGGCCATCTCTTTATCTTTGCTCCTGAGCTGTTTTCGAAGTTCTTGAAGCAGCTCTTGCTCCGCAGTCCTAGGGCGGAAAGTCGGCTCTTCCTCGCTGTCCGAGCTTGACTCTGCATGGACCGAGGGGTCTTTCTGCCTATCATCCTCATCGAGAGGGTTTTCTTCATCCAGCAGGGGCGGCTGTTCTTGGGCAGCGGCAACCACATTCGGGCTAGATTGAGCTTGGGATGTGGTGGCCCCATCCTTGCTTTTGCTGCGAAGGTTGTCGCTGGGGCGTCCTCCCGCCATATAGACCGTATGGATGATATATCCGGCCGTCTTTCTATCATTGGCAGTTGATTTCGTGGATCGCTGTCTTGACCCCCTTGTTTCGGTAGCTGGTAGTCGATTGAAGGCGTCTGGCTTAACCAGTTTCTTGAATGGTGCTGGCGCTTCTTTTCTGGGTTTTCCCCGCTGCTTTCGTGCGGCACAGAGTGCTTCATAGACTCTTGATGAGACAGTGTCATACTTTTTCTGTTGGGGCCGGGACACGTCTCTTTGCGGCACTGTTCGGACTGCTGTCTTCTTGATTCTGGCGGTCATGGCATTGTTCTGAACCCACTTTAGAGGCTCGAAGGAATTGCTGATTCTTACGTCCGACTCAGCCGTCGTCGCGGGGCAACTCTGCACTTGGAACTTCACACGATTCCATTTGGCCGAAGCCTTGGCCCTTTTGTTGGCTCGATACCTGAGCCGCTTCTGCCTTAACTTTTCTGTTCTAAGCACCTTGCAGACTTCGGCTTTTTGGGAAGACGCCGCATACCGGTTGATGGAGGGCCTTGGAGATACGCCCGATTGTGCATTTGTTGGAGTCATCGCCTGAGCTCGTCCGCAACTTTTAATGTTGCCCTTCACATCGGAAGTCTTGCCCCCAGCTAGAGCGCCAGGGACTCGTTCAGACACCATCTTAAGTTTCGGTTGTGGTGCCTTGGCGATCACGACATTCGACCTCTTACCCCTTGAGACCGGCTTGGCCACCTGTTCCGCTGGGATCTCTGCCAGATGAGCGCTTCCGGCAGGGTAGATGATGACAGAGCCAAACTGGCGGGGCGGTTCCTCCCATTGTCGACTGAGGCTTGCGGGGAGAACCACACGAGCGTTGATCTTGACCACGTACGGAATCGGGGTCGCTTTGGAAGTTGAATTCGTCTGGGAAGACATTGTCGTTGAAGGTTGATTGCTGCACGGAAAAAAAACATCATTTCAGTATAGGCAATCGATATGTATATTGATTGAGTTCGTATGAACGTTTAACCCGAAATATGGAAGGAGAGATTGGTCCCACCGGGCGTGCCAGAATCTGTAGGGTGTTTTTTCGTCACCCCATTGAGATGGGAATACGCGCACGCTTGTCAGGCGTACTACAGATTCCCCCTGCCTAGGGTAGGCCGGGGTTTAACGATTGTGGGGATCCGAATCTCCGGCAGCCGCGGACTAAGCTGCCGTTAATTACCCCTCGCCTTTGGGGCGAGGGAACCTCCGATTAACGGGTTAAACTGGTCATGCGAACTCAACGTGCAGTATACGTGTGTTTTGAGAGGGGGTTTTGGATATATCGGGAGCCACGCAGAGTTTTTACGGGGGTCCCTCTACCCGGATAGCGGGCTGGGGGTCAAGGGGGCTAGCAGCCCCCTTGCGGGGTGCGGGGCAGCGCCCCGTTAGAAATTTTTTTCTAACAGGGACAGTGTCATGGAGTACGTGTATGTATAAATTTGTATACATATGTATATATGTATATATGTACACAAAAAGAGGGGGAAAAGACATCCAAGGGATGCGCAGGTGCGCAAGCGCGCGCCACGTGTCGGCACGCGGGCGCCTTGCGCACTTGCGCAGGTGCGCAAGCGCGCGCGCCACGTGTCGGCACGCGGGCGACTTGCGCACTTGCGCAGTTGCGCAAGCGCGCGGGCCACGTGTCGGCACGCGGGCGCCTTGCGCACTTGCGCAGTTGCGCAAGCGCGCGCGCCACGTGTCGGCACGCGGGCGCCTTGCGCACTTGCGCAGTTGCGCAAGCGCGCGCCACGTGTCGGCACGCGGGCGACTTGCGCACTTGCGCACTTGCGCAGTTGCGCAAGCGCGCGCGCCACGTGTCGGCATGCGGGCGCCTTGCGCACTTGCGCAAGCGCGCAGGTGTGGCACAACAGGCTTTTAGCCTAAAAAAAAAAATTTCTCAGAAGAGAAATCAGAGAGGAGTTGGACTCCTGAATGTGTTTTTCTTCTCTTTTTTTTTGGGGTTTAGTGAAAGATGTTCTTCTTCTTCCTCCTGTTGCTTGCTGGATCCTGAAGATCAAGAGATGTGAAATCTCAAAATCTCTCCTTTTTAAGATCTGATGACAGATCCAAGTTCCCCTATGTGGGTTTTGTGGTGGAAAACTACTTTGTTTTGAAAAAGGAAGAGTAAAACTCTTGATTTAATTCAAAAGAAAGAAGAAGGTTTTGGAACCTTGAAGAAGGAAGAAAGATCTCAGATCTGAAACTTTTTTGGAGAGAGAAAAAGTTATTGAGATATTTTCATTATCTTTGCCTTTATAGGCCATACATTTTACACATAGCCCCTTGGGCTTCATAAAATGGCATTTTGCCTATCCCATGGCTCATGTGCCATTTCTTTTTGCACATAAGCCATGGGCTTTACAAAATTTTGGCTTTATGCCTATTTTCCTTACATTTATCCATAAAATAAAATAAAAGAAATACAACAAAATTATTTATTACAAAATTTTTATCTTGGCATGGGGGGAGGCCGGCCGCTCCATGTTCAGGCTCGACCCGGGCATGGGCCCACTGGGTCTGGGCTTGGGCCCACTTGGCTTGGGGTTGACTTGGATTTTGACTTGGTCAACCAGGGTGTAAATTTTTACCCCAACAGTGGGTTCACTTTAGAATTGGATTTCACTCACTTATGCTCAAGTTGCCATTGATGGCATCTTGTTTTCTCTCTTGAAGAAGAAGGAGATGAAGAAGAAAGAATATGATAAGTATTGTGAAAAAGAATAATAAAATCAAATACTTATCATGTTCTAACCTAGGTTAAGTGTAGAGAATAAACCATGGTCACTTGAGAGGGTTAGGGTTAAGCATGAAGATAAGGATGGTTACAAAAGTCAAAGCTTCATGAAGCTTCAACTTAAAACAAAAAAAGCCACCATTCTTATCATAATCCTTTTCAAATAAATAAACAAATAAATAAATAAAAAAGGCAAAACCCTAATCATCTCTTAACCATGGTTTAATACTTCACACTTAACCTAATGAGCAAGCATCATCAAACATGATACAAATATGTGCACAAAAGTATATCACATATACAACATGTACATCAAGTGAGAAAATCAATTTAAAGTGAACCAATACTAGTTAATGCAATGCAATATATCAAATATATAATTATGCATTAAATCATTAAATCAACATTTGATTCAATGATCCGGTCATGTCGCACATAACCGACTAGAATCCAATGTATCGATTTATCGAATCAATGATTCGATAACTAGGTCATATCGAATATAACCAATCGAAACATATATCGCGAGAATGAAATGCGGTATCACATACACGCATTATTCTCGGTCCTGCACATATCTCATATGCGCTCCTATTTCGTTTCGCTTGAGCCAGGAAACCTCTGTGTAGGACTCTAAAGACTCGTCAATACGCCGGTAGCAGATGATGATCATATCAAGCATCCACAAGCCGCAAGCGGTCTGCTAAACGTAACGGCCATCTGGGTATTGAGCGATCAGAAGATCGACGAGCTAGCCCGCTCACACTCCTGTGAATCCAACCAGTAACACTTACCGTACAGTCCGGTCTCTTCGTCTGATATGTCGCATATCAAGTCTAGGGGTGGTAAACGTCAGACCCCAATAACCCGATAAGTCGTGCCGATGTGAGGCTTATAACGGGTCGAGAAACTACTGGTAACACTTACCAGCAAATCTCTGATCAGCCCTGGCCAGGGACTTCCCTGTTACGGCCAATCGAGCACTGCACAACATCAACTCCCAATACCGGGAGAGACGAAACCCCTCCTATCGCTCATTGCCTCCATGTGACTCGGGACTGTGCCCAAAAACCACCGTTTTGCACGTCCTCATGGACGTGGTAAGGTGGAGATCAAAGCACAGTGGGAATCACACAAGACTCTATGACGATCTTGGGTCTACAGACTAACCTGTACAAGTGTCACCTGAGAACTGCCATCTGACGTGAGGTATAATACCATCTGGGAGTTCTCGGTGAGTCCGTCCAGTGTACTCAGTCTCCACTGAGCACCCGTATACCATCTCTGATGTCAAACACCAATGGATATGGGATCATCCATCGCCCATCACATGGGTCGAGAAGCGTATACGCTAGTCTACACTGGTATATCGATGCCCCGTCTCGATACACCCACGACTAGGGACCTTAAAGGATGTACTTATTGACTACCATGTCCCCACTTGTATGATCTGCATCACAGTCCAGGTAGTCAAGTACATATCCTAAGGGCTTTACCAACATGTAACTATAAGACAGTATAAAGAGACAAGTGTACATGTTAAGATAAAGAGTAACCAGATAGCATACTATCATATCGAGCAAGAAAGTCATCTCTATATATGTCCAAGCATCCAATATAATATACATCATCTGTACAATACTGGCCTCTAGGGCATACATACAACTAACAATCTTCCACTTGCACTAGGGCCAGCTGCTGTAGTATCGCATACCGAGCATCCCGAAGAGTCTCTCAAACTGTATCTAGGGAATGGCCTTCGTGAGTGGATCCGCCGTGTTGTCCTTCGTGTCAACTCTCCTGGCCTCGATCTCCCGGCGATCAACTATCTCCCGGATCAGGTGATACCGCCTTAGAATATGTCTGGACCGCTGATGGGACCTGGGTTCCTTCACCAAAGCCACCGCTCCATTGTTATCGCAATACAAAGGTATTGGATGCTCAATGGATGGAACCACTCCAAGTTCAGTAATGAACTTCTTGATCCAGACAGCTTCTTTAGCAGCATCGTTGGCAGCGATGTATTCAGCCTCCATCGTCGAGTCTGCCACGGTTTCCTGCTTGGAACTCTTCCAGCTAACCGCCCCTCCGTAAAGGGTAAAGACAAAGCCCGACTGCGACTTAGAGTCGTCCTTATCACTCTGGAAGCTCGAATCAGTAAAGGACTCCACTTGGAGTTCTCCGTTACCATATACCAAGAACATATCTCTAGTCCTTCGTAAGTACTTGAGAATGCTCTTCACAGCTGTCCAGTGACTCTCTCCAGGATCAGCTTGATACCTGCTCACTACACTTAGTGAGTATGCTACATCGGGTCTGGTATATAGCATCGCATACATGATAGAGCCTACTGCCGAAGCATAGGGTATCCCTTGCATGCGAGCTCTCTCCAAATCTGTCTTGGGAGACATCTTTTTGGATAGAGTGACTCCAGAGATCGTGGGCAAGTTCCCACGCTTGGACTTTTCCATACTAAACCTCTTTAGTATGGTGTCAATGTACCTGGATTGGGACAATCCCAATATCCGTTTGGATCTATCTCTATAGATCCTAATCCCCAATATGCAGGAGGTATCACCAAGATCTTTCATCGAGAATCTTTGTGATAAGAAGAGCTTGACCGATTGCAGCATAGGAATATCATTTCCTATCAAGAGTATGTCGTCCACGTACAATACGAGGAAGACAACCTTACTCTTTGCCACCTTCTTGTTGATACAAGGTTCATCAGGATTTTTGACGAAATCAAACTCTTTGATAACGACGTCAAAGCAGATGTTCCAACTCCGCGATGCTTGCTTTAATCCATAAATGGATTTAAGCAGCTTGCACACCTTCCCGCTGCTCCCACTGTCTACGAAGCCCTCTGGCTGAGTCATGTACACGCACTCTTCTAAATCACCATTTAGAAAGGCGGTCTTAACATCCATTTGCCAGATTTCGTAATCATGATAAGCAGCGATGGCAAGCATGATCCGGATGGATTTAAGCATAGCCACTGGAGAAAAGGTCTCGTCATAGTCCACACCTGGTCTTTGACGAAAACCCTTTGCTACAAGTCTAGCTTTGAAAGTCTCCACTTTCCCATCTACACCAAGTTTTTTCTTGAAGATCCATTTGCTCCCAATGGGTTTTACCCCTTCAGGAGCAACTTCCAAAGTCCATACTTTGTTGGTGTACATGGATTCCATCTCGGACCGCATTGCATCCAGCCATTTCACTGAGTCCCTACTCGTGATGGCCTGCTCGAAGCCAGTTGGGTCATCATCCTCCATGATGCAATCCTTGCTCCCACCATCCATGAGAAAACCGTAGTATCTCTCAGGCTGGCGAGGAACCCTACTAGATCGGCGGAGAGCCTGGGGTTCATCGGGAACTACGGAATCCTCTGGCTCAACCAAATCTTCTGTTGTAGTCCGTATTGCTGGAACCTCTTCCAGTTCTACCTCAATGCCACTTATCTGTTTCATAAGAAAACTTTTTTCTAAGAAAGTGGTATGTCGAGAAACAAACACTTTTTGCTCCTCGGAGTGGTAGAAGATATACCTTCGCGAATGTTTGGGATATCCAACAAACTTACATAGAACAGACCTTGCCTCGAGCTTGTCCGGATTTTGTGTTTTAACATGGCCGGACAACCCCATATCTGAATAAAATTAAGACATGGTCTCTTGCCATTCCATATCTCATATGGAGTGGTAGGCACTGATTTGGTTGGAACTCTATTCAGTAGGTATGCAGCAGTCTCCAGTGCACATCCCCAGAAGGAAATAGGTAACTCAGCTGTACTCATCATAGAGCGCACCATATCTAATAGGGTGCGATTTCTCCGCTCCGATACACCGTTGTGCTGTGGTGTATATGGAGGAGTCAGCTGAGAGAGAATCCCATTCTCTTTTAGGAAGTCCAGGAATTCATTGCTTAAGTATTCTCCTCCTCGATCAGATCGAAGGATTTTAATATTTTTTCCGGTTTGGTTCTCAACTTCTTATTTATATTCCCTAAATTTCTCAAAAGCTTCTGATTTGTGTTTCATATGGAACACATACCCGAACCTAGAGAGATCGTCAGTGAATGTAATGAAGTATGAAGAACCATCCCTGGCATGTGTAGACATGGGACCGCATACATCACTATGTATCATTCCCAAGAGTTCGGTAACTCTTTCTCCGTGTCCCGTAAACGGAGTCTTGGTCATCTTGCCTTTGAGACATGACTGGCAAGTGTCATAAGATGAAAATTTGAAAGGTTTCAAATATCCATCTTTATGCAACTTAGCCAGTCGTGTCGCATTGATGTGACCTTGTCTACAATGCCACAAGAAAGAATCGTTCAGTTCTGAACTCTTCCTCTTGTGTGTGTTTGTTATACTCAGAACTGTTGATTGGTTTAGAACATAAATGCCATTGCGCAGCGTGCCTGATCCAACCAACTTTTGGTTATGGAAAATGTTCATAACATTGTCCTGTAATACAAAATTATATCTCTCTTTACTTAATAAAGAAACCGATATAATGTTGCATATCAGGTTCGGCATGTAATAGCATTCGTTCAGAACCAATGTATTACCAGTTGGTAATACAAGGTGATATTCCCCGACAGTCTTAGCTGCAACAATTGCACCATTTCCAACTCTAATGTCTTTATCACCTTCTCCAAGTTCTCTACCTTTCTTAAGCCCATGTAACTGATTACATATATGGGATCCTGACCCGGTATCCAATACCCAGGACGTAGAGCAAATGGAGAAACAGTTCTCAGTAACGAACACACCCGAAGAAAATGCATCTGCATGTACTTTCTTCATTCGGGTGGCATGGGAATCCTGGTATTCCCCTATATCCTGTTCATTCCTATAACTCTTATAAGAATGAACGGAACCAACGTTCCCCAGCACAGTATAACATGCGGGTTCGGTCAATACATCCATATTATTATCTTTATTAGGGCATGAAATGGTCGCTACCTGGAGAGAGAGAGAAGAAAACACTTTAGCGTATGCTCGTGCAAGATCAGATTGGTTATTATCTTATCTAATCAGGATGGCTCCCACTGCTTTTTATCAAATCTTCCTTCAAACCCTAAAAGGAAAGACTAGCCGGGATTAATTACACACTACAAGTTCGCCAATCTTTCAGCCAGGCCAGTGTCGGTACTTTGAGGGAGGTCCCCCGTGCTTTCGCACGAACCTAATTAATGTAAACCTCGTTTTCCCAGAGGCGTAACCCCGTTGACACCTTTCTAGACACCTACTTGATCAGCTAATTGCAATGTGTAAAACTCTCCCAGGAGTAACTCTTACTCGCAGCGGGTATCGGGATCCAACTATCTCATAGAAGGTATGCAATCTCATTGCAAATTTCAACACTTGAAATTCCCGATAATATTTTGCCCTTAGCGTCCTATGACCTTGACGGAGGCCAAACAACCCATAGTCCGCTAGTCAAGTTCAACCCGTCATTTCCTGATTGAATTAAACCCACCCGCACGACCCTTGACGGAGGCCAAACAACGCCGTAGGAATACCCTAATCCAATCGCATCATATGCAAACAGATAAGCACTAGTTAGCTACCGTACACTGCGCCTTGACGGAGGCCAAACTACCGCAGCACGAATACTAACTAGTACTTATCTGAAATGACGGAGGGCTACGCAGGTTTTTCATAAAAACCATGAGCGTATAGAACTTGATATCGTTGTAGAATCAAATGAAGTTTTGAAATGGAGTGATTTTGAGGCTTTTCTAGTTTTGCTAAAGGGGTCACTCCCGGTGAAGGGATCGTCGGCCCTTTCCTCGTCGAATGAGGTGCGGGATATATCATATATATCACTGTGCAAAGCAGAAACTATAGAAGCAATCAAAAGCAAACCGAGTGTGTAGCATCTGCCAGTTATTGCTAAAGGAGTCACTCCCAGTGAAGGGATCTCGGTCCTTTCCTCATCGAATAAGGTGCAGGATATATCATATATACCGCTGTGCAAAGCAAGAACTGTAGCTACCTGTTTTATTTTAAAATTCGATTCCACAACATCATAGGTTTCTTATCTTTCATTAATCACATTAATGAAGTCCCATCATTTAAATACCTAAACATCACAGATAGATATGACGTACACTTATGCCATCCGCATTCGCCTTGATGTCCCCTCGTGCACCGTTAGGTTAGGTAACTAACGACAGAGCAGGGCAGGGCTAGCGCGGGTGTAAAACATAAGTAACGTCTATATAATATATCATATATATTATATACTATATCCATCACAGAATCACAACACAGATATCGCAGCAGAAGAAACATATCAAATATTGGATATACTAGGACGTCCGTGTTTTCAATACGAGCCAGTATAAAACACGGATTCCACGGTCGTAATGGATAGCCAATCCCACACCCCTAGACCCTTACGAGAGCGGCAAGCAACCCTGCTAATTCTAGGGTTAGGAGACCCGGACTCGACTCCTCGAGTTGGTCTCCCACTGGACCCCAGAACCCGGTTACTTGTGCTCCCCTCCTTGGGTCTATCCTAATGCGGAAAAGTAAATAATATACAAAGGGTGACAACTTCCGCTACCTGGAAGTGCCCCAAATAAAAGAATATTACATACAAGTTTTTACATGAATGAAAATGAAAAACACTCATCTAACATAAAAAACCCCGGCTATTCGAACACGACGATCCAATATAACATATCCAGCAACACATAACATCACATGTCATCAACGTAAGTAAGTATGCATACCCCAATTGTCGTTGACGTATAGCAACGAAACCGGCGATATGAACATACTACACTTACGGTCACAGAAAAGAAAGTGTAAAACTACAACAATTGGAATCCGCAACCTCTTTAGACATCGCATGCCTAACAGATATAAATCCCGCATTTTAGTCTCATTATCGAAAACTCTTTTCAATATCATATGGGACTAAATTGCTAGATTTATAACATTCATTCAGTTATCTCATAACTACTTGTGAATTCCAATTATCGTATCCAATTCTGGACAAATAGAATATATTAAACTTTCCGATCGAACATTCGAACACCCAAGTTTTCTCGACACCGATCAACACATGAAATAGGTTCAAAGACATTCATTTCATGCCTCAGTACCAACGGTCCAGCCGTAGAAGGGTCAAGCCAACGCCTCACATGTGGCGCCGTACTGCCCCAAACCCGAAGGTTCAAAGGGCAGTTCAAGACGGTCACATAATCGAGTTAAGGTTTGTTGTCTTCTAGAGGGACCATCGCGGTACTTGCACTACTCAGAACGTGTTTAAACCACAGAGAAATCCAACATTTGGAAATCTCCCGACAGGAGAAAAATTGGGTATTTATATCCGGTCGAACTTTTTAACATATTCTAAAAATTATCCGGAAGTACACAAAGACGAAATTTGATACCCCAATCGAAACACCGAATCCCCAAAGCAACCCCAGAAAATTCAACTCTTGAATAAATTTTAAAAATTCCCAGAAAATCCAACACCAGAAAATATCAGTTACTGTGCAAAAATTATATAATAATTTAATAAAGCTGCCGCGGATCCGCCGCCTAAGGAGGCTTAGGCCGCGGATCCGCCGCGATTTAGACTGTTCATGAAGAAATTTTTGCACCGTAATTTATATATTTCCCTGCTGAATTTTTTAGCAATTTTTAATCTGGAAAAATCCCAGAATTTAGAAAAAGTCCAGAGAGCATCTTAAAGTGTGGTTTTCGAGTTCGATCGGGCTTCAAATTGCGTCTAGACTTCGCCTAAGGCTCTCGCTAGGCTCTGATACCACTGAAAGGTTCCTAGGCACCCTATAGAGGTCTCACAAGGCATCGAACATGCCATTTTACAAAAATTATTGGTGCCGAGAAACCCTAACACGGATCGTTTACTAGATGTTTAGGCGAAAAGATAAACTAGTTAACTACTTAACTAGAAGTGAGAAGCTACAACCTTTGTAGATCCGGATTTCCACTTCCTTAGCTCCACGTGGGTGTCCTCTCGCTGTCCATCATGAATCCCGAACCCAATCGTCGACTTCATCGGAGAAACGGGCGAGCTAGGTCGTCGGCTTCGTGTCAAAGACGATCTACGTCGAGGTGGCACTAGTTCAAGCTCCGACTTCACCAAGTTGTGAAACTTATGAAGAAAACACCCAAAACAACTTGGCAAGAGATAGAGGGTGAAGAAATAGGAGGTGGGTTCACTTTAGAATTGGATTTCACTCACTTATGCTCAAGTTGCCATTGATGGCATCTTGTTTTCTCTCTTGAAGAAGAAGGAGATGAAGAAGAAAGAATATGATAAGTATTGTGAAAAAGAATAATAAAATCAAATACTTATCATGTTCTAACCTAGGTTAAGTGTAGAGAATAAACCATGGTCACTTGAGAGGGTTAGGGTTAAGCATGAAGATAAGGATGGTTACAAAAGTTAAAGCTTCATGAAGCTTCAACTTAAAACAAAAAAAACCACCATTCTTATCATAATCCTTTTCAAATAAATAAATAAAAAAGGCAAAACCCTAATCATCTCTTAACCATGGTTTAATACTTCACACTTAACCTAATGAGCAAGCATCATCAAACATGATACAAAGATGTGCACAAAAGTATATCACATATACAACATGTACATCAAGTGAGAAAATCCATTTAAAGTGAACCAATACTAGTTAATGCAATGCAATATATCAAATATATAATTATGCATTAAATCATTAAATCAACATTTGATTCAATGATCCGGTCATGTCGCACATAACCGACTAGAATCCAATGTATCGATTTATCGAATCAATGATTCCATAACTAGGTCATATCGAATATAACCAATCGAAACATATATCGCGAGAATGAAATGCGGTATCACATACACGCATTATTCTCGGTCCTGCACATATCTCATATGCGCTCCTATTTCGTTTCGCTTGAGCCAGGAAACCTCTGTGTAGGACTCTAAAGACTCGTCAATACGCCGGTAGCAGATGATGATCATATCAAGCATCCACAAGCCGCAAGCGGTCTGCTAAACGTAACGGCCATCCGGGTATTGAGCGATCAGAAGATCGACGAGCTAGCCCGCTCACACTCCTGTGAATCCAACCAGTAACACTTAACGTACAGTCCGGTCTCTTCGTCTGATATGTCGCATATCAAGTCTTGGGGTGGTAAACATCAGACCCCAATAACCCGATAAGTCGTGCCGATGTGAGGCTCATAACGGGTCGAGAAACTACTGGTAACACTTACCAGCAAATCACTGATCAGCCCTGGCCAGGGACTTCCCTGTTACGGCCAATCGAGCACTGCGCAACATCAACTCCCAATACCGGGAGAGACGAAACCCCTCCTATCGCTCATTGCCTCCATGTGACTCGGGACTGTGCCCAAAGACCACCGTTTTGCACGTCCTCATGGACTTGGTAAGGTGGAGATCAAAGCACAGTGGGAATCACACAAGACTCTATGACGATCTCGGGTCTACAGACTAACCTGTACAAGTGTCACCTGAGAACTGCCATCTGACGTGAGGTATAATACCATCTGGGAGTTCTCGGCGAGTCCGTCCAGTGTACTCAGTCTCCACTGAGCACCCGTATACCATCTCTGATGTCAAACACCAATGGATATGGGATCATCCATCGCCCATCACATGGGTCGAGAAGCGTATACGCTAGTCTACACTGGTATATCGATGCCCCGTCTCGATACACCCACGACTAGGGACCTTGAAGGATGTACTTATGGACTACCATGTCCCCACCAGTATGATCTGCATCACAGTCCAGGTAGTCAAGTACATATCCTAAGGGCTTTACCAACATGTAACTATAAGACAGTATAAAGAGACAAGTGTACATGTTAAGATAAAGAGCAACCAGATAGCATACTATCATATCGAGCAAGAAAGTCATCTCTATATATGTCCAAGCATCCAATATAATATACATCATCTGTACAATACTGGCCTCTAGGGCATACATACAACTAACAATTCGGTCCCCGAATTAAAATTAACTACTAAGCGTACCTTCAAAGAGATGAGGGAATTTCTTCCGCATCTCGCTTTCGGCCTCCCAAGTGAACTCCTCACTAGTTGGGCTACTCCAAAGAACCTTCACAGACGGCAAGACCCTTGACGGAAGTTTCTTCACCTGCCGATCCAAAATAACTACCGGCTGCTCGGTGAATGAAAGATCGCGCTCAAACTGAACGGTCTCGTGCTGAATCATGTGAGAAGGATCATGAAGGTATCTACGAAGCATCGACACATGGAAAACAGGGTGAACATCCAGAAAACTAGGAGGGAGCGCCAAACGATAAGCAACAGAACCTACTCGCTCAAGGATCTCGAAAGGACCTATAAATCTGGGACTGAGCTTCCCCCTCTTACCAAATCGCATAACGCCCTTCATCGGAGAAATCCTCAGGAATACATGATCTCCCACCGTGAACTCAAGTCTGCGACGACGACGGTCGGCATAAGACTTCTGCCTGCACTGGGCTGCTCTCATCCTGTCCTGAATCAGCTGGATCTTCTCCGTAGTCTCCTGAACTAGCTGGCGTCCCAAAACCAGATTATCACTAAGTTCGGTCCAACAGACTGGCGATCAACACTTCCTACCATATAAGGCCTCAATAGGTGCCATCTGAATAGTCTCCTGAAAGATGTTGTTGTAGGAGAACTCAATCAACGGCAGGTGACAATCCCAACTGCCACCAAAATCAAGCACACATCCATGGAGCATATCCTTCAGAGTCTGAATAGTCCGCTCCGACTAACCATCGGTCTGCGGATGAAAAGCGGTACTAAAACTCAACCGGGTACCCAAACCTTCCTGAAGCTTCTGCCAAAGACGGCTAGTAAACTGGGTACCTCTGTCGGATACTATGCATGTGGGAACACCGTGCAAATGCAAAATCTCATTTATATACAGCTGTGCATACTGAGCATACCCGAAAGTGGTCTTCACTGGAAGGAAGTGAGCTGCTTTCGTCAACCGGTCAACAATCACCCAAATGGAGTCATACCCCCTTCTGGTCCTGGGTAGACCCATAATGAAGTCCAAGGAAATCTGCTCCCATTTCCACTCTCAAATGGGTAAATGCTGCAACTCTCCAGCCGGTCTCTGATGCTCAGCCTTGACTTGCTGACAAGTCAGGCACCTCGAAACGAAGTCCGAAATATCGTGTTTCATCCCTTCCCACCAGTAAAAATCCCTCAGATCATGGTACATCTTGGTGGAACCTAGATGAATGCTAAAGGCCGACTGATATGCCTGCTCTAGGATCTCGCGTCTCAACCTATCAGCATCTGGTACACATAAGCAAGTCCCGCATCGTAGCACATCCTGGTCTTCAATCATGAACTTCGAAACTGTACCCTGTCGAACAAGCTCAAGAATCTCGTACAAACGGGCATCACTGGGTTGCGTCTCACGGATACAATCAAATAGTAGTGGACGAGCGCGGACATGAGCAAGCAGTCCCCCAGTGGATATGAACTCGAATTGCACTTTACAATCATACAAGAGCTGCCAATCTGCAGACGACTGATGCTGAACTGCGCTCAACTGGGACAAGCTACCCCCTGGCCTACGACTCAAAGCATCAGCCGCCATATTCGCCTTGCCTGGGTGATAAAAGATCTCGCAATCATAATCCTTCACTAGCTCCATCCATCGGCGCTGTCTCAGGTTCAGATCCCGCTGCTGGAAGATATACTTCAAACTCTTGTGATCCGTGAAGATCTTACAAGACTCTCCGTACAAGTAGTGTCTCCAAATCTTCAACGCAAAGACTGCCGTGGCCATCTCAAGATCATGAGTGGGGTAATTCTGCTCGTGCTTCTTCAGCTACCTAGAAGCATACGTAATCACCCTATCATGCTGCATCAAAACACAGCCGATCCCCACTCGAGAAGCATCACAAGAAACAACGTAGCCGCCTGATCCAGAAGATAAAGAAAGAACTGGTGCTGTCGTCAACCGAGCCTTCAACTGCTGAAAACTCTGCTCGCACGCATCAGTCCAAAGAAAAGGAACTCCCTTCCGGGTCAGTCCAGTCAACGGTGCAGCGATACTCGAGAAATCCTGCACAAAACGGCGATAATAACCAGCTAAGCCCAAAACACTGCGGACCTCAGTCACCGATACAGGTCTGGGCCAAAGCTGTACAGCCTCGATCTTCCTCGAGTCCATGAGAATACCATCACCAGTCACCACATGACCCAGGAAGTCAACTCTATCAAGCCAAAACACGCACTTTGAGAATTTCGCATACAGCTGCTGCTCTCTCAATATCTGCAAAGAAATCCTCAAGTGCTGCACATGCTCCTCACGACTCCTAGAGTAGACTAGTATGTCATCAATAAACTGGTCGAGGAACGGCCTGAAAATCCAGTTCATCAGATCCATGAACGCTGCTGGCGCATTGGTGAGTCTGAACGACATCACCAAAAATTCATAGTGCCCATAGCGCGTACGAAAAGCAGTCTTCGGAATGTCATCATTCCGAACCTGCAACTGATGATATCCCGAACGCAAATCAATCTTTGGAAAATGTTTCGCACCTTGGAGCTGATCAAATAAATCGTCAATGCGGGGTAAAAGATACCTGTTCTGCACCGTAACTCGATTCAACTGACGATAATCCACACATAGCCTCAAACTGCCGTCCTTCTTCTTGACGAACAGAACAGGAGCTCCCCACGGCGAAACACTCGGACGCACAAGTCCCAAATCAAGCAACTCATGCAATTGATCTTTAATCTCTCTAAGCTCTACCGGAGCCATCCGATAAGGCGGTATAGAAATAGGCTCCGTGCCACGAATCAGATCAATGCAAAACTCAATATCGCGCTCTGGCGGCAACCCAGGTAAATCATCGGGAAACTCTCGCACGGTAGAAACCTGGTCCAACGACTCCACCGTGGCTCCAGTATCTTGAATGAAAGCCAAGAATCCCGGACATCCCCTCTTCAAAAGCCGACTAGCGCACAGGACAGAAATCAAGCTGTGAGGGGCGGCACCACGGTCCCCCCTGCACAACAAAACTGACTCGCCGGGAAAACAAAATCTAACTGTCTTCTCATGGTAGTCCACGGACGCATAACAAGTATCTAGCCAATCCATGCCCAACAAAACATCGAAGTCCAACATCTTAAGAAGGATCAAGTCGACGGACAGATCTTTGTCTCCTAAACGGACAGCACACGATCGGAACACGTGTCGCAAAACAAATGACTCTCCCACAGGAGTAGTCACGACAAGTGGCTGATCCAGCAAACACGACTCTCGGCCTAACCTTGGCACGAAGTGTGTAGAAACCTACGAATGCGTAGATCCCGGATCAAAAAGAACATGTGCATCAAAAGAACATACGGAAAGGGTACCTGAAACCACAGCATTGGACGCCTGAGCACCCTGGTGAGTCAAGGCAAAAACCCGAGCATGCCTTCTACCGGCTACTGGGTATCCCCTGCCTCTGCCACCTCATCCTCTCGGTACAAAACCACCGTGACCATGACCTCTCTGAGCAGGAGTCTGACGCGGCGTAAAAACAGGAATTAGAGGCAACGCTCTCTAAGGCGGAGAAGGTGGTAAGGTAACCTGGGGTACTGCTGGCCCTCTTTGACGTACCACGGTACAATCCCGAACAAGGTGATGTAGACTGCCACACCCAAAGCATCCATAAGACGGTCGCTGGCTCTCCTGGGAATAAGAACTGAATAACTGGCCACGTCCCACGTCTCTGCTACTCCCCGAGTCTGAAGGAACACTGCCTCGGCGTGCAAACCTCTGTCTCCGTGCTGGTACATCCGTACGAGTCCTCTTCGGTTCCGGAACAACCGATGACTCAGCTAGACGCTCCTCCACCAATAGAGCTGAATCGACAGTTGCCGCATACGTGTCGCAATGTTGAATGCTGATGGCTAGGAACAACTGGGTAAGTAGGCCTCGAACAAACCTCTTCACGCTCATCTCCTCAGTCGCCACCAGGTACGGAGCATACACTTACAGCTCGGTAAACAACACATCATACTCAGACACCGTCATCCCCGGAGTCTGACGTAACGACTAAAATTTGCGCGTGATGGATATAGTGCCCTCATAGTCAATTATTGGATCACAGGCACGTGATTGCAATGATTGAGGGATGACCTATGCCAGTAGGACAGTCTTACTCAAGATGATAGTATGCTATCTGGTTTATCTTTATCATCGTGTACTGCTTTAGGTGATCTTACTGGTCACTATTACGCATTGATAGAGCCCTTAGGATTCTTGCTCGACGGCCAGCAGTATGATGGCGATCATATACGTGGGAGCTGGTAGTCTATAAGCACATCCTTAAAAGGTCCCTAGTCGTGGGAGTTTTCGAGACAGGGCATCGATACTCCAGAGTAGACTAGTGTATACAGTCGAGACCCCGACGAGGGGCGGTGGCCAGTCTCACAGGCCACTCGTGTCAGTTGGTTCACCTAAGATGTATACAGGTGCTCATTGGGTTATGAGTACACCGGACAGGACTCGCCGGGAACATGCTAGTTGGTTTTATACCTGACGTCGGATAGCAGTTTCCTGGTGACATGTGTACAGGTTAGTTCATCGGCCTAAGATCGTCATTTGTCTCGTGTGAGTTCCCACTGTACTTTGATTACTACCCTACCACGGCTCAAAGGAGTCGTACAAATAGGTTTTAGTTGGGTACAGTCCCAAGCCAAATGGAGACAGTGAGCGGATCTGCAGGGGTTTGTCTCTCCCGGTATTGGGGGTGAGGTCGCGCTATGTCTAGGAGAGCTATTACACGAAGTCCTTAGCCAAGGCAGGAGATTTAATGGTAGGTATTCCAGTAGTATCACAGGGTGTTCTGGGCTACACTCCGACACGACTTGTACCGCTTTTGGGGGTCTGACTTTTACCAATCCTCTAGGCCCGCCATGCGATGCTTATAGACGAACGGACCGAACTATACGGATATTGTCACTGACAGGCTTAGTAGGGTGTCAGGATATGTTCGCTCATTGACCTCCCTTTTAGTCAATACCCGGTAGCTCGTTACGTACGGCTAATACGTCTAACGTGCTACTGGTTAAATCCACAGCCAAAGTATTGACGAGTCTTTAGAGTCCCCCACAGACAGTTTCTCAAGTTTTGGGCAAAACGTTGTAGAGGCCGTATGGATTTATGGCAGGATTCGAACGTACACGTGCACGTGTTATGGATCGGATGGATAATACTAGCGGGCTTTTGTTTAAGCCGGATCCTAGTATTATACAGTGTAGATTTTGTCTCATTGCATTTGTATTCGGTCGGAATACAAATGCGGGTATGTATATACAGTCACGGGGTTATCCAGTAACTTGTTACCCGATCGCTTTTTGAAGTTGCCAGTTTGCATTACGTTTCGACCATTTTTCCTTTGTTCCTTCTTGGCTGAAATTCCTTTGATGGGAGGGGATTATTTGCAAATGTGCAAATTAGCAATGTGGAGGGTGTTTTTTGTAAGTGGTTGCTTCATGATGGTTCTAGATTGACTTTGACTTCCTTTGTTCATCATGACTTCCTTTTTGGTTATGGGATTAGGATGAGTTTTTGTGGTGATCATGATTGCTCATCATCACCCACTCTTTTCTCTTATGCTCACCCACCTTGTATATGCTCACCCCCCTCTTCCTTTTATCATGGCCGGACACTATTGTGGAAGTAGGGATTTTCATTTTTTGGTATGAGGATTTTTGGTTCATTTCATGGAAAAAGAAAAATCCTCAAGCTCATTCCTCTTGCTCATTTTTCCTCCACATCAAAATGACAATTTCATTAACCCCTCGAGACATAGCATTCTACACTCAGTCTACATCAATCTTGGATACATCGGCTTGCCAACTTCGTGTCCGAGTTGCCTCGGTGCAGAGGTGGGAGCCCGTAAAATGACTTCTTGATGTGGTGCCCTTTCCGACGAGGAGAACAAGACAGGAGATGCCGCGAGGAGCTTGGGATGGAGGACGAAGACCGAAGGACACGAATCGCTCGGTATAGCACTCTACCCTTTCTCTAGTTAGCTAGTAGTAGGTTAATGGTCCGATCCGGGTTTATAGTCCGCGGTAGCGCAGGTTTCTAGTTAAAGAAAAGTTTTTTGTTTCCGCATTTTGGCCTCGGACAGACGGCCGGGGCGCTGCCGTGCACTTACATAGTATCAGAGCCACGCCATTAACCTTTACTAGCTTGCTCTAACGTGTTTACAAGTTCGATCGAACGAATTTCCAAAAACCACATTTTCCAAGCATCAGTTTCTGTCGAAATTTTTTAATTGTCAAAAAATTATTTGGTATATTGCAGAAACATGTGCAGGCTTTTTCAAAAGAACTGAAGAAATTTGGTCGGCTGATTTCACTATAGCACGGCAGATCCACGGCCGTAACCACATTTTGGCCGCGGATCCACCGCCGTACTGTATCCATAGTGCACCAAATTTCTTCAGTAGGTCTCTGTGTTGGAATTGGGGTTTTTAGTATATTCTGTTTGGGCCCAGATTTATTTTGTGTACTGAGTATTGTACTTGGGGCCCACTTCGGGAATTTTTGTCGATCGAAAATTTTAACTATGTTAGTTCACAGTATTTACATTATATCTGCGACCGTGAAAGTCATTTGATCGGTAAATCCTGTCTAATTGCTATAGTTCTTTTAGACGGATTTGCGAACGTGACATTCACGTTGATGTTCTATGTTGTGCTGCGATGTTGCGGATTTGTCGTGGTGGATAGCCTCGATGCAATGGCAGTACAGTTTGGTTGTATATGTACATTTGATATTGCGGGGCGAGCGTCCGACATGTGGACTGCCGTCACTGCCTTTTTGTATAATATTCTTTTGGGGCACGACCGGGCTGAGGTCGATATACCCGTTGTATTTTTTACTTTCTGTACTAGGATTAACCAGCGGTGGGGTGCACGGATAGCCGAGTACTAGAGGCCAACGAGCCCGCATCTCATGGCGTTGAGACGGAGGGGGCTCTACTCTAGAATTGGCGGGCTATTCGCCGCACTCGTAGGGGTACAGGTTGACCCAAGGAGGGGTGCTCAAGTTACCGGATTCCGTGAAGTGCTGGGTGGTCCATTCACGTTGTTGAAAGGGGGCTGCCTCGCTTCAGGTTTTGGCGGGTTACTTGCCACGCCCATAGGGTTCTAGGATTTCATTGCACAGGTTATCCACACGACCAGGGGAACGTCGGGTTTCAGTAGCGGCTCTATGAAACCCGGGGATCCCAGATTATCTGTATTGTTCTGTGATGCTTATTACATTTCTGTGATGTTGCATTTTATCACGCCTTGAGCTAATATTATATATTGATATATATACTAGTAGATATTGTATATGTTTTACACCCGCGCTAGTCCAGTCCCCGCTCTGTCGTTAGTTAAGTAACCTAACGGGTGATGACGGGACCCAGTGGCGAATGCGGATGGCATATACGTACATCGTATTTTCGTTCTTTGTTGTTGTGATCAATTGATGGGACTACGTTGATTCGGATCAATGCAAACTAAACAAACCTATTCTGATGTGGTTGGAACATTTTTCAAAAAAAGCTGTTATTGCAAGGACGTTTTCTTTTGTTATGCACAGTGGTATTCAGTTGGAATATCCTGCACCTCAGTCGACGAGGCAAGGGCCGAGATCCCTTCACTGGGAGTGACCCCTTGGACAGAAGTTTGCGTCACGATAATAACTTCACTATAGCCAATTGCCTTTTTGCTTTGCATCGTGGTATTCAGTTGGAATATCCCGCAGCTCATTCTACGGGGAAAGTGTCGAGATCCCTTCACCGGGAGTGACCTCTTTAGCAAAGGTTTTCGCCACTATATTGTTATAAAAAGCTATGCGGTTCCTTCAACGATATCAAGAAGGTTTTTCGCCAAAAACCAGCCGTAGCCCTCCGTCATTTCTTACGGGTATTATTTAGTATTCGTGCTGCGTTTGTTGCATAAATGGGATTGGTTAAGACAGCCGTGCGGCCTTGTTGACCTAGTCAAGGGCACGTACGGGTGGGTTTAATGCAGTCCAGAATAATGACGGGTTGAACTTGACTAGCAGTTTATGGTTTGTTGACCTAGTCAAGGTCATAAGCCGCTTGGGGTAAAACACACATCGGGAGTTTCTAAAGAAACTAAAACTTGCCAGATATGCGCATACCTTCTGGAGTGTGATAACGTGAGTTGATTCCATCACGTTATCATGTGATGATAGTTGGATCTTGATTCCCACTGATGAGTTGGTTTACTCCTCGGGTGATCCCGACTAATTCTTCTTTCAGGTTTGGAGGGGAATTTGAGGTTACAGTGGGAGGTTTCCAGATTAGATAAAGTGATAACCATTCTGATCTAGGTTAGAGTGCACGCTGAGTGTTTCTTTTCTCTCTCTCTTTGGCAGCGACCATAGCCCGACCCTTGATTTTGACTCAGTGACCAAGTTAACCGAACCTTCTTAAAACACTGGCTTTTGGATTGTCCGAGTTGCATACCTCATTGCAACTCCTACTCTTACCCTTTTCTCTAGAACACCCCGTATTACTACAAACTTCCACTTCCATTGGATAAAACCATCGTATGGTTATATACGAACTCGAAGGAACTTCTTCCAGATTCCAGGATGGTTTCTGGTTCTGGAGAAAACGAATAGGACTATTCAGTTGTCTTTTTCTTCCACCTTCTCTCAAGTTGCGAGTGCTCCTTGGATTAGGACGGTACACCTATTACGCTTATTGGATAGTCTTCTTCCAAACCATAAGCTGGTGCCGAACGGTAGGGAATGAAGAAAACCATTTAACCTAAAAGCTGTGCAGAAGGTATTAAGTAAAGACAAATAAAGGGATTAGTAAGAGGGCAAAGTAAACTGCGACTGCTATTCACGACCAAACCAAGTATTTCTTCGCCAATCCTACATCACCTTTGTATTTCTCCGGAACACTCCGTATCACTACGAAGATCCACAGTTTATTGGATACTCCATCGTATGGTTATATACGAACTCGAAAGAAACTTGTTCCAGTTCGGGGATGGATTCTGGTTCAGGAGAAATAGGAATAAGGTTTTATTCAGCTGTCTTTAATCCTCACCTTCTTTCAGGTTGCGAGTGCTCCTAGGATTAGAACAGTACACCCATTATGCTTATTGGGTAGTCTTCTTCCAAACCATAGCCTGGTGTCGAACGGTAGGGAAGGAAGAAAACTATTTGGCCTAAAGGGGTGTACAAAAGGTAATGACTAAAGACATATAAAGGGATTTGGAGAGATGGCAAAGAAACACACGGTTACAGTTGTGAATCTGATAATGGAAGAGGCATTACTAGGAATACCCGGATACCCCTTCGAAACATATTCATGTTTCGGTTTCACTGTGTATTGTTAATAGAAAACTGATTTCCCAATTAGACACTTGCTCCAGGGTATGTATTTACTAGGTTTGATTCTCACATCTGTATGGTTTTACAGATGATGAGTGGGAGTAAGTTATTGGGAATTGGGTGATCGTCCTCATTATATCGGAATTCGTTGTAATTGTTGATATTTGAGAAAATCACCAGGGTTGTTTGCCGGGCGGCAAATATTTGGTTTTGAATATCCGTTATAATGCCCCAATTTCAAATTGATATATCTGTACGTTTATTTTTATAAAGTGAGATATAACGTTTTGAAATTATGTCTATGACATTTACCTATATCAGTGGATGGTTAGGAAAGGAGCATTGAACAGCGGTGTAATTCTTCATAACCATAGTACAGTTTTCAACCTACGACGCATAGGGTTTGAGTTATTCAACTCAGGGGACTTATACCGAGTATTGTATGTTGTCCAGTGTCCATTAAGACAGAGGGGTTGGTACTCGTGCTGTATTCTGTTTACTTGTGACTTCTTTAGTTCTTAGATATGTGTTTCGTAGAAATGCAAGGTCCAAGTTTTGAGAAGTTATAGGTATAAGAATAAAGTAGAGAACCAAGTGTTGCAAGTATCAGGATTCTTCAAGGTGATCGAAGATGTAGATACTTGTGTATAGTATTCAGTTGATAGTAATGATTAAGAGAACTTGCTTCTCTTTCAGGTTACTCATAATTAGAAGCACTCCTAAGTTGAGCAATGCTGATCGGCCTCCTTCCATTTAGTTGACATGCACTGGAGACAGCTGCATGATTTGAATCTGGTTCCAATTAAATCAGTGTCTCTGTTTCTATATTGGATATAGAACAGTTCATATCTTAACGATATTAAGGTACGGGGAGTTGTCCAGCTTATGCTTAAAACCAGACTCTGGAAAACTCAAGGCATGTTTCTGTAATGGCTGTTTGTGGGTTGACCCGGGCTATGACGAGGGTTGATTTTCTACCATCTGGAATATCAATAGTGATATTGTTCTTGACTCGCCACAGTTTTGATAAAAATGGATTTTTTCAGAAAAACAGTAGTGGGAGTATGGTAGAACTGGAAGTGACTTCATAACCACAAACGATTACTGAAAATTTGATAAGAACCTAAAAGATTCAATTTGGATTGTCTTTCCATTGGCCACTCCGCAGATTTGGTGGGTAACCTCAGGCACTCGAGAGGTACTTCGGTATGCTCAAAGACGGTGACAGGGAGGTTCTTGTTTACCCAGACTTGCCGATGCTGTTGTTCCAGACTGTGATAATCGGCAGGAGAATGAGTATAGCGTCGTTCTGAACCAGCTTTAGAAGTGCTCGTTTATATGACTCTGCCAGAGGGTTTTCGTATTCAGTGGGAGTAGCGGAAGCATTGGTGGACAGGTAGCTTATGTCTATTTATAGACTAAAGCCGATATAGCGGAGATAGATCATCTATTTCTGATGTGACAGTCATAGGTTTGACTTCATCAGAATAGGGGATGGATCTGTTAAGAAGGTAGTAGGGTGTGATGTCCAGGTATTTATATGACATACACAGAGTAGGAAGTGAAGTTCCTATACTACAATCGGTTATACTTTGGTTGTCACACAGTGGTTTCTCCACATAAGGCTTGGATATTATATCATACATTCTGGTTACTAGATCTATGGTTTTAGATCTAGATTTGGGAAGTGTCCCAATCAGGGTACTTAGACTCCATTCTAAAGGTATTTAGAATGGACGACTCCTGGCACGGTAGTGTACCTGCAGGTGATGTAGTCACCCTCTCTAAAGGTGTCTTACAGACTAAAGGGGAGAGGCATGTGCATGATTGGCAGATCACTTGCTTAGGCAATTGAGTCAATCATGAGATGTCAAGTACCATACCAGATATTGTTTTTGCATGAGATGCAGTAAGTTGATATTGATCGAATTCTGGAGAAACATTCGGAAGCAGTTTTAGAACATAAGTGGATGTTCTGGGGATATGATAACAACAGCCTCTTTTAGGAGACAGTTATCATTCCAGGCTTCCAAAGTGACCTGGATGACAGAGTGACTGTCAGAGTTACAGTTTTCCCTCTGACGAGGGGCAGTATTTTGGACAGGTGGTCCAAGCGGATACTGAGGGAGGCATGGCGCAGGATACTGATTGAGTTCAGTCGACGACACAGTCTATGAAGTTTGGATTTGGAGTTCATATATGAACTTGGTCCCATCAGACATCCTAACATATTCTAAGACAGGTATTGCTCATTTCGGGAGATGGCTTTCTCCGTGAACTTGAGATTAAGAGAGACATAGAAAGAAACATCAGAGCGGATCCACTCACTGAGGCCATTCCTCGAATGCATTAGTTTCGCAAACGGGTTTTGTGAGACTGATTAGTAGAGGAGTTGGGTGTTCGGTATCACATGGGCTATGAGTATGCGACATTGCAATAATTAGCCTTGAGTGCAAATGGGAGATTGTTGGATATAGTGCCCTCAGAGTGAATTATTGGATCACTGGCACGTGATTGCAATGATTGAGGGAGGACCTATACCGGTAGGACAGTTTTACTCAAGATGATAGTATGCTATCTGGTTTATCTTTATCATCGTGTACTGCTTTAGGTGATCTTACAGGTCACTATTACGCGTTGATAGAGCCCTTAGGATTCTTTCTTGACGGCCAGCAGTATGATGGCGATCATATACGCGGGAGCTGGTAGTCTATAAGCACATCCTTAAAAGGTCCCTAGTCATGGGAGTTTTCGAGACAGGGCATCGATACTCCAGAGTAGACTAGTGTATACAGTCGAGACCCCGACGAGGGACGGTGGCCGGTCTCACAAGCCACTGGTGTCAGTTGGTTCACCTAAGATGTATACAGGTGCTCATTGGGTTATAAGTACACTGGACAGGACTCGCCGGGAACATGCTAGTTGGTTTTATACCTGACGTCGGATAGCAGTTTCCTGGTTACATGTGTACAGGTTAGTTCATCGACCTATTTGTCTCGTGCGAGTTCCCACTGCAGTTTGATTACTACCCTATCACGGCTCAAAGGAGTCATGCAAACAGGTTTTAGTTGGGTACAGTCCCGAGCCACATGGAGACAGTGAGCGGATCTGCATGGGTTCGTCTCTCCCGGTATTGGTGGTGAGGTCGCGCTGTGTCTAGGAGAGCCATTACACGAAGTCCTTGGCCAAGGCATGGTAGGTATTCCAGTAGTATCTCAGGGTGTTCTGGGCTACACTCCGACACGACTTGTACCACTTTTGGGGGTCCGACTTTTACCAACCCCCTTGGCCTGCCATGCGATGCTCATAGACGAACGGACCGGAATGTACGGATATTGTCACTAACAGGCTCAGTAGGGTGTCAGGATGAGTTTGCTCATCGACCTCCCTTTTGGTCAATACCTGGTAGCTCGTTACGTACGGCTAATACCTCTGACGTGCTAGTGGTTAAATCCATTGCCAAAGTATTGACGAGTCTTTAGAGTCCCCCGCAAACAGCTTCTCACGTTTCGGGCGAAACGTTGTAGAGGCCGTATGGATTTATGGCAGGGTTCGAACGTACACGTGCACTTGTGCACGTGTTATGGTTCGGACGGATAATACTAGCAGGCTTTGGTTTAAGCCGGATCCTAGTATTATACAGTGTAGGTTTTGTCTCATTGCATTTGTATTCGGTCGGAATACAAATGTGGGTATGTATATACAGTCGCGGGGTTATCCAGTAACTTGTTACCGGATCGCTTTTTGAAGTTGCCAGTTTGCATTACGTTTCAGCCATTTTTCCTTTGTTCCTTCTTGGCTGAAATTCCTTTAATGGGAGGGGATTATTTGCAAATGTGCAAATTAGCAAAGTGGAGGGTGTTTTTTGTAAGTGGTTGCTTCATGATATTTCTAGATTGACTTTGACTTCCTTTGTTCATCATGACTTGCTTTTTGGTGATAGGATTAGGATGAGTCTTTGAGGTGATCATGATTGCTCATCATCACCCACTCTTGTCTCTTATGATCCCCACCTTGTTTGTGCTCCCCTCCCCCCCCCCCCACTCTTCCTTTTATCATGGCCGGCCACTATTGTGGAAGTAGGGATTTACATTTTTTGGTGTGAGGATTTTTTATTCATTTCATGGAAAAAGAAAGATCCTCAAGCTCATTACTCTTGCTCATTTTTCCTCCACATCAAAATGGCAATTTCATTAACCCCTTGAGACATAGCATTCTACAATTAATCTACAGCAATCTTGGACACTTCGGCTTGCCAACTTCGTGTCCGAGTTGCCTCGGTGCAGTGGGAGGAGCCCGTAAAAAGACTTCTCGATTGGGTGCCCTTTCCGACGAGAAGAACAAGACATGAGATGCCACGAAGAGCTTGGGATGGAGGTCGAAGACCGAAGGACATGGATCGCTCGGTATAGCTCTCTACCCTTTCTCTAGTTAGCTAGTAGTAGGTTAATGGTCCGATCCGGGTTTATAGTCCGCGGTAGCGCCGGTTTCTAATTAAAGAAAAGTTTTTTGTTTCCGCATTTTGGCCTCGGACAGACGGCCGGGGCGCTGCCCTGCACTTACAGCGCGCTCGCGCATCCCTGACGCTCGGTGGAAGAAAAGGGGTGAGAAACACCGTAACAAACTCAGCCCAGGTCATAAGAGCAAGACCCACGGCTCTGCCCTTCTCTAATGACTCACACCACTTCTGGGCCAGACCCTCCAGACGAAAACTGGCAAACTCCACCCATCTCTCATCGGAGCATCGGAGTGAACGAAAAATCCTGGCCATCCGGTCGATGAACGACTGCGGATCCTTAGTAACATCTGTACCAGTAAACAACGGAGGCCTCAGCCTCATAAAATCTGTCAGTGACACGGCAATAACCTCCGTAGCTATAACAGCGACTACCGGAACTGTAGGTACCATCGTGGTCCCCGCAACGGGTGGAACAACTGCCTACCCTTGCGCTCGGATAGTCTCTACTAAAGTCCCCACTATCTGGCGCAGATCCTGCATACCAGCTCAAATCATAGCAATGTGCTCCGGTACAACAGGCGTAGTGCCCTGGTCATTCCTCGCCTCAGACGAGTCAACTCTGACCACGGCCCTCGTGGCCACTCTCTGTGCCCTCGTAGTCTTCGGCGGCATATGGGCTGGAAATTGAAACAAGGTTCGATAAGGAAACAGGAATCGAATCACAAGGATGTATATCATCACGGAAGAATATCAATCAACAAGTCCTAAGGTCGCTTAGGCGGAGTACCGTTTCGTAAGTATGCCGCGGAAGATACACACGCTACGTCACTCTGCTTAAGCTACCTACTCCATCATACCAAGGTCATCCTATACTCCGAAAGGTAAAATCTAACGCTCTGATACCATCTTTGTCACGACCCGAAATTTGGCCCGTAACCGGAACTTAAACTACGTAACGTCTACAGGCGTACGCAACTCAAGTAAGCCGAAACCCAGAAATCTAAACCACCCAAATCTGGATCAACGGAGAAAACATAGTTTTAACATTTGGAAATCACAAGTAAAATCTCTAACTCTAGTTTTCTTTCTTAAAAATTTCGGCAGCATCTCCTTTGTAAAAACTAACCCCGAAAACGGGTACAACATAGATAATATAAAAACATCCCAAACGGGAGCAAAATCACGCCCAACGGCGGAGACAATCACTACAACGAGTATACGACACCGAAGCGAAGAAATAACAAAGGAAAGACTGCAATAAGAAGTAAACTTTCCAACATAACCGGCTTCCACGAGCACGGCACCCCAAAGTCACCAAAATAATACAACACTGAATCCTCACAAGTCGTCTCTAAGTCATATACAAACATTGGTAGATGGAGAATACTATATCCAACAAAAAGATATACAATGTACAAGCAGATGACCGCAAACCCATCTAAAAGCAAAGGCCTCACTGCTTAATGTAGCGGTATCCGCAAAAGTAGTGATGATAAGACGCCCTTCCGCGACTACTCTGAGGGAAAGTCCTGCAAAACACTGTGGCACAACGGGGGTGAGTTGCCAACTCGTGAATAGTAAATAATATCATACTATAATCGCAGGTATGCACGAACAACGATCTACCTATCACATGTAATATTATAGCATAAGTATGATAAGTGAATATGCAACAATCATGTAAATGTACATCATTAGGATACTACAACTACATGAAGCAATGCATAACCACAATAATCCTGAGTGTGTGGGGTGAAACAATAAAATCTCATGTAAAATCCTCAGCATGGAAAAACACCAATGTCCCTCACTGACACATCAAATCCCAAATCCTCAGGCACCGCATCCACAGATCGGCCCTCACATCATGTAAGTCTCATGGAACCTGAGTGTCTATCATCGGCACCCGAAACATCATGAAAACATATACATGTAAGTATATATATATAAGGATATCAACCACGTATGTTCACAGACCATACGTAAAAATCATGGAAACCTGAGTGTCTAACACCGACACTCAAAACATCATGAAACCCGTGTCTAACATCGACACGTAAATCCTCATAACTCAGGCGCTGTCACCACGACTGGCCCTAACGATATGTCATACCTCACTCCGGTCGGTATCCCCATGATAACCGCCGAGTCCAAATACTATCACCGGTAGGTAGTGGTCCCACCGCAAGGCTTATCGTCTACACCACGAAATCACCACTCGCCCCGGGGTACCATACCGGGTCCACCAAGTACCCGCAGACGGTGCCTCCCGCTCCTCGAATCGGGTATCACAAGCCAAATCTCATAACCGAGAAATCACATGGTGGACGCACTGAAATATCATATCAAGAGAAACCAGCTTTTCAAACAATACGTAGTTTCTTGAAAATACCCCCACGGTTCTCAAATCCATAAATCATATGAAATCCATATCTCAATGCGTAAAATCCATATAAAACTGACATATGCAACATAAAACATCAATATGAGCATATAAAGGGAAAACCGCTCTTTAAATGAATCCAGCTTTTAAAATATATCATGCGGTTCCCAAAATCTTCCGAAATCAATTACAGCATCATATGAGGTGTACATATAAGTGTAGCAAGGTTTAAATATCTACATGTAAGCAAGTGGGTATGATGCATTTCATAAGCGCAATTATCAACAACTCAATATCACATATAAAAATGATACCTCTTAGGGTCTATACAACTATAGCGAGCATATGCGGTATACATGTCAATATGTATGCATGATGTACATGTAGCTGTAATAAACTATGTGGGTGTACATGTCAATATGTATGCATGATGTAAAAGTAACATAAATCGAGTATATGGTGTACATGTCAATATGTATGCATGATGTACAAGTAGCTATAGTAAGATATACGTGAAGTGGAATAAGGGTCACTACCTTAACTATTCCTGCCCAATGCAATATCACGTATGCATGTGCCCACAATATTTCATATGCACAATGGAATAAGTGTTACTACTCCAATCATTCATATCCACTACCATATCACGTATGTGGGTGTTTGTGCGTGTCATGGCAATTACTGACTATGTGGGTGTAGCATACAATCTAGTGCTCGTGCAACATGAACCATCAGTAATGTGTTATATCTAAAGGTACGAGTCAAGTACAACAGATAATGCTTTGCAATGACAATCATATAAAAGTAACTAATATGCAAATACATGCGGCTATCATATCATATTCGCCCCGACGCATAACGGCATACGGGCGATTTCCCCGTAGATGTTAAATCTACTCACCAATGGTCTCCAGCTATGAAAATCCGACCACCTGCTTCCCCTTGTTCGCAGCGTCCGAAGTACCCGCTTGCGACGCTATATTTCCAAAAACACAAGAAATAATGCGAACATCTCAAAATCGATCAATATAACGTAAAACTACATATTAAATAACGCACCAACACTAAGCTAACTCGTGAGTGTGCATCTAGTGGCTAACGTGCGTCACGATACGACAAAACCTACCCAAGCACAGCAGCTGCACCAGATCACGATTCGTATCGCAACATGTAACACGCGGACTCAAAACACTAGATTATAGGTAAACGATCCTAGATTTTGCATACTGCAATTACTAAAAAAGTAAACAATACCAAACACCCCTAGCCAACAGCAGACAACTACCCACAGAACCCAAATCCCAACACTTTCCTACCATGCCGGTGTCGCCGGATTGCGCTATAGTTGTCGCCGTCCCCGGCCGATGGGGTGGTCCCTGTCACTCAGGTGGTGTCTCAGGTTCACTATTACATCTCTATAATTTTGTTTGGTCAAACACTAAATTCTCCAGGTCACAGCAGATATACAAGCTCTAAAAAGACACTAAAAACCCCGATATCGTACTAATCGATATAAAAAGCGTTCTAAACCATAATCAACGAACAACACAGCATACAAACTTTAATTTATCGGTATATGGTTTATACCTAACAATTTTGCTCACAAGATCCAAGCTTTCCCTAGCTCCAAGTGATCCAAGAGCAAAAATCAAGACTTTTTGGTATTTTTGTGATATACTTGGGATTTTTGGAGAAGTTTTGAGTTAGGATTGATGCAAAATGAGAAGGAAAAGAGTAAGAGTAGTAGAGAGAGAGAGAGGGATTCGTCCATGGGTAAGGAGGTGAAGAATTATGAGGAATTTCCTAGCAATTACAAACATTAAACGCAATGTTAATGCATTCACACTACACATGCACAAATGAATGCATCTCTTCTTTTATTTTCTTTTCATTTTCTTTAAACCATTAATCATAGTCCACAAAATGAATCTAGATATTTTGTGGGTTAGGTTTACACAAGAAAAATTGAAGAAAAGACCGCTAAAGAGAAATTTCCCAAAATGTGAATACCGCATTAAAATAACATTAAAATTGGGAAAAATTCAAATTGAACCAAAACGTCCCATATACCCCCAAAGCTTGCACTCTAGCTTTATTTTAGCTTAACTATGTGCTGGCAAGTCTATATGGTCGTTTGAATACAGTCGGGTCAAAACGAAAATACCGACAAACTTACTCTAAAACGGACAAATTCGCATAACGATTTCTAAAACGTTACACTCTACATGGGTTAACTTATCATACTTAACCCATGGTTGCATTTCTAACCATACTACACTTTCATTATTCATCATAAAAGAAATAGATCTTCTTCTTTCTTCTTCTTCTTTGCATGAAAAGCTTTCTAGCTTTTTATAAAGTGATGAAAATGAGTGAGATTAAGAAAACAAATGAGAGCTAAAATCGTACATCATCATCCTAATCTATCCTATCCATTTAGATTAGGGTGTTCACTTCATTAGTAAGTGAGAGCTTGTGTTAAAGAAACTTCAAGGTAGATCATCTTTGTTATCGAAGATCCGAAGCAAGCTTGCATCTTTCTCTTCGTGAAGCCTCTCTAGAGTCCGGATTCTCGATGATCACAGCGAAGGGACCTCAATACGGAGCTTTTGAAGTGAAGGACCGAACTACAAAGGTTGTAATCCTTTTCACTTAGATGTAAAGTTGTTTACTTGCTTTGTTTCGTCTAATCTCTAGTTTAAGATCTTGGTTAGGGTTGTTCGGCACGTCTAAATCTTAAATCGGGCATGGTTGATGCCTTGTAGAACCTTGTGAGAGTGCCTAGTAACCCTACAGTGGTATCAGAGCGAAGTTAGAGCTTTAGGCGAAGTGTAGACAAAGTTTAAAGTCCGATCGAACTCCGAATACCCGATAAAACCTAGTTTCTGGAAATTTTTCAAATAGTTGATTTTTTCATATTAAAAATGCTAAGAAAATTCAGCAGGTAATTTTATGGATATGTGTGAAAAACGACACCCTAAATCCATCAAAGCTCCGTGGAACCGCGGCCATACCAGGGTATTGGAGGCGGTTCCGCGGCAAGTATTGAAGATTGAGGGATAGTTTTTGTACTGTAACATCCGTAGGTACTTTTGCATGCTTATGGGGATTTTTAATTCTACTCAAGTGTTGAGTTTTCTGGGTTGTATTGGGAACTCGTTGATTCGATCGGAAAGTCTAACTTCGTTTATGTTTTTCCGGGTAATTTTAGAACGTGTTAAAAAGTTCGAACGGATATCAATAACTCACTTTTTCCCATGCCGGAAAATTTCCAAGTGTTGGATTTTTCTATAGTTTAAGAACGTTCTAAGTCGTGCAAGTAACGCGGTGGACCCTCTAGAAGAACACAAACCAAAACTCGATTATGTGACCGTCTGAACTGTCTCTAAACCGTAGGGTTTGAGGCAGTACGGCGTTGCCACATGTGAGGTGTTGGTTTGACCCTTCTACGGCTGGACCATTGGTACTGTGGCATGTGATGGATATTTTTTGCACTCCTCTGAAGTATTGAGCCATTTGGGAAATCTTGGATGTTTGTTTATTCGATCGGAAAGCTTAACATTGTCTATTTATCTGGATTGTGATACAATATTTGGAATCCACAAGTAGTTATGAGATAACTAATTTGAATGTTATAAATCTAGCAGCTCGGTCTCAGATGATCGGTTGCTACGGGATTTTGATGTGATCAAAAGTCCGTCGCAATCACGTAGCGTACGCGGATACTCGCCGGATAAACTTAATAGATAGCCACACCCCATAGCCCCGACCAAGTGACTGTAGGAGAACCCCGTCGCCAAAAGCATCCGTTCGGGTGCTCGCGGTAGCGGTATTCCGCCTTAGTGCTCTTCGTCGACGGCATCTGGGGGTGCGGCCGTCTACTAAAGTTTGCGAGGGGCATTGGATCAGAATGTCTGGAAATCTTGTTGAATTGCCCGACTAGATATTGAAAAGTGTTTTCGAGATCGAGACTAAAATGCGGGGTTTATAATTGTTAGGCATGAGATGTCTATGAAATTCATTTGGTTAGGCATGCGATGTCTAAGGAGGTTGCGGATTCCAACTGTTGTAGTTTTACACTTTTTTTCTGCGACCGTAAGTGTAATATGTGGTGTATCACCTGTTTCGTTGCTATACATCAACGACAATTGGGATACGCATATTTACTTACGTTGATGATATATGATATTATGTGTTGGTATCATATGTTATATTGGATCGTCGTGTTCTGAATAGCCGGGGGTTTTATGTGAGATGAGAGTTTTTCTTTTTCATTCATGTAAAATTCATTTGTATGTAATATTCTTTTATTAGGGCACTTTCGGGCTGAGGATGATGTCACAATTGTATATTATTTATATTTCCGCATTAGGTGGACCCAAGGCGGGGAGCACAAGTAACCGGGTTCTAGGGTCCAGTGGGAGACCATCTCGAGGAGTCGAGACCGGGTCTCCTAACCCTAGAATTGGCAGTGTTGCTTGCCGCTCTCATAGGAGTCCAGGGATGTGGGTTTGGCTATTCATCGTGACCGTGGAATCCGTATTTTATACAGGCTCGTATTAAAATACGGACCTCCTAGTATATCCAATATTTCATATATGTTCTTCTGCTGCAATGTTCTGTGATGAGATCATATTACTGCCTGAGACGAATGTTTATATTATATATATGAGATATATGTTATATTGCTGATTTCGTTTCAAATGTGATTCTTGGGAAGCATAATAAAATGGGACTTCATTAATGAGATTAATGAAACTAAAAGAAACCTAAAGATGTTGTAGAAACTTGTTCAAAAAAAAAGGTAGCTCTAGTTATTGCTTTGCATAGAGGTATTCCTTATAGAATATCCAGCATCTTATTCGATAAGGAAAGAGTCGAGATCCCTTCACCGGGAGTGACCTCTTTAGCGAAACTAGCAGATGCTATAAACTCGGTTTGTCTTTTGATTGTTTTTATAGTTTTTGCTTTGCATAGTGGTATTTGTGAAATATCTTGCACCTTATTCGAAGAAGAAAGAGTCGAGATCCCTTCACCGGGAGTGACCTATTTAGCAAAACTAGTAAAAGCCTCAAAAACACTCCATTCAAAATTCACTCGATTCTACAACGATATCAAGTTCATTACGCAAAGGATTTTCTTAAAAACCCGTCGTAGCCCTCCGTCATTTCAGATAAGTGATAGTTACTATTCATGCTGCGTTTGTTGTGTAGGGTTCCTAGGCACCCTAATGAGGTCTCACAAGGCATCAACCATGCCCGTTTCAAATTTTACGGTGCCGAGAAACCCTAGACTACGGATCGTTAGCTAGATGTCTAGGCGAAAATGAAACTAGTTAACAACTTAACTAAAGTTTAAACGGAAATACAACCTTTGTAGATCCGGTGCTCCACCTCCATAGCTCCGCAATGAAGTCCCCTCGCTGTCCAAATGAATTCCCGGGCTCTAGCGTCGGCTTCGTCGGAGAAATGGCGAGCTAGGTCGTCGATGTCCATGCCGAAGATGATCTACGTCGAAGCATCGCAAGATCAAGCTCTCACTTCACCAAGACATGAAACTTGTGAAGAAAACACACTCTACTACTTGGCAAGAGGTAGAGGATGAAGAAATAGGAAGTGGGTAGACTTTAGATTTGGATTTCTCACTCTTTTTCATCACTTGCCATTGATGGAGGCAAGCTTTCTTCACTTGAAGAAATGAAGAAGAAGAAGGTAAATGTTATGATAAGTTAATTAAAAATAGAATAGAAAATCAATACTTATCATAATATTAACTATAGTTATGTGTATAGAATTGACCAAGGTTAAAGGAATGGTTAGGGTTAAGCATGAAGACAAGAATGGTTACAAAGTCAAAGCTTCATGAAGCTTCAACTAAACTCCAAAATTAGCAACCATTCTTTTCTCATCTATTCAAAATAAATAAATAAATAAATAAGTAAGAAAAGAAAACCCTAATCATTAGTTTAACCATGGCTTGATTCATTACACTTAACTATAGTTAAACATGTATCATTAAACATGATACAATCAAGTGCACAAAAGTATATCACATATACAATGTGAACAACCGAGTGAGAAAATCCATTTAAAGTGAACCAATACTAGTTAACGCAAAGTAATATATCAAATATATAATTATGCATTAAATCATTAAATCAACACTTGATTTAACGATCTGGTCATATCGCATATAACCGACTAGTATCCAATGTATCGGCTTATCGAATCAACCCTCGATTCGATAACTAGGTTATATCGCATATAACCATTCGACACATTCATCGCGAGAATGACATACGGTATCACATATACGCATTATTCTCGGTCCCGCACATATCTCATATGCGCTCCTATTTCGTTTCGCTTGAGCCAGGAAACCTCTGTGTAGGACTCTAGAGACTCGTCAATACGCCGGCAGTAGGTGATGATCATATCAAGCACCCACAAGCCGCAAGCGGTCTGCTAAACGTAACGGCCACCCGGGTATTGAGCGATCAGAAGATCGACGAGCAAGCCCGCTCACACTCCTGTGAATCCAACCAGTAACACTACCGTACAGTCCGGTCTGATCGTCTGATATGTCGCATATCTCGCCTAGGGGTGGTAAACGTCAGACCCCAATAGCTCGATAAGTCGTGTCGATATGAGGTCTATAACTGTTCGAGAAACTACTGGTAACACTTACCAGTAAATCTCAGCAACCCTGGCCAGGGATTTCCTGTTATAGCCAATCGAACATAGCGCAACATCAACCCCCTATACCGGGAGAGACGAATCCCCTCCTATCGCTCATTGCCTCCATGTGACTCGGGACTGTACCCAAAAACCACCGTTTTGCATGCCCTCTTGGACGTGGTAAGATGGAAATCAAAGCACAGTGGGAACCACACAAGACTCTATGACGATCTCGGGTCAACAGACTACTCTGTATCAGTGTCACCAGAGAACTGCCATCTGACGTAAGGTATAATACCATCTGGGAGTTCTCGGAGAGTCCGTCCAGTGTACCCAGTCTCTACTGAGCACCCGTATATCTCCTCTGATGTCAAACACCAATGGATATGGGATCATCCATCGCCTATCTGTATGGGTCGAGAAGGTACATGCTAGTCTACTCTGGTATATCGATGCCCTGTCTCGATACACCCACGACTAGGGACTTTGAAGGATGTACTTATAGACTACCATGTCCCCACTAGTATGATCCGCATCATAGTCCAGGTAGTCAAGTACACATCCTAAGGGCTTTACAACATGTAACAGAGAGGCAATTAGTGTACACGTTAAGGTAAAGATCAACCAGATAGCATACTATCATGTCGAGCAAGAAAGTCCTCCCTAAATATGTCCCAGCATCCACTACAATATACATCCAATGTACAGTAATGGCCTCTAGGGCATACATATAACTAACAATCTCCCACTTGCACTAGGGCCATCTGTAGCAGTGGTTGTAGTATCTCATACTCAACCATCCCATAAAAGTCGCTCTCTGGGAACAGGCCTTTGTGAGTGGATCCGCTGTGTTGTCCTCTGAGTCTACTCTCCTAACCTCGATCTCCCTGGAGATCAACCATCTCCATGATCAAGTGATACTGCCTTAGAATATGTCTGGATCACTGATGGGACCTGCGTTCCTTGGCATAAGCCACAACTCCATTGTCACACAATGGGAGGAACATAGTTCATCTCATGAACCAATATACACCCAAACATCCTCTTTGGTAGCATCTTAAGTAGCGATGTATCCTGCCTTTATCGTCTAGTATGTCACGGTATCTAGTTTGGAACTCTTCCAACATACCGTCCCTTTACTGAGGGTAAAGACAATGCCTGTGACTGACATTCAGTCGTCTTTATTACCCTGGAACCCTTCCAGTGATTCTCCCCAGGATCGATTGATACCATCTCGCTACAACTAGTGAGAATCCTAACATCCAATTAAATCTATCTCATAGATCCAAAACTCAGGATTTAGGAGGTATCATTTTGATCCTACACGGAGAATCTTTGTGATAAACGGAGATTGATCGAGCGTAGCATAAGAAACTCCTTTCTTATCAAGAGTATGTCATCCACGTACTCTACGAGGATCACCACCATACTCCCTACTACCTTTTTGTTTATACAAGGTTCATCTAGCATTTTGATGATGTCAAACTCTTTGACTAATCCATCAAAACAGATGTTCCAACTCCGCGATGCCTGCTTTAATCCTATAAAGAATCTTGCACACGTTTCCGCTGCTCCCACTGTCTACGAAGCCCTCTGGCTGTGTACTTATAGACGCACTCTTCTAAAACATCATTTAGAAAAGCAGTCATGACACCCAACCACCAGATATCTTAGTTATGGTATGTAGCCGTGACAAGTAGGATCTGGATGGACTTAAGCATAGGTATTGGAAAAGGTTTCATCATTATCCACGCCTGGTTGATGACGAAAACCTTTAACAAGTCTAGCTTTGAAAGTCTCAAGTTTTCCATCTACACCAAGTAATCTTCTCAAGATATACTTTCTCCTGATGGGGATTTAACCCTTCAGATATAGCAACCAAAGTCCATACTTTGTTGGTGTATAAGGATTCCATCTCAGATCGCTAAGCATCCAGCCATTCTTATAGAGTCTTACTCCTGATGGCCAGCTCGAAACTAGTTGGGTCATCATCTCATGACGCAATCTTCGCTCCCACTGTCATAGAGCAACCGAAGTATCTCTCAGGTGGGTGAGGAACCCTACTAGATCGGCGGAGAGGCTGAGGTTCGTTGGAATCTACTGAATCCTTTGGTTCTATCAAATCATCAGCTGTAGTTTGTATGGCTGGAACTTTTCCAGTTCTACATTACAGACCTTGCCTCGAGCTTGTCCGGATTTTGCTTTTAGACATAGGCTGGACAACCCCAAATCATAACTAGGTTAAGACATGGGCTCTTCCCTTTCCATATCACATATGAAGTGGTAGGCAATTGATTCGATTGGAACCCTATTCAATAGGTATGCAGCTTCTCAAGTGCATAACTCCCAAAAGGAAATAGGTAACTCAGTAGTACTCATCATAGAGCACACCATATCAAATAGGGTGTGATTGCTCCGCCCCGATATACCATCGTCCTATGGTGTATACGGAGGAGTAATGCCGAGAGAGAATCTCATTCTCCTTTAAAATAGTCCAGGATTTCCGTGCTCAAGTATTCTCCTCCTCGATCTCATCAAAGGACATAATACTTATACCCGTATTTTGGTTCTCTACTTCTAACTTATATTCTGTGAATATCTCAAAAGGTTCGGACTTGTGTTTCAACAGGAACATATGTCTGAATCTTGAGAGATCATCAGAGAACGTAATGAAGTATAAAGAACCAGTCCTGGCATGTGTAGACAGGGGACCTACATACATCAACATGTATCATCCCAAGAGTTCACTAACTCTTTCTCTGTTTCCAGTAAACGGAGCTATGATCATCTTATCTTTGTGACATGACTGGCGTGTTTCACAAGATGTAAATTCAAACTAATTTAAATATGCATCTTTATATAACTCTAGCTAGTCGGGTCACATTGATCTGACCTAGTCTACAATACCTCAAGAAGGAATCGTTCATTTCTGAACTCTTCCTCTTGTGTGTGTTCCGTATACTAAGAACTGTAATTTCATTTAGAACATCAACGCTTTTAGATAACGTGCCTGAACCAATCAACTTTTGATATAGGAAATGTTCAAAACATTATCCAACAATACAAAATTTTATCATTTCTTTACTAATAAAGAGACTGATATGATTTTGTATATCAGGTTCGGTATCTAACAACATTTGTTCAGAATCAATGTATTGTAATACAGGGTGACAGTGACCAACAGACTTGGCAGCAACACTTGCCCCATTTTCTGCCTCATGAAACTTATCACCCGTTCTCAGTCCTCTACCTTTCTGTAGCCCTATGTAATAGATTACATATCTGGGATCCTGATCTGGTATCACATACCCAGGACGTAAAGGACACTGAGAAACAGTTCTATACAATGAACACACCCGAAGATGATGCATCATCATGCACTCTCCTCGTTTGGGCGGCACGGGAAATCTGGTATTCCCCAATTTCCTGCTCTGTCTTATAACAATTATAAGTTGGAGCGGGACCAACGTTCCCCAGCTCAGTATAACAAGCGGGTTCGGTCAATATTCCGTATTATTATCTTGATTAAGGCGTGATATGGTCGCTACCAGGAGAGAGAGAGAAGAAAACACTCAGCGTGCGCTCTTGCAAGAATAGATTGGTTATTATTTTATCTAATCAGGATGGCTCCCACTGCTTTTTATCAAATCTTCCTTCAAACCCTAAAAGGAAAGACTAGCCGGGATTAATTACATACTACAAGTTCGCCAATCTTTCAGCCAGGCCAGTGTCGGTACTTTGAGGGAGGTCCCCCGTGCTTTCGCACGAACCTAATTAATATAAACCTCGTTTTCTCAGAAGCGTAACCCCGTTAACACCTTTCTAGACACCTACTTGATCGGCTAATTGTAATGTATAAAACTCTCCCAGAAGTAACACTTACTCGCAGCGGGTATCGGGATCCAACTATCTCATAGAAGGTATGCAATCTCATTGCAAATTTCAACACCTGAAATTCCCGATAATATTTTGCCCCTAGTGTTCTATGACCTTGACGAATGCCAAACAACCCATAGTCCACTAGTCAAGTTCAACCCGTACATTTCTTGATCGAATTAAACCCACCCGCACGACTCTTGACGAATGCCAAACAACGCCGTACGAATACCCTAATCCAATCGCATCATATGCTCAAGCAGATAAATACTAGTTAGCTACCGTACACTACGCCTTGACGAATGCCAAACTACCGCAGCACGAATACTAACTAGTACTTATCTGAAATGACGGAGGGCTACGACAGGTTTTTCTGAAAACCTATTGCGTAATGAACTTGATATCGTTGTAGGATCGAATGAATTTTGAAATGGAGTGTTTTTTAGGCTTTTCTAGTTTTGCTAAAGGAGTCACTCCCGGTGAAGGGATCGTCGGTCCTTTCCTCGTCGAATGAGGTGCGGGATATATCATATATATCACTGTGCAAAGCAAAAACACTTAAAAGCAATCAAAAGACAAACCGAGTGTGTAGCATCTGCCAGTTATTGCTAAAGGAGTCACTCCCGGTGAAGGGATCTCGGTCCTTTCCTTATCGAATAAGGTGCAGGATATATCATATATACCGCTGTGCAAAGCAAGAACTGTAGCTACCTGTTTTATTTTGAAATTCGATTCTACAACATCTTAGGTTTCTTTAATTTTCATTAATCACATTAATGAAGTCCCATCATTTAAGTACCTAAACATCACAGATAAATACGACGTACACTTATGCCATCCGCATTCGCCTCGATATCCCCTCATGCACCGTTAGGTTAGGTAACTAACGACAGAGCGGGGCAGGGCTAGCGCGGGTGTAAAACATAAGTAACGTCTATATAATATATCATATATACTATATACAGTATCTATCAAAGAACATCACATGATCACATCACAGATATCGCAGCAGAAGAAACATATGAAATATTGGATATACTAGGACGTCCGTGTTTTCAATATGAGCCAGTATAAAACACGGATTCCACGGTCGCGATGAATAGCCAAACCCACACCCCTAGACCCCTACGAGAGCGGCAAGCAACCCTACCAATTCTAGAGTTAGGAGACCCGGACCCGACTCCTCGAGTTGGTCTCCCACTGGACTCCAAAACCCGGTTACTTGTGCCCTCCTCCTTGGGTCTATCCTAGTGCGGAAAAGTAAATAATATACAAACGGTGACAACTTCCGCAACCTGGAAGTGCCCCAATAAAAGAATATTACATACAAGTTTTTACATGAATGAAAATGAAAAACACTCATCTCACATAAAAACCCCCGGCTATTCAAACACGACGATCCAATATAACATATCCAGCAACACATAACATCACATGTCATCAACGTAAGTAAATATGCGCATCCCAATTGTCGTTGACATATAGTAATGAAACCGGCAATATCACATATTACACTTACGGTCACAGAAAAGAAAGTGTAAAACTACAACAGTTGGAATCCGCAACCACCTCAGACATCGCATGCCTGACCAAATGAATTTCTTAGACATCGCATGCCTAACAATTATAAACCCCGCATTTTAGTCTCATTATCGAAAACACTTTTCAATACCAAGTCGGGCAATTCAACAAGATTCCCGACATCCTGATCGAATGCTCGTCGCAAACTTCAGTAGACGGCCGCACCCCCGATACCGTCGATAAAGTGCACCAAGGCGGAACACCGCTGCCGCGAGCACCCGAACGGATGCTTTCGGCGACGGGGTTCTCCTACAGTCACTTGGTCGGGGCTATGGAGTGAGGCTGTCTATTAAGTTTACTCGGCAAGTATCCGCGTACGCTACGTGATTGCGACGGACTTTTGATCGCATCAAAATTCCGTGGCAACCGATCAAGTGAGACTAAACTGCTATGTTTATAACATTCATTCAGTTATCTCATAACTTCTTGTGAATTCCAATTATTGTATCCCATTCCGGATAAATAGAAAATGTCAAACTTTCCGATTGAACAATCGAACACCCAATTTTTCCCGATACAGATCAACACATGAAATAAGTCTAACAACATTCAGTTCGTGCCTCAGTACCGACGGTCCAGCCGTAGAAGGGTCAAGCCAACGCCTCACATGTGGCACGCCGTACTGCCCCAAACCCGAAGGTTCAAAGGGCAGTTCAAGACGGTCACATAATCGAGTTAAGGTTTGTTGTCTTCTAGAGGGTCCATCGCGTTACTTGCACTACTTAGAACGTCGTTAAACTACGGAAAAATCCAACAATTGGAAATTTCCCGACAGGGGAAAAATTGGATATTTATATCCGGTCGAACTTTTTAACATATTCTAAAATTTATCCGGAAAGCCACACAGACAAAATCTGATAATCCGATCGAATAATCGAATCCCCAAAACAAACCCAAAATGCTCAACTGTGGAGTAAATGTTAAAATATCTCAGAAAATACAGCACTAAGGATTAGGAATTACTGTGCAAAGAGGAGTCAAAAAGTCAACAGTATAGCCGCGGAACAGCCGCGCCACGTGGGCTTAGGCCGCGGTTCCGCGGCGTTATGACGGAGTTAGGCCTCCGTTTTTCACAGTATTTCATAAAAAACCCTGCTTAATTTTCTGCATATTTTTAATATTGAAAAATCCAGATTTTTAAAAAAAGGACAGAGAGCACTTTGAGAGTTAGGTTTTCGGTTCGTTCGGATTTCAAACGCCGTCTAGACTACGCCTAAGTCTCTAGCTAGGCTCTGATACCACTGTAGGGTTCCTAGGCACCCTAATGAGGTCTCAAAAGGCATCAACCATGCCCGTTTCAAATTTTACGGTGCCGAGAAACCCTAGACTACGGATCGTTAGCTAGATGTCTAGGCGAAAATGAAACTAGTTAACAACTTAACTAAAGTTTAAACGGAAATACAACCTTTGTAGATCCGGTGCTCCACCTCCATAGCTCCGCAACGAAGTCCCCTCGCTGTCCAAATGAATTCCCGGGCTCTAGCGTCGGCTTCGTCGGAGAAATGGCGAGCTAGGTCGTCGATGTCCATGCCGAAGATGATCTACGTCGAAGCATCGCAAGATCAAGCTCTCACTTCACCAAGTCATGAAACTTGTGAAGAAAACACACTCTACTACTTGGCAAGAGGTAGAGGATGAAGAAATAGGAAGTGGGTAGACTTTACATTTGGATTTCTCACTCTTTTTCATCACTTGCCATTGATGGAGGCAAGCTTTCTTCACTTGAAGAAATGAAGAAGAAGAAGGTAAATGTTATGATAAGTTAATTAAAAATAGAATAGAAAATCAATACTTATCATAATATTAACTATAGTTATGTGTAGAGAATTGACCAAGGTTAAAGGAATGGTTAGGGTTAAGCATGAAGACAAGAATGGTTACAAAGTCAAAGCCTCATGAAGCTTCAACTAAACTCCAAAATTAGCAACCATTCTTTTCTCATCTATTCAAAATAAATAAATAAATAAATAAGTAAGAAAAGAAACCCTAATCATTAGTTTAACCATGGCTTGATTCATTACACTTAACTATAGTTAAACATGTATCATCAAACATGATACAATCAAGTGCACAAAAGTATATCACATATACAATGTGAACAACCGAGTGAGAAAATCCATTTAAAGTGAACCAATACTAGTTAACGCAAAGTAATATATCAAATATATAATTATGCATTAAATCATTAAATCAACACTTGATTTAACGATCCGGTCATATCGCATATAACCGACTAGTATCCAATGTATCGGCTTATCGAATCAACCCTCGATTCGATAACTAGGTTATATCGCATATAACCATTCGACACATTCATCGCGAGAATGAAATACGGTATCACATATACGCATTATTCTCGGTCCCGCACATATCTCATATGCGCTCCTATTTCGTTTCGCTTGAGCCAGGAAACCTCTGTGTAGGACTCTAAAGACTCGTCAATACGCCGGCAGTAGGTGATGATCATATCAAGCACCCACAAGCCGCAAGCGGTCTGCTAAACGTAACGGCCACCCGGGTATTGAGCGATCAGAAGATCGACGAGCTAGCCCTTTCACACTCCTGTGAATCCAACCAGTAACACTACCGTACAGTCCGGTCTGATCGTCTGATATGTCGCATATCTCGCCTAGGGGTGGTAAACGTCAGACCCCAATAGCTCGATAAGTCGTGTCGATATGAGGTCTATAATTGTTCGAGAAACTACTGGTAACACTTACCAGTAAATCTCAGCAACCCTGGCCAGGGATTTCCTGTTATAGCCAATCGAACACAGCGCAACATCAACCCCCTATACCGGGAGAGACGAATCCCCTCCTATCGCTCATTGCCTCCATGTGACTCGGGACTGTACCCAAAAACCACCGTTTTGCACGCCCTCTTGGACGTGGTAAGATGGAAATCAAAGCACAGTGGGAACCACACAAGACTCTATGAAGATCTCGGGTCAACAGACTATTCTGTACCAGTGTCACCAGAGAACTGCCATCTGACGTAAGGTATAATACCATCTGGGAGTTCTCGGCGAGTCCGTCCAGTGTACCCAGTCTCTACTGAGCACCCGTATATCTCCTCTGATGTCAAACACCAATGGATATGGGATCATCCTGCAGGGTTCCTAGGCACTCTAGTGAGGTCACCCAAGCCATCAACCATGGCAATTTCAAAAATTATGGTGCCTACAAACCCTAAAGTACGGATCGTTTGCTAGATGTCTAGGCGAACAAGAACTAGTTAACAGTTAACTATATAAAATACGGAAATACAACCTTTGTAGATCCGGTGCTCCACCTCCATAGCTCCGCAACGAGGTCCTCTCCGCTGTCCAAAACGAATCTGGGCTCTAGGATCGGCTTCGTCGGAGAATGGGCAAGCTAGGTCGTCGATGTCCATGCCGAAGATGATCTACGTCGAAGCATCGATGAATCAAGCTCCACCTTCACTAAACCGTGAAAAGTTGTGAAGGAAACACACTCTACTACTTGGCAAGAGGTAGAGGATGAAGAAATAGGAAGTGGGTAGACTTTAGAATTGGATTTCTCACTTGTTTCCAACAATCACCATTGATGGACTTCAAGCTTCTTCACTTGAAGAATGAAGAAGAAGAAGGAAAAAGGTTATGATAAGTTATTATAATAATGAATAAGTAAATCAATACTTATCATATCTTCAACCCTAGTTAAGTGTAGAGAAAAGACCATGGTTAATTGAATGGTTAGGGTTAAGGATAAGAACAAAATGGTCACTAGGTCAAAGTCTTCATGAAGCTTCAATATGAAACAAAAATAGCCACCATTTTCTTCTTATGCCTTTTCTAATTATTTCCAAAATAAATAAATAGATAAATAAATAATAAAAGGAAATAAAACCCTAATCATATTAATAACCATGGTTTATGCTTAACTTACACTTAAACAATCATGTATCATCAAACATGATACAAGCAAATGTACAAATGTATATCACATATACAATATGCACATAACAAGTGAGAAAATCCATATAAAGTGAACCAATACTAGTTAACGCAAAGTAATATATCAAATATATAAATATGCATTAAATCATTAAATCAACACTTGATTCAATGACCCGGTTATGTCGCACACAACCGACTAGTATACAATATATCGGCTTATCGAATCATCGCTTGAATCGATAACTAGGTTATATCGCATACAACCATTCGATATATTTATCGCGAGAATAGAATACGGTATCACATACACGCATTATTCTCGGTCCCGCACATATCTCATATGCGCTCCTATTTCGTTTCGCTTGAGCCAGGAAACTTCTGTGTAGGACTCTAAAGACTCGTCAATACGCCGGCAGCGGATGATGATCATATCAAACATCCACAAGCCGCAAGCGGTCTGCTAAACGTAACGGCCACCCGGGTATTGAGCGATCTGAAGATCGACGACCAAGCCCGCTCACACTCCAGTGAATCCGACCAGTAACACTACCGTACAGTCCGGTCTGATCGTCAGATATGTCGCATATCTCGCCTAGGGGTGGTATACGTCAGACCCCAATAGCTCAATAAGTCGTGTCGATATGAGGTCTATAACTATTCGAGAAACTACTGGTAACACTTACCAGTAAATCTCAGCAACCCTGGCCAGGGATTTCCTGTTATAGCCAATCGAACACAGCGCAACATCAACCCCCATATACCGGGAGAGACGAATCCCCTCCTATCGCTCATTGCCTCCATGTGACTCGGGACTGTACCCAAAAACCACCGTTTTGCACGCCCTCTTGGACGTGGTAAGATGGAAATCAAAGCACAGTGGGAACCACACAAGACTCTATGACGATCTCGGGTCAACAGACTACTCTGTACCAGTGTCACCAGAGAACTGCCATCTGACGTGAGGTATAATACCATCTGGGAGTTCTCGGCGAGTCCGTCCAGTGTACCCAGTCTCTACTGAGCACCCGTATATCATCTCTGATGTCAAACACCGATGGATATGGGATCATCCATCGCCCATCTGTATGGGTCGAGAAGGTAAACGCTAGTCTACTCTGGTATATCGATGCCCCGTCTCGATACACCCTCGACTAGGGACTGTGAAGGATGTACTTATAGACTACCATGTCCCCACTAGTATGATCCGCATCATAGTCCAGGTAGTCAAGTACAGATCCTAAAGGCTTTACCAACATGTAACAGAGAGACAATCAGTATACACGTTAAGGTAAAGAGCAACCAGATAGCATACTATCATGTCGAGCAAGAAAGTCCTCCCTATATATGTCCCAGCATCCACTACAATATACATCCTATGTATAGTAATGGTCTCTAGGGCATACATATAACTAACAATCTCCCACTTGCACTAGGGCCATCTGTAGCAGTGGTTTGAAGTATCTCATACTCAACCATCCCATAAAAGTCTCTCTCTGGGAACAGGCCTTTGTGAGTGGATCCGCTGTGTTGTCCTCTGAGTCTACTCTCCAAACCTCGATCACCCTGGAGATCAACTATCTCCATGATCAGGCGATGCTGCCTTAGAATATGTCTGGATCACTGATGGGACGGGCGTTCCTTGGCATAAGCCACAACTCCATTGTCACACAATGGGAGGAACATAGTTCATCTCATGAACCTATATACACCCAAACAGCCTCTTTGGTAGCATCTTAAGTAGCGATGTATCCAGCCTTTATCGTCTAGTATGTCACGGTATCTAGCTTGGAACTCTTCCAACATACCGTCCCTTTACTGAGGGAAAAGACAATGCCTGCGACTGATATTCAGTCGTCTTTATCACCCTGGAACACTTCCAGTGATTCTCCTCAGGATCGATTGACACCATCTCACTACATCTAGTGAGTATCCTAACATCCATTTAGATCTATCTCATAGATCCAAAACCCAGGATTTAGTAGGTATCACTTTTGATCCTATATGGAGAATCATTGTGATAAGCGGAGATTGATCGAGCGTAGCATAGGAAACTCCTTTCCTATCAAGAGTATATCATCCACGTACTCTACGAGGATCGTCACCATACTCCCTACTACCTTCTTGTTTATACAAGGTTCATCTACCATTTTGATGATGTCAAACTCTTTGACTGCTTCATCAAAACAGATGTTCCAACTCCGCGATGCCTGCTTTATCCTATAAAGCATCTTGCACACGTTTCCGCTGCTCCCACTGTTTACGAGACCCTCTGGCTGTGTACTTATAGACGCGCTCTAAATCATCATTTAGAAAAGCAGTCAAGACACCCAACCAGATATCGCAGTCATGGTATGTAGCCGTGGCAAGTAGGATCTGGATGGACTTAAGCATAGTCACTTGAAAAGGTTTCATCATGATCCACGCCTGGTCAATGACGAAAACCTTTAACAAGTCTAGCTTTGAAAGTCTCAACTCTTCCATGTACACCAAGTAATCTTCTCAAGATATACTTGCTCCTGATGGGGATTTAACCCTTCAGATCTTGCAGCTAAAGTCCATACTTTGCTGGTGTATAAGGATTCCATCTCAGATCACTAAACATCCAGCCATTCTTACAGAGTCTTACTCCTGATGGCCAGCTCGAAACTAGTTGGGTCATCATCTCATGATGCAATCCTCGCTCCCACTGTCATAGAGAAACCGAAGTATCTCTCAGGTGGGTGAGGAACCCTACTAGATCGGCGGAGAGGCCGAGGTTCGTTGGTATCTACTGAATTCCTTGGCTGTACCAAATCATGCTGTAGTTTGTATAGCTGGAACACTTCCAGTTCTACATAACAGGCCTTGCCTCGAGCTTGTCCGGATTATGCTTTTAGACATAGGCCGGACAACCCCAAATCTTAACTAACTTAAGATATGGGCTCTTCCCTTTCCATATCACATATGAAGTGGTAGGCAACTGATTTGATTCGAACCCTATTCAATAGGTATGCAGCTTCTCAAGTGCATAACCCCTAAAAGGAAATAGGTAACTCAGTAATACTCATCATAGAGCACACCATATCATATAGGGTGCGATTGCTCCGCCCCGATATACCATCGTGCTATGGTGTATTCGGAGGAGTAATGCTGAGAGAGAATCTCATTCTCCTTTAGAATAGTCCAGGAATTCCGTGCTCAAGTATTCTCCTCCTTGATCACATCAAAGGACATAATACTTATACCCGTATTTTGGTTCTCTATTTCTAACTTATATTCTGTGAATATCTCAAAAGGTTCGGACTTGTGTTTCAACAGGAACATAGGTCTGAAACTCGAAAGATCATCAGAGAACGTAATGAAGTACAAAGAACCAGTCCTGGCATTTGCAGACAGGGGACCTAACATACATCAACATGTATCATCCCAAGAGTTCATTAACTCTTTCTCTGTTTCCAATAAACAGAGCTGTGGTCATCTTATGTTTGTGACATGACTGGCGAGTTTCACAAGATGTAAATTCAAACTAATTTAAATATGCATCTTTATGTAACTCTAGCTAGTCGGGTCACATTGATCTGACCTAGTCTACAATGCCTCAAGAAGAATTCGTTCATTTCTGAACTCTTCCTCTTGTGTGTGTTCCATATACTAAGAACTGTAGTTTGATTTAGAACATTAATGCTTTTAGATAACGTGCCTGAACCGATCAACTTTTGATATAGGAAATGTTCAAAACATTATCCAACTATACAAAATTTTATCATTTCTTTACTTATAAAGAGATAGATATGATTTTGTATATCAGGTTCGGTATCTAATAACATTCGTTCAGAATCAATGTACTGTAATACAGGGTGACAGTGACCAACAGACTTGGCTGCAACATTTGCCCCGTTTTCTGCCTCATGAAACTTATCACCCGTTCTCAGTTCTCTACCTTTCTGTAGCCCTATGTAACAGATTACATATCTGGGATCCTGATCTGGCATCACATACCCAGGACGTAAAGGACACTGAGAAACAGTTCTATATAATGAACACACCCGAAGATGATGCATCATCATGCACTCTCCTCGTTTGGGCGGCACGGGAATTCTGGTAATCCCCAATTTCCTGCTCTGTCTTATAACAATTATAAGTTGGAGCGGGACCAACGTTCCCCAGCTCAGTATAACAAGCGGGTTCGGTCAATAATCCGTATTATTATCTTGATTAAGGCGTGATATGGTCGCTACCAGGAGAGAGAGAGAAGAAAACACTCAGCGTGCGCTCTGTCAAGAATAGATTGGTTATTATTTTATCTAATCAGGATGGCTCCCACTGCTTTTTATCAAATCTTCCTTCAAACCCTAAAAGGAAAGACTAGCCGGGATTAATTACACACTACAAGTTCGCCAATCTTTCAGCCAGGCCAGTGTCGGTACTTTGAGGGAGGTCCCCCGTGCTTTCGTACGAACCTAATTAATGTAAACCTCGTTTTCCCAGAGGCGTAACCTCGTTAACACCTTTCTAGACACCTACTTGATCGGCTAATTGCAATGTATAAAACTCTCCCAGGAGTAACACTTACTCGCAGCGGGTATCGGGATCCAACTATCTCATAGAAGGTATGCAATCTCATTGCAAATTTCAACACTTGAAATTCCCGATAATGTTTTGCCCCTAGCGTCCTATGACCTTGACAGAGGTCAACAAACCATAGGCTGCTAGTCAAGTTCAACCCGTCATTTCCTGATTGAAGTAAACCCACCCGCACGACCCTTGACAGAGGTCAACAAGGTCGCACGACTACCCTAAATCAATCACATCATATGCTTATGCAGATAAGCACTAATCAGCTACCGCACACTACGCCTTGACAGAGGTCAACAAACGTAGCACGAATACTAACTAGTACTTATCTGAAATGACGGAGGGCTACGTCAGGTTTTTCTGAAAACCTATTGCGTAATGAACTTGATATCGTTGTAGGATCGAATGAATTTTGAAATGGAGTGTTTTTGAGGCTTTTCTAGTTTTGCTAAAGGAGTCACTCCCGGTGAAGGGATCGTCGGTCCTTTCCTCGTCGAATGAGGTGCGGGATATATCATATATATCACTGTGCAAAGCAAAAACTCTTAAAAGCAATCAAAAGACAAACCGAGTGTGTAGCATCTGCCAGTTATTGCTAAAGGAGTCACTCCCGGTGAAGGGATCTCGGTCCTTTCCTCATCGAATAAGGTGCAGGATATATCACATATACCGCTGTGCAAAGCAAGAACTGTAGCTACCTGTTTTAATTTGAAATTCGATTCTACAACATCTTAGGTTTCTTTTATTTCATTAATCTCATTAATGAAGTCCCATCATTTAAGTACCTAAACATCACAGATAGATATGACGTACACTTATGCCATCCGCATTCGCCTCGATGTCCCCTCGTGCACCGTTAGGTTAGGTAACTAACGGCAGAGCAGGGCAGGGCTAGCGCGGGTGTAAAACATAAGTAACGTCTATATAATATATCATATATACTATATACTATATCCATCACAGAAACATCACATGATCTCATCACAGATATCGCAGCAGAAGAATCATATGAAATATTGGATATACTAGGACGTCCGTGTTTTCAATACGAGCCAGTATAAAACACGGATTCCACGGTCGTGATGAATAGCCAAACCCACACCCCTAGACCCCTACGAGAGCGGCAAGCAACCCTACCAATTCTGGAGTTAGGAGACCCGGACTCGACTCCTCGAGTTGGTCTCCCACTGGACTCCAGAACCCGGTTACTTGTGCCCTCCTCCTTGGGTCTATCCTAGTGCGGAAAAGTAAATAATATACAACAGGTGACAACTTCCGCAACCTGGAAGCGCCCCAATAAAAGAATATTACATACAAGTTTTTACATGAATGAAAATGAAAAACACTCATCTCACATAAAAACCCCCGGCTATTCAAACACGACGATCCAATATAACATATCCAGCAACACATAACATCACATGTCATCAACGTAAGTAAATATGTCCATCCCAATTGTCGTTGACATATAGCAACGAAACCGGCGATATCACATATTACACTTACGGTCACAGAAAAGAAAGTGTAAAACTACAACAGTTGGAATCCGCAATCACCTCAGACATCACATGCCTGACCAAATGAATTACTTAGACATCGCATGCCTAACAATTATAAACCCCGCATTTTAGTCTCATTATCGAAAACTCGTTTCAATATCAAGTCGGGTAATTCAACAAGATTCCCGACATCCTGATCGAATGCTCGTCGCAAACTTCAGTAGACGGCCGCACCCCTCACGCCGTCGACGAAGTGCACCAAGGCGGAACACCGCTACCGCGAGCACCCGAACGGATGCTTTCGGCGACGGGGTTCTCCTACAGTCACTTGGTCGGGGCTATGGAGTGAAGCTGTCTATTAAGTTTACCCGGCGAGTATCCGCGTACACTACGTGATTGCGACGGACTTTTGATCACATCAAAATTCCGTGGCAACCGATCAAGTGAGACTAAACTGCTATGTTTATAACATTCATTTAGTTATCATATAACTCATTGTGAATTCCAATTATTGTATCCCATTCCAGATAAACAGAAAATGTTAAACTTTCCGATCGAACAATCGAACACCCAAGTTTTCCCGAAACTGATCAACACATGATACAAGTCTAACAACATTCCGTTCGTGCCTCAGTACCAACGGTCCAGCCGTAGAAGGGTCAAGCCAACGCCTCACATGTGGCACGCCGTACTGCCCCAAACCCGAAGGTTCAAAGGGCAGTTCAAGACGGTCACATAATCGAGTTAAGGTTTGTGTCTTCTAGAGGGACCATCGCGTTACTTGCACTAGTTAGAACGTCGTTAAACTACGGAAAAATCCAACACTTGGAAATTTCCCGACAGGGGAAAAGTTGGGTATTTATATCCGGTCGAACTATTTAACATATTCTAAAATTTATCCGGAAAGCCACACAGACAAAATTTGATATCCCGATCGAAACACCGAATTCCCAAAACAATTCAGAAAAATTCAACTCTGGAAAAAATATTAAAAATATCCAGAGAACTCAGCACAGCTAAATAGGAGTTACTGTGAAAACAACCCTACATAAAACGACAAACCCGCCGCCCTTCCGCCGCACAAGCCAGGCTCATGCCGCGGAAGCGCGGCGGTCTGATGGAATTAGGGCTACGAAATTCACAGTTTCTCTTATATTTTCCTGCATGTTTTTCTGAATATTTTTAATGTGGAAAAATCCCAGATTTTAAAAATTGTACAGAGAGCAACTTTGAATCGGGGTTTCGGGTTCGTTCGGACTTCAATTTCCGTCTACGCTTCGCCTAAGGCTCTAGCTTGGCTCTGATACCACTGCAGGGTTCCTAGGCACTCTAGTGAGGTCACCCAAGCCATCAACCATGGCAATTTCAAAAATTATGGTGCCTACAAACCCTAAAGTACGGATCGTTTGCTAGATGTCTAGGCGAACAAGAACTAGTTAACAGTTAACTATATAAAATACGGAAATACAACCTTTGTAGATCTGGTGCTCCACCTCCATAGCTCCGCAACGAGGTCCTCTCCGCTGTCCAAAACAAATCTGGGCTCTAGGATCGGCTTCGTCGGAGAATGGGCAAGCTAGGTCGTCGATGTCCATGCCGAAGATGATCTACGTCGAAGCATCGATGAATCAAGCTCCACCTTCACTAAACCGTGAAAAGTTGTGAAGGAAACACACTCTACTACTTGGCAAGAGGTAGAGGATGAAGAAATAGGAAGTGGGTAGACTTTAGAATTGGATTTCTCACTTGTTTCCAACAATCACCATTGATGGACTTCAAGCTTCTTCACTTGAAGAATGAAGAAGAAGAAGGAAAAAGGTTATGATAAGTTATTATAAAAATGAATAAGTAAATCAATACTTATCATATCTTCAACCCTAGTTAAGTGTAGAGAAAAGACCATGGTTAATTGAATGGTTAGGGTTAAGGATAAGAACAAAATGGTCACTAGGTCAAAGTCTTCATGAAGCTTCAATATGAAACAAAAATAGCCACCATTTTCTTCTTATGCCTTTTCTAATTATTTCCAAAATAAATAAATAGATAAATAAATAATAAAAGGAAATAAAACCCTAATCATATTAATAACCATGGTTTATGCTTAACTTACACTTAAACAATCATGTATCATCAAACATGATACAAGCAAATGTACAAATGTATATCACATATACAATATGCACATAACAAGTGAGAAAATCCATATAAAGTGAACCAATACTAGTTAACGCAAAGTAATATATCAAATATATAAATATGCATTAAATCATTAAATCAACACTTGATTCAATGACCCGGTTATGTCGCACACAACCGACTAGTATACAATATATCGGCTTATCGAATCATCGCTTGAATCGATAACTAGGTTATATCGCATACAACCATTCGATATATTTATCGCGAGAATAGAATACGGTATCACATACACGCATTATTCTCGGTCCCGCACATATCTCATATGCGCTCCTATTTCGTTTCGCTTGAGCCAGGAAACTTCTGTGTAGGACTCTAAAGACTCGTCAATACGCCGGCAGCGGATGATGATCATATCAAACATCCACAAGCCGCAAGCGGTCTGCTAAACGTAACGGCCACCCGGGTATTGAGCGATCTGAAGATCGACGAGCAAGCCCGCTCACACTCCAGTGAATCCGACCAGTAACACTACCGTACAGTCCGGTCTGATCGTCAGATATGTCGCATATCTCGCCTAGGGGTGGTATACGTCAGACCCCAATAGCTCAATAAGTCGTGTCGATATGAGGTCTATAACTATTAGAGAAACTACTGGTAACACTTACCAGTAAATCTCAGCAACCCTGGCCAGGGATTTCCTGTTATAGCCAATCGAACACAGCGCAACATCAACCCCCATATACCGGGAGAGACGAATCCCCTCCTATCGCTCATTGCCTCTATGTGACTCGGGACTGTACCCAAAAACCACCGTTTTGCACGCCCTCTTGGACGTGGTAAGATGGAAATCAAAGCACAGTGGGAACCACACAAGACTCTATGACGATCTCGGGTCAACAGACTACTCTGTACCAGTGTCACCAGAGAACTGCCATCTGACGTGAGGTATAATACCATCTGGGAGTTCTCGGCGAGTCCGTCCAGTGTACCCAGTCTCTACTGAGCACCCGTATATCATCTCTGATGTCAAACACCGATGGATATGGGATCATCCATCGCCCATCTGTATGGGTCGAGAAGGTATACGCTAGTCTACTCTGGTATATCGATGCCCCGTCTCGATACACCCTCGACTAGGGACTGTGAAGGATGTACTTATAGACTACCATGTCCCCACTAGTATGATCCGCATCATAGTCCAGGTAGTCAAGTACAGATCCTAAGGGCTTTACCAACATGTAACAGAGAGACAATCAGTATACACGTTAAGGTAAAGAGCAACCAGATAGCATACTATCATGTCGAGCAAGAAAGTCCTCCCTATATATGTCCCAGCATCCACTACAATATACATCCTATGTATAGTAATGGCCTCTAGGGCATACATATAACTAACACATCCATCGCCCATCTGTATGGGTCGAGAAGGTACACGCTAGTCTACTCTGGTATATCGATGCCCTGTCTCGATACACCCACGACTAGGGACTTTGAAGGATGTACTTATAGACTACCATGTCCCCACTAGTATGATCTGCATCATAGTCCAGGTAGTCAAGTACACATCCTAAGGGCTTTACCAACATGTAACAGAGAAACAATTAGTGTACACGTTAAGGTAAAGATCAACCAGATAGCATACTATCATGTCGAGCAAGAAAGTCCTCCCTATATATGTCCCAGCATCCACTACAATATACATCCAATGTACAGTAATGGCCTCTAGGGCATACATATAACTAACATGTTGGCCTTTGCCAAGGCGTAGTGTGCGGTAGCTGATTACTGCTTATCTGTATAAGCATATGATGCGATTGAGTTATGGTAGTCGTGCGACTATGTTGGCCTTTGTCAAGGGTCGTGCGGGTGGGTTTAATTCAATCAGGAAATAACGGGTTGAACTTGACTAGCATCCTATGGTTTGTTGGCCATTGTCAAGGTCATAGGAGGTTAGGGGTAAAATATTATTAGGAATTTCAAGTGTTGAAATTTGCAATGAGATTGCATACCTTCTATGAGATAGTTGGATCCCGATACCCACTGCGAGTAAGAGTTCCTCCTGGGTGAGTTTTACACATTACAATTAGCCGATCAAGTAGGTGTCTAGAAAGGTTTTAATGGGGTTACGCCCCTGGGAGAAACGAGGTTTATTTTAATTAGGTCCGTGCGAAAGTGCGGGGAACCTCCCTCAAAGTACCGGCACTGGCCTGGCCGAAAGATTGGCGAACTTGTAGAGTGTAATTAATCCCGACTAGTCTTTCCTTTTAGGGTTTGAAGGAAGATTTGACTAAAATAGAGGGAGCCATCCTGATTAGATAAATTGATAACCAATCTAATCTTGTAAAAAGCGCACGCTGTGTGTTTTCTTCTCTCTCTCACCTGGTTGCGACTATGTCACGCCTTAATCAAGATAAAAATACGGATGTATTGACCGAACCCGCTTATTATACTGAGCTGGGAAACATTGGTCACGCTCCAACTTATAATTGTTATACGACTGAGCAGGAAATAGGGAATTACTAGAATTCCCGTGCCGCCCAAACGAAGAAAGTGCATGCTGATGCATCTTCTTCGGGTGTGTTCATTACAGAGAACTATTTCTCAATAACCTTTAGGTCATGGGTATTTGATACCGGATCAGGATCCCACATATGTAATTTGTTCCATGGGCTACAGATAGGTAGAGAACTGAGAACGGGTGATAAGTTTCATGAGATAGAAATGGTACAAGTGTTGCAGCCAAGTCTATTGGTAGTTATCACCCTGTATTACCAGAATACATTGATTCTGAACGAATGTTATTAGATACCAAACCTGATATACAACATCATATCAAGTATCTTTATTTAATAAAGAAGGATATAATTTTGTATTGTTGGATAATGATTTGAACATTTCCTATATCAAGAGTTGATCGGTTCAGGCACGTTATCTAAAAACATAGACGTTCTAAATCAAACCACAGTTCTTCGTTTACAGAACACACACAAGAAGAAGACTTCATAAATGAACGAATCCTTCTTGAGGCATTGTAGACTAGGTCATATCAATGAGACCCGACTAGCTAAGTTACATTTAGATACATATTTAAATTATTTTAAATTTACATCTTGTGAAACTTGCCGGTCATGTCACAAAGATAAGATGACCAAAGCTCTGTTTATTGGAAACAGAGAAAGAGTCAGTGAACTCTTGGGATTGATACATGATGATGTATGTAAGTTCCCTGTCTATACATGCCAAGACCGGTTCTTTATACTTCATTATATTCATTGATGGTCTCTCAAGATTCGCACATGTGTTCCTGTTGAAACACAAGTCTGAACCTTTTGAGAAATTCAATGAATATGAGTTAGAAGTAGAGAACCAAAAATGGGTAAAAGTATTATGTCCTTTGATGAGATCAAGGAGGAGAATACTTGAACACGGGATTCCTGGTCTATTCTAAAGGAGAATAAGATTCTCTCTCAGCATTACTCCTCCGTATACACCACAGCACCTCGGTGTATCGTGGTGGAGAAATCACACCCTATATGATATGGTGCGCTCTATGATGAGTACTATTGAGTTTCCTATTTCCTTTTGGGAGTTATGCACTTGAGAAGCTGCATACCTATTGAATAGGGTTCCAATTAAATCAGTTGCCTACCACTTCATATGTGATATGGAATGGGAAAAGCCCATATCTTAAATATGTTAAGATTTGGTGTTGTCTAGCCTATGTCTAAAAGCATAATCCGGATAAGCTCGAGGCAAAGTCAGTTCTGTAGAAGTTTGTTGGATATCCCAAGCATTCGCAAGGGAATATCTTCTACCTAACCGAGGAACAAAAGATGTTTTGTTTCTCAACATGCCACCTTTGTGAAAGGGAATTTCTTGTGAAGAAATTAGTGGTCATGAGGTAGAACTGGAAAGAGATCCAGCTATACGAACTGCAACTGATGATTTGGTAGAACCAAAGGATTCAATAGTTTCCAATGAACCTCAGCCTCTCCGCCGATCTAGTAGGGTTCCTCACCCACCTGAGAGATACTTCGGTTTCTCTATGACAGTGGGAGCGAGGATTGCATCATGAGATGATGACCCAACTTATTTCACGCTGGCCACCAGGAGTGGGACTCTGTAAGAATGGCTTGATGCTTAGCGATCTGAGATGGAAACCTTATACACCAACAAAGTATGGACTTTGGTTGCTTTATCTGAAGGGTTAAATCCCCATCAGGAGCAAGTATATCTTGAGAAGATTACTTGGTGTACATGGAAAAGTTAAGACTTTCAAAGCTATGCTTAAGTCCATCCAGATCCTACTTTCCACTGCTACATACCATGACTAAGATATCTGGTGGTTTGGTGTCATGACTGCTTTTCTAAATGATGTTTTGGAAGAGAGCATCTATAAGTACACAGCCAGAGAGCTTCGTAGATAGTGGGAGCAGCGGAAATGTGTGCAAGATGTTTTATGCGATAAAACAGGCAACGTGGAGTTAGAACGTCTGTTTTGATGTGGTAGTCAAAGAGTTTTACTTCATCAAAACGGTAGATGAACCTTGTATATACAAAAAAGGTAGTAGTGAGTATGGTTGTGATCCTTAAAGAGTACGTGGATGACATACTCTTGATAGGAAAGGAGTTTCCTATGCTACGCTCGGTCAATCTCTGCTTATCACAAGGATTCTCCATATAGGATCAAGGTGATACCTCCTAAATCCTAGGTTTAATATCTATGAGATAGATCTAAATGGATGTTAGGATTCTCACTAGTTGTAGAGAGATGGTATCAATAGATCCTGGGGAGAATCACAGGAAAGGTTCCAGGGTGATAAGGAAGACTGAATGTCAGTCGCAGGAATTATCTTTACCCTAAGTGGAGGGACGGTATGTTGGAAGAGTTCCAAGCTAGATATCATGACTTACTAGACGATTAAAGGCAAGATACGTTGTTACCAAAGTTGCTACCAAAGAGGCAGTCTGGATATATATATAAGTTCATGAGATGAACTTCATTCCTACCATTGTGTGACAATGGAGTTGTGGCTTATGCCAAGGAACCCCCGTCCCATCTGAAATCCAGATATAATTCTTAGGCAGTATCACCTGATCATGGAGATGGTTGATCTCCAGGGAGATCGAGGTTATGAGAGTACACACAGAGGACAACAGCGTGGATCCACTCACAAAGGCCTAATTCCCAGTACAGAATTTTATGGGATGGTTGATTATGAGATACTTCAACCACAGCTGATTGTTGGGTATGCAATACCACAACAGATGGCCCTAGTGCAAGTGGGAGATTGTTAGTTATATGTATGCCCTAGAGGCCATTACTGTACATACGATGTGTTAGTTATATGTATGCCCTAGAGGCCATTACTGTACATACGATGTATATTGTAATGGATGCTTGGACATATATAGGGAGGACTTTCTTGCTTGACATGATAGTATGCTATCTGGTTGTACTTTATCTTAACATATACACTGATTGTCTCTATGTTACATGTTGATAAAGCCCTTAGGATATGTACTCGACTACTGGGACTATCATGAGATCATACTAGTGGGGCCACGGTAGTCGACGAGTACATCCTATAACTGTTCCTAGTAGAGGGTGTATTGAGACAGGGCATCGATACACCAGAGTAGACTAGCGTATACGCATCTTGACCCATATGATGGGCGATAGATGATCCCATATCCATCGGTGTTTGAAATCAAGGATGGTGTACGGGTTCTCAATAGAGACTGGGTACACTGTACGGACTCGCCGAGAACGCCCAGATGGTATTATACCTCACGTCAGATGGCAGTTCTCCGGTGACACTGGTACAGTAGTCTGTTGACCCGAGATCATCATAGAGTCTTGTGTGATTCCCACTGTGCTTTGATTTCCATCATACCACGTCCAAGAGGGCGTGCAAAAAGGTGACTTTTGGGTACAGTCTCGAATCACATGGAGGCATGAGCGATAGGAGGGGATTCGTCTCTCCCGGTATAGGGAGTTGATGTTGCGCTGTGTTCGATTTGCTATAACTGGAAATCCCTGGCCAGGGTTGCTGAGATTTACTGGTAAGTATTATCAGTAGTTTCTCGAACTGTTATAGACCTCATATCGACACGACTTATCGAGCTACTGGGGTCTGACGTTTAACGTCCCAAGGCGAGATATGCAACATATCAGACGACGAGACCGGACTGTACGGGAGTGTTACTGATTGGATTCACAGGTGAATGTACAGGCTTTCTTGTTGATCTTCTGATCGCTCAATACCCGGGTGGCCGTTACGTTTAGCAGACCGTTTGCGGCTTGTGGTTGTTTGATATGATCATCACCTACTGCCGGCGTATTGACGAGTCTTTAGAGTCCTACACAGGAGTTTCCTGGCTCAAGCGAAACGGAGTAGGAGCACATATGTGATATGTGCGGGACCGAGATTGATACGATATGAGATACCGTATTCTATTCTCGCGATTCGTGACATTGATCGGTTGTATGCGATATAGCCGGGTTATCAGATCAAGTATTGATTCGATAAATTTTTACATATGATATTAGTCGGTTATAGCCGAGTTATTAAATCAAGAGTTGATTTAATAATTTAATGTATAATTATATATTTGATATATTACATTACATTAACTAGTATTAGCTCACTTATGATTTATTTTCTCACTAGATTGTGCACATTGTTTATATGTGATATATGCAAGTGTACATGTTTGTATCATGCTTGATGATACATACAAGATGGGTGTATGAGACTTATATCAAGTTTAGGCTAAATTAGGGTTTACTTATTTCCTTAAGAATAACAAAAGAGAGGAGACTTTAGTCATTGTTATCAAGCTTGTAGAAGCTTGTATGCAACATTGACAAAGTCAACTCTTTTGTCATTCCTTAAGATATTAGTTAACCCAACCCTTCATCTCATACTTTGGTTAATTCTCTACATGAGTTATGCATGAGGGCTTAACTCAACCATGGTGCAATAATTCAAAGGATAAGTTTTCATTTGGATGAATTATTGTAACGTTTTAAAAATAATTAAATAAATAATTAAATGAATAAAATTGTTTAAGTGAATTTTATGATTTTCGGTAAAGTAAAATGTATTTTTCGTAAAACCAAACAGTGATTGTTTTTCATTATAATTTCAAAAATACCTATTTTAATTATGTAATTACTAGTAAATGGTGTTTATTTAGCCACTTATAAATTTTTAGTTTAATTAAATATTTTTCCTAAATTAATTATTTTAAATATTAACATAAGCTTTATTTTTTCACTAAATTAGTGTAAATTACAAATTTGAATGGTTTTAATTTCTAAAAATGAACCATGGCATATTAGAATTTAGTGTGTATCATGCAAAATTTATTTGCAAATTTTTCCATTTTTCTAGAGTTTTCTTGAGTTGCTATAGTAAAGAAATAAAAGAAAATAAAGAAATCCATGAAAATACATAATGAGGTGATATTTTGGGGGAAGTTTCTACATCTTTCCTCACTCTTTTCTTTCTCTCCCTCCTCCCCTTGATGTGGCCGGCCTCCTCATCATGGCAGCCCCCCCATTTTCCCCCTCTCTTTCTTCTTCAAATTTAATAAAAAAATTCATTAAAAATCCAAATAAAAATCCACAAAATCCTAATAAATTCATACCCTCTATTCCTTGCTCTTCTTTACATGGATTTTGGAGATGGAAAGCATGCATTTTGGAGGCTTATTTTCATGTTTGGGTTTCTTGTTTCAAGGTATAAATCTTATTCTTTTGATTTATTTTATTAGATGTTTCATTTAAGCATGTTTAGAATTAATATATTAATTCTATTTACAAGTTTTAAAATTCAAGTTAGGGTTTGTAAAATCAAGTTATGGTTTTTACTAATTAAGAGGGGTTATTATAACTAGGTTAACATTTTAGAAGTGGGAAAAATCATGCATGGTTGATATATTGTAATTTGTTCATTCAAATTGCTTAAATCAAGCAATTTTTGTAAACTAGATTTATGTATATTATATTTATTGGTGAGAAAAAATTTCAATTAATGTTTGTAACATTAGATTGTTTTTTAAATGAGGATATTGACATGTTTAAGGAATGAAAAACATAATTTGGTTGCTAGTTTTTATTGATAATTGATAAATTGTAAGAAAAATGCTATTTTTTCTAACTAGAATTTGGAAATTCTTAAATAAATGAGATTTAAAATCTAATTTATGGTTTCATTATATTACCATCATTATAAATTGTAGTTTGAAAAGTTAATTCATGCAAAATCAAATTTTTTTGTGGAATTGTGGAATTTTGCTTGTAAGTTGTGGAAAATTGACAAAATTGCAAACTAGAAATTTATTTTTAACATAAATCAGTGTAATAAAAATATGGTAATGGTGTGTATAACTTAGTTAAGTTATTCAATGAGTTTTAAGACCATTAGTTTCATTTAAACGCCAAGTTTTGAAGCAAAACGGTGAATTGACATTTTCAAGGTTTTCCGGAATTGGATGGTTTGCTCGATTTTATGGTTCTGATGATTTACATTATGTTTTATATTAAAAGTAATGAGTTTTTAAAACTACGAGTTATTTGTTGATGTTTATCTCGATCCATCGGAGTTTCTACGCCGATATCGAGCGATATTTGGTTCTTTTGCGTGAACGGGACATAGGTTTTAACCTATGCGGGTTCCTTGCGTCGTTTGACTTTTGTATGTGATTCAGTTTACGATATTATTTATATGTTTGCGTTTAGGTACTCCTCACGTGGACTGCGGGCGATGAAGAGGAAGATGGCGACACCGTCTTCGGCAGATATGGACCAGGTGAGTAGATGCATATCTACGGGGGGAAGTCGGGTGGATGGCGTTTAGCACCCCCGCAACGTAGAATAGGAATAGTACTTATTGTCATTAGGAAACCAGATGTGACCCTAGATTCTTAACGAGTAGGACCCTAGTAATGACCCTAGGCTGGACTAGACTTATTTAGGAAGACCTGTCAGAGGATGAATACCTTGGAAGAGATTCGTAGGTTTCAGATAGAAACACACACGCACACACTGAAACTCGAAATGGTATATACGTGTATGTGTGTATATATATATAGGACTAGGTATATCTATATATATATATATATATATATACAACACGTATATGGGATACATTGATGTGATATGATACACGGGAATGGAACAGTGTAACTGGGCTTGATGCCGTGATTCTTAACTATACAGTCGTATTAAAGTGTTAGCGGATCATTAGAGAATGAGATAATGAATATGTATACCGAAATTATAATGGGTGGTGATGATATTGAGGTACATGGGACTCTAAAATAGAACCCGAACTGTAACTTGTGACTAATCACGATATGATATAGGTATGACTTGATTACGACGTCATATAGGCGTGACCTGATGTCGATATCATATAGGTGTGACTTCATGACGATATGATATCAATATGACTTAATCACAATATGATACATATGACATGATATTTCTGAGGATAAACTAATGATGCATATTTTGATGGCAATGATATATGATTGATGTATACGATTACAGTTTAGCACCTTGATCATGAGATGTGTTGATGATGACATTATACGAATGATGAGACACCTAGGAGATACATGACCCGTACCCCGAAATTGGGATGCCGTACGATGGATTTTACCGTACGAGGCATAGATATGATGATTGATCCGCACTCTTGATTCGAGGAAGCCGTACTACGTACGTGATGCTATTGAGGCTGGATCGCCGACTATTAGAGATATTGATTCAGACCTTAGGGAGTCTCTTGTTTCTTATTGAGTAGTTTCTTAGGTTTAGTTCCTTAGGAGGTTAGATGGACACTAGTTTAGGTTCGATTCATATAGTGGTAGTTGTACTCGTATATCGCAGAGGAGTGGATAATGCACATCTGTCTTCACATTCATACTGTAATCATCATGGTGCATGTTCTTACATATGTTGCTATAATCAGTATAAACCTTACCTGTTAGGACACCAGCACCTTTACCGATAATGCGCATATTCCACGCACACTTATTTGCTGGCTCACACACATCATCATCGGTAATTGCTATGTCACGTACACCTTATATCATATTATCATTTATTGATAAAATCAGCAAATAGCTAAATCGATATAATATTGTTATTACTCTCTGGTGTTAGTATAGACATGGCATTTGTTACTTAGACATTCATGCATTCATATTTTCATGTTATCATGCAGTATCATGGGCATATGCCGACACTTATCATATACTCACTCATGATTTTGAGATTTGGATTTCTATGAGATTTCTGGATTTTGGGGAAAACCGCAAGAATATATAAAAACCTCTCTCTCTCCTCCTCTCTTTTTAAAATATACGATGCGGTTTTCTCGTGATGTATGTGTCGTCCACCATGAGATTTCATGTTTTCTGATGGATTTCGAGACCCGATTCGAGGAGTGGATGAACCGTCTCGGGTACATGGTGGGCCCGGTATGGTACCCCGGGGCAAGAAGATCGAGTTGTATACGATGAGCCTGGCAGGGGAAGGCTACCTACCGGTGATGTCTGGCGCGGCGGATATCCGGAGGATACCAACCGTTGTCATGAGATTTGATGATGTGGGCCGATCCGGACTGACGGAGCCCGAGGTATTGAGACTATGAGACTTGAGATTTACATGTTTTTGTCGATGCTTGACACGGATTTCCATGGATTTTATTGTTGAGATTTCAGATTTCTACACATTTTACTATGATAACAGCTAAAGATTTCTTATACAGATATATCTGGATTTCATGATTGATTATTTTATATTCATGGTGCATGCATATCCATTCATATGACATAGTATTATATGAGGCACTGACACGAGCACGGAGTATCTGCATTTACACGTAGTTTTACCCTGCTATTACTAGATGATTGGGATATAATAGTGTATTATTATGACCTTGGATAGCGTCGTGCATTCGATTTCTTTTCATAGATGCCTTCTACTCACGAGTTGGCAACTCACCTCCATTGTGCCAAATTTTATTACAGGTTCGATGTACAGGTTTCCCTGGCAGCTTGCTGGCACATCTTTTCTTTCACGGTGATTTACACGGTAGGTTGGTTCACTTGTATCTGAACCACCATTGTATTATTATTTATTCATTTGTATCTAGTAAGCTCTATCAACCATACTTGTATTACTTGATAAGTTTATTGGACCAGTTACTTATTTCGACCATAGAGTCGCGCATGTATTATTCTGATTTGGTAGATTGTTTTCTTTTGAATTTTGAGCCTTGCCCTTTGGCGTTGTATACTATTGTGTATTGTTGTGGTTGTTTTCACCGGTTGGTGTTAAGCTAGCTACCGTTTGGGGATGCTTTTTATTGTTATGTATATTATACTTGTTGTACCCGTTTGGGGCCAGTTTTTACAGAGGAGACTCTGCCGAAATTTTTGGGAAAATTTGCTGATACTTTAAAACTTGTTTTCTTTTTCTTCTTCTTCTTCTTCTATGGTTTAGATTTCTGGGCTTCGGCTTACTTAGGTTACGTGGCGCCTCTAGACGCTTCGTAATCTAAGTGCCGGTGACGTTCCGTACTTTCGGGTCGTGACAAAGTTGGTATCAGAGCGCTAGGTTTAACCTTGTATAAGTTTAGGTGACCCTTGGTTGATGGAGTAGGCGATTTAGATAGAGTAACGTACCGTGGGTATGATCCACGGCATACTTACGATACGCTACTCTGCTTAAGGAGCCTTAAGATGTACATTTGTTTGCACCGTATTTCATTCGTCCTTTGATCTATCTTCGTCGATGTCGGAGGGTGGTTTCTGTTACCACGGGCGCACGGGCAGAGGGAGCTGCGGCTCGAATGCAATAACCATTAGGGTATTGGTTATTCTTTAGGATTGAAGCATTGTTTAGCGTGCGGACGAAAGGTATTCACATGCCGTCCGGATGAAGCTAAAGGGTTCGAACGATTATCAGAAAACCATTTTCCCAAGTTTAAAGTATTCGAAAGAACATGCAGGTATTTCGATGGACCCTCTAGAAGAATGAAACCCTAACTCGACATAATGACCACGAGAACGCCCTTGAACCTTAGGGTTTAAGGCGGTTTCACGGTGCCATTATTGAGGCTTGGGTTTGCCCTTCTACGGCTGGATCATCGATGCTGGGGTATGTACCGGATATTTTTAAGCTGTACTTGAGTGTTGAGCTCTCGGGGAATTATGGGATTTTGATGGATCGATCGAAAAGTTTAATGTAGTCCGGATATCAGGTGAAGGGATCGACTATGTGGGAGACTCTAGACATGAGTATTGCCGTGGGTAGCACAGTCAGCACAGCTACGAAGAGACGAGTTCGAAGCAATCGACATCAGAGGAAAGAGGTGCACATTGACGATAGTGTTTACGATTGTGATTTAGTGATTTGAATTTCATATTTCTGTTATTGGATTTTGGTATTTTGAGGATTTTGTTTTACGATTGGTATTTCTTATGTGTACCTTCATTACATTCTATTTGTGTTTTATATATCAGTTGTATTTATGTTGTTTATTACATACCCAGTGCACTTGATTTGGTTTTATTACCTTTTGTGATGTTAATTTGGTTTCGTGCATAGGGGTTACACATGATTTTGACATATGTTTCGACCTAGTTTTCATGCATTTTTGTACTGTGATTTCGATTTTTATATTCGATGTATGTTTTCGTGCACCGTGTGCACCTGATTAGGATTCTTGCGCATACTTGGCGCACTTGATGCGATTTTGTGCACACCAGATGCACCAAATCAGGGTTTTGTGCAGATTAGATGCACCTGATAGTGAGTCGTGCACGCCCATTGCACTTGACAGATGTTTTGGTGCACACCTGTTGCACTTATTTTGTTTTTGTGTGTATTCATGGTATCTGTAGTTGGTTTCGATTTCAGTGCGCACCGGACGCACATGATATTTTTATGATGTGATTGGGATTGATTTCAGTTTGAGCGGTATGTTTTCATAGTCATTATTATTTGATTTAGTAACCAGGCGGGACGTGTATGTTAAATAAAAGATATATATATATATATATATATATAGTTTTTTTTTAAATAAACATCCGCTACTTATGCCGTGACACGGCATCACACGGCGATTTTCAAAAAGGGGTGTTTGCATATTTCCTTATCAAGATATTTGGACGGTTTTACTATGATGCGCACTATATATAAGTTATAGATTGATGTATATTATGATGGTTTTCATGTTGGGTTTTGATATTTTATTCTCGCCATAACTCCGATGATTGCGTTATGCTTGACGGAGTTGAGTTTTGTTATGTATTGATGATTTCGGAGCCCCGACGATTTGAGTGTTTTGCTAAATGTTTTAGTATTTGGAGGAGGAGTTTTAATTTAAATTCGGGGACCGAATTTCTTAAATGGGGGAATATTGTAACGTTTAAAAAATAATTAAATAAATAATTAAATGAATAAAATTGTTTAAGTGAATTTTATGATTTTCGGTAAAGTAAAATGTATTTTTCGTAAAACCAAACCGTGATTGTTTTTCATTATAATTTCAAAAATATCTATTTTAATTATGTAATTAATAGTAAATGGTGTTTATTTAGCCACTTATAAATTTTTAGTTTAATTAAATATTTTTCCTAAATTAATTATTTTAAATATTAACATAAGCTTTATTTTTACACTAAATTAGTGTAAATTACAAATTTGAATGGTTTTAATTTGTAAAAATGAACCATGGCATATTAGAATTTAGTGTGTATCATTCAAAATTTATTTGCAAATTTTTCCATTTTTCTAGAGTTTTCTTGAGTTGCTATAGTAAAGAAATAAAAGAAAATAAAGAAATCCATGAAAAGACATAATGAGGTGATATTTTGGGGGAAGTTTCTACATCTTTCCTCACTCTTTTATTTCTCTCCCTCCTCCCCTTGATATGGCCGGCCTCCTCATCATGGCAGCCCCCCATTTTCCCCCTCTCTTTCTTCTTCAAATTTCATTAAAAAAATTCATTAAAAATCCAAATAAAAATCCACAAAATCCTAATAAATTCATACCCTCTATTCCGTGCTCTTCTTTACATGGATTTTGGAGATGGAAAGCTTGCATTTTGGAGGCTTATTTTCATGTTTGGGTTTCTTGTTTGAAGGTATAAATCTTATTCTTTTTATTTATTTTATTAGATGTTTCATTTAAGCATGTTTAGAATTAATATATTAATTCTATTTACAAGTTTTAAAATTCAAGTTAGGGTTTGTAAAATCAAGTTATGGTTTTTACTAATTATGAGAGGTTATTATAACTAGGTTAACATTTTAGAAGTGGGAAAAATCATGCATGGTTGATATATTGTAATTTGTTCATTCAAATTGCTTAAATCAAGCAATTTTTGTAAAATAGATTTATGTATATTATATTTATTGGTGAGATAAAATTTCAATTAATGTTTGTAACATTAGATTGTTGTTTAAATGAGGATATTGACATGTTTAAGGAATGAAAAACATAACTTGGTTCCTAGTTTTTATTGATAATTGATAAATTGTAAGAAAAATGCTATTTTTGCTAACTAGAATTTGGAAATTCTTAAATAAATGAGATTTAAAATCTAATTTATGGTTTCATTATATTACCAACATTATAAATGGTAGTTTGAAAAGTTAATTCATGCAAAATCAATTTTTGTTGTGGAATTGTGGAATTTTGCTTGTAAGTTGTGAAAAATTGACAAAATTGCAAGCTAGAAATTTATTTTTAATATAAATTAGTGTAATAAAAATATGGTAATGGTTTCTATAACTTAGTTAAGTTATTCAATGAGTTTTATGACCATTAGTTTCATTTAAACGCCAAGTTTTGAAGTAAAACGGTGAATTGATATTTTCAAGGTTTTCCGGAATTGGATGGTTTGATCGATTTTAGGGTTCCGATGATTTACATTATGTTTTATATTAAAAGTAATGAGTTTTTAAACCTACGAGTTATTTGTTGATATTTATCTCGATCCATCGGAGTTTGTACGCCGATATCGAGCGATATTTGGTTCTTTTGCGTGAACGGGACATAGGTTTTATCCTATGCAGGTTCCTTGCGTCGTTTGATTTTTGTATGTGATTCAGTTTACGATATTATTTATATGTTTGCGTTTAGGCACCCCTCACGTGGACTGCGGGCGATGAAGAGGAGGATGGCGACACCGTCTTCGGCAGATATGGACCAGGTGAGTAGATGCATATCTACGGGGGGAAGTCGGGTGGATGGCGTTTAGCACCCCCGCAACGAAGAATAGGAATAGTACTTATTGTCATTAGGAAACCAGATGTGATCCTAGATTCTTAATGAGTAGGACCGTCGTAATGACCCTAGGCTGGACTAGACTGATTTAGGAAGACCTGTCAGAGGATGAATACCTTGGAAGAGATTCGTAGATTTCAGATAGAAACACACACGCACACACTGAAACTCGACATGGTATATACGTGTATGTGTGTATATATATATATAGGACTAGGTATATATATATATATATATATACAACACGTATATGGGATACATTGATGTGATATGATACACGGGAATGGAACAGTGTAACTGGGCTTGATGCCGTGATTCTTAACTATACAGTCGTATTAAAGTGTTAGCGGATCATTAGAGAATGAGATAATGAATATGTATACAGAAATTATAATGGGTGGTGATGATATTGAGGTACATGGGACTCTAAAATAGAACCCGAACTGTAACTTGTGACTGATCATGATATGATATAGGTATGACTTGATTACGACGTCATATAGGCGTGACCTGATGTCGATATCATATAGGTGTGACTTCATGATGATATGATATCAATATGACTTAATCACAATATGATATATATGACATGATATTTCTGAGGATAAACTAATGATGCATATTATGATGGCAATGATATATGATTGATGTATGCGATTACAGTTTAGCACCTTGATCATGAGATGTGTTGATGATGACATTATATGAATGATGAGACACCTAGGAGATACTTGACCCGTATACCGATATTGGGATGCCGTACGATGGATTTTACCGTACGAGTCATAGATATGATGATTGATCTGCACTCTTGATTCGAGAAAGCCGTACTACGTACGTGACGCTATTGAGGCTGGATCACCGACTATTAGAGATATTGATTCAGACCTTAGGGAGACTCTTGTTTCTTATTGACTAGTTTCTTAGGTTTAGTTCTTTAGGAGGTTAGATGGACACTAGTTTAGGTTCGATTCATATAGTGGTAGTTGTACTCGTATATCGCAGAGGAGTGGATAATGCACATCTGTCTTCACATTCATACTGTAATCATCATGGTGCATGTTCTTACATATGTTGCTATAATCAGTATAAACCTTACCTGTTAGGACACCAGCACCATTACCGATAATGCGCATATTCCACGCACACTTATTTGCCGGCTCACACACATCATCATCGGTAATTGTTATGTCACGTACACCTTAGATCATATTATCCTTTATTGATAAAATCAGCAAACATCTAAATCGATATAATATTGTGATTACTCTCTGGTGTTAGTATAGACATGGCATTTGTTACTTAGACATTCATGCATTCATATTTTCATGTTATCATGCAGTATCATGGGCATATGCCGACACTTATCATATACTCACTCATGATTTTGAGATTTGGATTTCTATGAGATTTCTGGATTTTGGGGAAAACCGCAAGAATATATAAAAACCTCTCTCTCTCCTCCTCTCTTCTTAAAATATAAGATGCGGTTTTCTCGTGATGTATGTGTCGTCCAACTTGAGATTTCATGTTTTCTGATGGATTTCGAGACCCGATTCGAGGAGTGGATGAACCGTCTCGAGTACATGGTGGGCCCGGTATGGTACCCCGGGGCAAGAAGATCGAGTTGTAGACGATGAGCCTGGCAGGGGAAGGCTACCTACCGGTGATGTCTGGCGCGGCGGATATCCGGAGGATACCGACCGTTGTCGTGAGATTTGATGATGTGGGCCGATCCGGACTAATGGAGCCCGAGGTATTGAGACTATGAGACTTGAGATTTACATGTTTGTGTCGATGCTTGACACGGATTTCCATGGATTTTATTGTTGAGATTTCAGATTCCCATACACATTTTACTATGATAACAGCTAAAGATTTCTTATACAGATATATCTGGATTTCATGATTGATTATTTTATATTCATGGTGCATGCATATCCATTCATATGACATAGTCTTAAATGAGGCACTGACACGAGCACGGAGTATCTGCATTTACACGTAGTTTTACCCTGCTATTACTAGATGATTGGGATATAATAGTGTATTATTATGACCTAGGATAGTCGTGCATTCGATTTCTTTTCGTAGATGTCTTCTACTCACGAGTTGGCAACTCACCCCCGTTGTGCCAAATTTTATTATAGGTTCGATGTACAGGTTTCCATGGCAGCTTGCTGGCACATCTTTTCTTTCAGGGTGATTTGCACGGTAGGTTGGTTCACTTGTATCTGAACCACCATTGTATTTTTATTTATTCATTTGTATCTAGTAAGCTCCATCAACCATACTTGTATTACTTGATAAGTTTATTGGACCAGTTACTTATTTCGACCTTAGAGTCGCGCATGTATTATTCTGATTTGGTGGATTGTTTTCTTTTGAGTTTTGAGCCTCGCCTTTTGGCGTTGTATACTATTGTGTATTGTTGTGGTTGTTTCCGCCGGTTGGCATTGAGCTAGCTACCGTTTGGGGATGCTTTTTATTATTATGTATATTATACTTGTTGTACCCGTTTGGGGCCAGTTTTTACAGAGGAGACTCTGCCGAAATTTTTGGGAAAATTTGCTGATACTTTAAAACTTGTTTTCTTTTTTTTCTTCTTCTTCTTCTATGGTTTAGATTTCTGGGCTTCGGCTTACTTAGGTTACGTGACGTCTCTAGACGCTTCGTAATCTAAGTGCCGGTCACGTTCCGTACTTTCGGGTCGTGACAATTATTCACTTCTTCTTCTTCCTTCAACAAAAGCTTTCTAGCTTCAATGGAGCTTGAGAAAAAATGTGAGAAAATCAATTCTAAAGTGAGCCCACCACCTACTTCTTCATCCTCTACTACTTGCCATGTAGTAGAGTGTGTCCTCATCACAAAGTTCAAAACCTAGTGAAGGAATAGCTTGAGTTAGTGTCTCCCTGGCGTAGATCATCTTCGGCATCGAAGTCATCGAAGCAAGCACGTTCGTTTTTCTTGTGGAGCTTCTCTAGAGTCTGGAGTTCACGATCGCAGCGAAGGGAACATCTACACGGAGCTATTGAAGTGAAGGACCGGATCTACAAAGGTTGTAATCCCTATCACTTAGTGTTAAAATGTTTAACATACTTGTTTTCGCCTAAACTCTAGTATAAAGATCCGGCTTTGGGTTGTTCGGCACGCCTAAAATTTTAATCGGGCATTACTAGTATTAGCTCACTTATGATTTATTTTCTCACTAGATTGTGCACATTGTTTATATATGATATATGCAAGTGTACATGTTTGTATCATGCTTGATGATACATACAAGATAGGTGTATGAGACTTATATCAAGTTTAGGTTAAATTAGGGTTTACTTATTTCCTTAAGAATAACAAAAGAGAGGAGACTTTAGTCAATGTTATCAAGCTTATAGAAGCTTGTATGCAACATTGACAAAGTCAACTCTTTTGTCATTCCTTAGGATATTAGTTAACCCAACCCTAAACCGCATACTTTGGTTAATTCTCTACATGAGTTAGGCATGAGGGCTTAACTCAACCATGGTGCAATAATTCAAAGGATAAGTTTTCATTTGGATGAATTATTCACTTCGTCTTCTTCCTTCAACAAAAGCTTTCTAGCTTCAATGGAGCTTGAGAAAAAATGTGAGAAAATCAATTCTAAAGTGTGCCCACCACCTACTTCTTCATCCTCTACCACTTGCCATGTAGTAGAGTGTGTCCTCTTCACAAAGTTCATGACCTAGTAAAGGAATAGCTTGAGTTAGTGTCTCCCCGACGTAGATCATCTTCGGCCTCGAAGTCATCGAAGCAAGCACGTTCGTTTTTCTTGTGGAGCTTCTCTAGAGTCCGGAGTTCACGATCGCAGCGAAGGGAACATCTACACGGAGCTATTGAAGTGAAGGACCGGATCTACAAAGGTTGTAATCCCTATCACTTAGTATTAAATGTTTAACATGTTTGTTTTCGCCTAAACTCTAGTATAAAGATCCGGCTTTGGGTTGTTCGGCACGGCTAAAATTTTAATCGGGCATAACTAGTATTAGCTCACTTATGATTTATTTTCTCACTAGATTGTGCACATTGTTTATATGGGATATATGCAAGTGTACATGTTTGTATCATGCTTGATGATACATACAAGATGGGTGTATGAGACTTATATCAAGTTTAGGTTAAATTAGGGTTTACTTATTTCCTTAAGAATAACAAAAGAGAGGAGACTTTAGTTAATGTTATCAAGCTTATAGAAGCTTGTATGCAACATTGACAAAGTAAACTCTTTTGTCATTCCTTAGGATATTAGTTAACCCAACCCTTAACCTCATACTTTGGTTAATTCTCTACATGAGTTAAGCATGAGGGCATAACTCAACCATGGTGCAATAATTCAAAGGATAAGTTTTCATTTGGATGAATTATTCACTTCTTCTTCTTCCTTCAACAAAAGCTTTCTAGCTTCAATGGAGCTTGAGAAAAAATGTGAGAAAATCAATTCTAAAGTGAGGCCACCTCCTACTTCTTCATCCTCTACCACTTGCCATGTAGTAGAGTGTGTTCTCTTCACAAAGTTCATGACCTAGTGAAGGAATGGCTTGAGTTAGTGTCTCCCCGACGTAGATCATCTTTGGCCTCGAAGTCATCGAAGCAAGCACGTTCGTTCTTCTTGTGGAGCTTCTGTACAGTCCGGAGTTCATGATCGCAGCGAAGGGGACATCAACACGGAGCTATTGAAGTGAAGGACCGGATCTACAAAGGTTGTAATCCCTCTCACTTAGTGTTAAAATGTTTAACATGCTTGTTTTTGCCTAAACTCTAGTATAAAGATTCGGCTTTGGGTTGTTCGGCACGGCTAAAATTTTAATCGGGCATGGTTGATGCCTCGTAGAACCTTGTATGCGTGCCTAGTAACCCTACGGTGGTATCAGAGCCAAGCTAGAGCTTTAGGCGAAGTCTAGGCGAAGTTTAAAGTCCGATCGAACTCTGAATACCCGGTTTATACCCCTCTCTGTACATTTTCTAAAAATGTGTGTTTTTTCATTGTTAAAAATACTCAGTAAAACAAGCAGGAAAAACTAAGAATTACTGTGAAGTACGGCCCACTAATTCGCTCATATGACCGCGGAACCGTGGCCAAACCAAGGGTTTAGGGGCGGTTCCGCAGCCAAAATTATGATTTGGTCCCTCGTATTTCATATATTTATTCTTAGGTCCTTTCTTGTTCTTTGTTTAGTTTTTCCGGATAATTTTAGAAACTGTTAAAAAGTTCGAACGGATATCAATAACTCACTTTTTCCCCAGTCGGAAATTTTTTCAAAAGTTGGATTTTTTTCCCGTAGTTTAAGAACGTTCTAAGTCGTGCAAGTAACGCGGTGGACCCCTAGAAAACAACAAACCTTAACTCGATTATGTGACTGTCTTGAACTGTCTCTAAACCTTAGGGTTTGTGGCAGTACGGCGTGCCACATGTGAGGCGTTGGCTTGACCCTTCTACGGCTGGACCATTGTTACTGTAGCTTGTGATGGATGTTTTAAAACTAATTGCAAGTGTTGAGAACTATTTGGGAAAACTTGGGTATTTGATTATTCGATCGGAAAGTTTAATATTGCCTATTTATCTGGAATGTGATATAATATTTGGAATCCACAAGTAGTTATGAGATAACTAATTTGAATGTTATAAATCTAGCAGTTCAGTCTCAGATGATCGGTTGCCACAGAATTTTGATGCGATCAAAAGTCCGTCGCAATCACGTAGCGTACGCGGATACTCGCCGGGTAAACTTAATAGACAGCGACGCCCCATAGCCCCGACCAAGTGACTGTAGGAGAACCCTGTCGCCAAAAGCATCCGTTCGGGTGCTCGCGGCAGTGGTGTTCCGCCTTAGTGCACTTCGTCGACGGCATCCGGCGGTACGGCCGTCTACTAAAGTTTGTGACGAGCATTCGATCAGGATGTCGGGAATCTTGTTGAATTTCTCGACTTGATATTGAAAAGAGTTTTCAATAATGAGACTAAAATGCGGGGTTTATAATTGTTAGGCATGCGATGTCTAAGGAATTCATTTGGTTCGGCATGTGATGTCTAAAGAGGTTGCGGATTCCAACTGTTGTAGTTTTACACTTTCTTTTCTGTGACCATAAGCGTAGTATGTGGTGTATCGCCGGCTTCGTTGCTATACATCAACGACAATCGGGATACGCTTACTTGCTTACGTTGATGATATGAGATATTATGTGTTGCTGTGATATATTATATTGGATCGTCGTGTTCTGAATAGCCGGGGGTTTTATGTGAGATGAGAGTTTTTATTTTCATTCATGTAAAATTCATTCGTATGTAATATTCTTTTATTGTGGTACTTCCGGGCTGAGGATGATGTCACCATTGTATATTATTTACTTGTCCGCATTAGGTAGACCCAAGGCGGGGAGCACAAGTAACCGAGTTCTAGGGTCCAGTGGGAGACCATCTCGAGGAGTCGAGACCGGGACTCCTAACCCTAGAATTGGCAGTGTTGCTTGCCGCTCTCGTAGGGGCCTAGGGATGTGGGTTTGGCTATTCATCGCGACCGTGGAATCCGTGTTTTATACAGGCTCGTACGAAAACACGGACGTCCTAGTATATCCAATATTTCATATATGTTCTTCTGCTGCAATGTTCTGTGATGAGATCATATTACTGCCTGAGACGAATGTTTATATTATATATATGAGATATATGTTATATTGCAGATTTCGTTTCAAATGTGATGCTTGTGAAGTATAATAAAATGGGACTTCATTAATGAGATTAATGAAATAAAAGAAACCTAAAGATGTTGTAGAAACTTGTTTAAAAACCGGTAGCTCTAGTTTTACTTTGCATAGCGGTGTTCCTTGTAGAACATCCAGTACCTTATTCGATAAGGAAAGAGCTGAGATTCCTTCACCGGGAGTGACCTCTTTAATGAAACTAGCAGATGCTACAAACTCGGTTTGTCTTTTGATTGCCTCTATAGTTCTTACTTTGCACAGCGATATTTGTGAAATATCCCGCACCTTATTCGGTGAGGAAAGGGCCGACGATCCCTTCACCGGGAGTGACCCCTTTAGCAAAACTAGAAAGGCCTCAAAAATACTCCATTTAAAATCACTCGATTCTACAACGATATCAAGTTCATTACGCAAAGGGTTTCCTGAAAAACCCGTCGTAGCCCTCCGTCATTTCAGATAAGTACTTCATAGTATTCGTGCTGCGTTTGTTGACCTTGTCAAGACGTAGTGTGCGGTAGCTATTTATGCTTATCTGCATAAGCATATGATGCGATTGGATTAGGGTAGTCGTGCGACTTTGTTGACCTTGTCAAGGGTCGTGCGGGTGGGTTTAATTCAATCAGGAAATGACGGGTTGAACTTAACTTGCGGTCTATGGTTTGTTGACCTTGTCAAGGTCATAGATCGCTTGGGGTAAAATATTATTGGGAATTTCAAGTGTTGAAATTTGCAATGAGATTGCATACCTTCTATGAGATAGTTAGATCCCGATACCCGCTGCGAGTAAGAGTTACTCCTGGGAGAGTATTACAAATTACAATTAGCCGATCAAGTAGGTGTCTAGAAAGGTGTTCACGGGGTTACACCCCTGGGAAAACGAGGTTTACTTTAATTAGGTTCGTGCGAAAGCACGGGAAACCTCCCTCAAAGTATCGACACTGGCCTGGCTGAAAGATTGGCGAACTTGTAGCGTGTAATTAATCCCGGCTAGTCTTTCCTTTTAGGGTTTGAAGAAAGATTTGATTAAAACAGTGGGAGACATCCTGATTAGATATATTAGATAACCAATCTAATCTTGCAAGAGCATACGCTGAGTGTTTTCTTCTCTCTCTCTAGGTAGCGACCATATCACGCCTTAATCAAGATAATAATACAGATATATTGACCGAACCCGCTTGTTATACTGAGCTGGGGAACGTTGGTCCCGCTCCAACTTATAATTGTTATAAGACAGAGCAGGAAATTAGGGAATACCAGATTTCTCGGGCCGCCCAAACAAAGAAAGTGCATGCTGATGCATCTTCTTCGGGTGTGTTCATTATAGAGAACTGTTTCTCAGTATCCTTCACGTCCTGAGTATGAGATACCGGATCAGGATCCCGCATATGTAATCTGTTACATGGGCTGCAGAAAGGTAGAGAATTGAGAACGGGTGATAAGTTTCATTAGTCAGAAAACGGTGCAAGTGTTGCAGCCAAGTCTGCTGGTCACTATCACCCTGTCTTACCAGAATACATTGATTCTGAACAAATGTTATTAGATACCGAACCTGATATACAACATCATATCAGTCTCTTTATTAGTATAGAAAGGATATAATTTTGTATTGTTGGATAATGTTTTGAACATTTCCTATATCAAAAGTTGATCGGTTCAGGCACGTTATCTAAAAGCATTGATGTTCTAAATCAAACTACAGTTCTTAGTATACAGAACATACGCGAGAGGAAGACTTCAGAAATGAATGAATCCTTCTTGAGGCATTGTATACTAGGTCATATCAATGCGACCCGACTAGCTGAAGTTACATTAAGATGCATATTTAAATTTGTTTGAATTTACATCTTGTGAGACTTGCCGGTCAAGTCACAAAGATAAGATGACCATAGCTCTGTTTATTGGAAACAGAGAAAGAGTTAGTGAACTCTTGGGATTGATACATGCTGATGTATGAAAGTTTTCCGTCTACACATGCCAAGACCAGTTCTTTGTACTTCATTACATTCTCTGATGATCTCTCAAGATTCAGACATATGTTCCAGTTGAAACACAAGTCCGAACCTTTTGAGATATTCACAGAATGTAAGTTAGAAGTAGAGAACCAAAATACGGGTAAAAGTATTATGTCCTTTGATGTGATCAAGAAAGAGAATACTTGAGCACGGAATTCCTGGACTATTCTAAAGGAGAATGAGATTCTCTCTCAGCATTACTCCTCTGTATACACCACAGCATGTCGGTGTATCGGGGCGGAGTAATAGCACCCTATGTGATATGGTGTGCTCTATGATGAGTACTGCTGAGTTTCCTATTTTCTTTTAGGTGTTATGCGCTTGAGAAGCTGCATACCTATTGAATAGGGTTCAAATCAAATCAGTTGCCTACCACTTCATATGTGATATGGAATGGGAAGAGCCCATATCTTAAGTTTGTTAAGATTTGGGGTTGTCCAGCCTATGTCTAAAAAGTAAAATCCGGACAAGCTTGAGGTAAAGTCAGATCTGTGGAAGTTTGTTGGATATCCCAAGCATTCGCAAGGGAATATCTTCTACCAAACCGAGAAACAAAAGTATTTTATTTCTCAACATGCCACCTTTGTGAAAGGGAATTTTTTGTGAAGAAATTAGTGGTCATGAGGTAGAACTGGAAGGAGTTCCAGCTATACAAACTACAGCAGATGATTTGGTAGAACCGAAAGATTCAATAGTAACCAACGAACCTCAGCCTCTCCGCCGATCTAGTAGGGTTACTCACCTACCTGAGAGATACTTTGGTTTCTCTATGACAGTGGGAGTGAGGATTGCATCATAAGATGATGACCCAACTAGTTTCGAGCAGGATATCAGGAGTGGGACTCTGTAAGAATGGCTGGATGCTTATCGATCTGAGATGGAATCCTTATACACCAAAAAAATATGGACTTTGGTTGCTTTATCTGAAGGGTTAAATCCCCATGAGGAGCAAGTATATCTTGAGAAGATTACTTGGTGTACATGGAAAAGTTGAGACTTTCAAAGCTATGCTTAAGTCCATCTAGATCCTACTTACCACGGCTACATACCATGACTACGATATCTGGCGGTTGGGTGTCATGACTGCTTTTCTAAATGATGTTTTAGAAAAGAGCGTCTATAAGTACACAGCCAGAGGGCTTCGTAGACAGTGGGAGCAGCGGAAACGTGTGCAAAATGTTTTATGTGATAAAGCAGGCATCGCAGAGTTGGAACGTCTATTTCGATGTGGTAGTCAAAGAGTTTGACTTCATCAAAATGGTAGATGAACCTTGTATATACAAAAAGGTAATAGAGAGTATGGTGGTGATCCTCGTAGAGTACGTGGATGACATACTCTTGATAGGGAAGGAATTTCCTACGCTACGCTCGGTTAATCTCCGCTTATCACAAGGATTCTCCATATAGGATCAAAATGATACCTCCTAAATCCTGGGTTTTGGATCTATGAGATAGATCTAATTGGATATTAGGATACTCACTAGTTGTAGTGAGATAGTATCAATCGATCCTGGGGAGAATCACTCGAAATGTTCCAGGGTGATAAGGATGATTGAATGTCAGTCGCAGGCATTGTTTTTACCCTCAGTGGAGGGACGGTATGTTGGAAGAGTTCCAAGCTAGATACCGTGACTTACTAGACGATTAAAGGCAAGATACTTCGTTACCAAGGATGCTACCAAAGAGGCAGTCTGGATATATAAGTTCATGAGATGAACTTCGTTCCTACCATTGTGTGACAATAGAGTTGTGGCTTTAGCCAAGGAACTACCGTTCCATCTGAAATCCAGATATAATTCTTAGGCAGTATCGCCTGATCATGGAAATGGTTGATCTCCAGGGAGATCGAGGTTAGGAGAGTAGACACAAAGGACGACAGCGTGGATCCACTCACAAAGGCCTTTTTCCCAGTAGAGACTTTTATGGGATGGTTGAGTATGAGATACTTCAACCACAGCTAATTGTTGGGTATGTGATACTACAACAGATAGCCCTAGTACAAGTGGGAGATTGTTAGTTATATGTATGCCCTAGAGGCCATTACTGTACATACGATGTATATTGTAATGGATGCTTGGACATATATAGGGAGGACTTTCTTGCTCGACATGATAGTATGCTATCTGGTTGTACTTTATCTTAACATGTACTCTGATTGTCTCTATGTTACATGTTGAAAAAGCCCTTAGGATATGTACTCGACTACTGGGACTATGATGAGATCATACTAGTGGGGCCACGGTAGTCGACGAGTACATCCTATAACTGTTCCAAGTCGAGGGTGTATCAAGACATGTCATCGATACACCAGAGTAGACTAACGTATACGCATCTTGACCCATATGATGGGCGATAGATGATCCCATATCCATCAGTGTTTGACATCAAGGATGGTGTACGGGTGCTTACTAGAGACTGGGTACACTGGACGGACTCGCCGAGAACTCCCAGATGGTATTATACCTCACGTCAGATGGCAGTTCTCCGGTGACACTGGTACAGAGTAGTCTGTTGACCCGAGATCGTCATAGAGTCTTGTGTGATTCCCACTGTGCTTTGATTTCCATCATACCACGTCCAAGAGGGCGTGCAAAAAGTTGGCTTTTGGGTACAGTCCCGAATCACATAGAGGCAATGAGCGATAGGAAGGGATTCGTCTCTCCCGGTATAGGGTGTTGATGTTGCGCTGTGTTCGATGTCTATAACTGGAAATCCCTAACCAGGGTTGCTGAGATTTACTAGTAAATGTTATCAGTAGTTTCTCGAACTGTTATAGACCTCATATCGACACGACTTATCGAGCTACTGGGTCTGACGTTTACCACCCCTAGGCGAGATATGCAACATATCAGACGACGAGACCGGACTGTACGGGAGTGTTACTGATTGGATTCACAGGAGAATGTACAGGCTTTCTTGTTCATCTTCTGATCGCTCAATACCCGGGTGGCCATTACGTTTAGCAGACCGCTTGCGGCTTATGGGTGTTTGATATGATCATCACCTACTGTCGGCGTATTGACAAGTCTTTAGAATCCTACACAGGAGTTTCCTGGCTCAAGCGAAACGGAGTAGGAGCACATATGTGATATGTGTGGGACCGAGATTGATACGATTTGAGATACCGTATTCTATTCTAGCGATTCGTGACATTGATCGGTTGTATGCGATATAGCCGGGTTATCGGATCAAGTGTTGATTCGATAAGTTGTTACACATGATATTAGTCGGTTATAGCCGGGTTATTAAATCAAGAGTTGATTTAATAATTTAATGTATAATTATATATTTGATATATTACATTACGTTAACTAGTATTATCTCACTTATGATTTATTTTCTCACTAGATTGTGCAAATTTTTTATATGTGATATATGCAAGTGTACATGTTTGTATCATGCTTGATGATACATACAAGATGGGTGTATGAGACTTATATCAAGTTTAGGTTAAATTAGGGTTTACTTATTTCCTTAAGAATAACAAAAGAGAGGAGACTTTAGTCAATGTTATCAAGCTTGTAGAAGCTTGTATGCAACATGGACAAAGTCAACTCTTTTGTCATTCCTTAGGATATTAGTTAACCCAACCCTTAACCTCATACTTTGGTTAATTCTCTACATGAGTTCAGCATGAGGGCTTAACTCAACCATGGTGCAATAATTCAAAGGATAATTTTTTATTTGGATGAATTATTCACTTCTTCTTCTTCCTTCAACAAAAGCTTTCTAGCTTCAATGGATCTTGAGAAAAAATGTGAGAAAATCAATTCTAAAGTGAGCCCACCTCCTACTTCTTCATCCTCTACCACTTGCCATGTAGTAGAGTGTGTTCTCTTCACAAAGTTCATGACCTAGTGAAGGAATAGCTTGAGTTAGTGTCTCCCCGACATAGATCATCTTCGGTCTCGAAGTCATCGAAGCAAGCACGTTCGTTCTTCTTGTGGAGCTTCTCTAGAGTCTGGAGTTCATGATCGCAGCGAAGGGGACATCTACACGGAGATATTGAAGTGAAGGACCGGATCTACAAAGGTTGTAATCCCTCTCACTTAGTGTTAAAATTTTTAACATGCTTGTTTTCGCCTAAACTCTAATATAATGATCCGGCTTTGGGTTGTTCGGCACGGCAAAAATTTTAATCGGGCATGGTTGATGCTTCGTAGACCCTTGTATGCGTGCCTAGCAACCCTATACGATGTATATTGTAGTGGATGCTTGGACATATATAGGGAGGACTTTCTTGCTCGACATGATAGTACGCTATCTGGTTGCTCTTTATCTTAACATGTGCTTTGATTGTTTCTATGTTACATGTTGATAAAGCCCTTAGGATGAGTACTTGACTACTAGGATTGTGATGTGGATCATACTAGTGGGGACAGTGTAGTCGCCAAGTACATCCTTCAAATGTTCCTAGTCGTGGGTGTATCGAGACAGGGCATCGATATACCAGAGTAGACTAGCGTATGCGCTTCTTGACCCATATGATGGGTGATGGATGATCTCATATTCATTGGTGTTTGACATCAGAGAAGGTATACGGGTGCTCAGTAGAGACTGGATATACTAGACGGACTCGCCGAGAACTCCCAGATGGTATTATACCTCATGTCAGATGGCAGTTCTCTGGTGACACTGGTACAAGTTAGTCTGTAGACCCGAGATCGTCATAGAGTCTTGTGTGTTTCCCACTTTGGTTTGATTTCCATCATACCACGTCCAAGAGGACATGCAAAATGGTGGCTTTTTGGTACAGTCCCGAATCACATGGAGGCAACGAGCGATAGGAGGGGATTCGTCTCTCCCGATATAGGGAGTTGATGTTGCGCTGTGTTCGATTGGCTATAACTAGCAATCCCTGGCCAGGGTTGATGAGAATTACTGGTAAGTGTTATCAGTAGTTTCTCGAACTGTTATGGACCTCATATCGACATGATTTATCAAGATATTGGGGTCTGACGTTTACCACCCCTAGGCGAGATATGCGACATATCAGACGAAGAGACCGGACTCTACGGGAGTGTTACTGATTGGATTCGCAGGAGTGGGTCACGTGCAGGCTTGCTTGTTGATCTTCTGATCACTCAATACCTGGGTGGCTGTTACGTTTAGCTGACCGCTTGCAGCTTGTAGGTGTTTGATATGATCATCACCTACTGCTGGCGTATTGACGATTCTTTAGAGTCCTACACAGAGGTTTCCTGGCTTAAGCAAAACGGAGTAGGAGCACATATGTGATATGTGCGGGACCGAGAACAATACGTGTATGTGATACCGTATTAGATTCTCGTGATATGAGATATCGGCCGGGTATATGCGATATAGCCGGGTAATCGGATCAAGTGTTGATTCGATGAACTGATACATATTATATTAGTCGGTTATTTGTGAAATAGCCGGATTATCGGATCAAATGTTGATTCGATAATTTAATGTATAATTATATATTTGATATATTAAATTACATTAACTAATATAAGCTCACTAAAAGATTCTTTTTCTCACTCGGGTAATACATTGATATATATGCGATATATGTTAATTGTATAATATAATTTTGTTACAATAAATATTGTATATGTGATATATAATATTGTAACATGTTAGGGTTATTAATGCAACATAATTAGTGGAGATTAAACATGATTAAGGTTTGATTTGGGTTAACTTTTCTAGAAGCCTTTTGTTTTGTTTTTGCAAAGATATTTTGTAAAGATATTTTTGTAGATATTTGATCAGTCGAAAATATTGTATTTTTAACACGGCAATTTCCCTATCATTTGCACTCATTTAGAAGTGTACGGTATTCATATTTCACATATTAGCAAAACTGTCGCAAAATATCAGATTGCATGTGTTAGACTCTAAAACCGGCACTATAAAGGAAATTTACTGAATTTCATGGCATTGCATCATCCCTATATTGCACAACACTTGTTTTGAGATCTATGCAGGAAAACCCAGAAGCAAAGCCAAAAGAGCTGATCAAACATTACGCCAACTCAATGATTTCAGTTCTAGTATCAATCCAAAGGGACAAATAAAATTCAACATAGCAGATGAAGCCCCAAATATCATCCCAAGACCACAACAGAAGAACCAAGCCATGAAGCCACAACTTGGCCGCGGAACCGCGGCGCAAGCCGGCTTAGGCCGCTGTTCCGTGGCCGTCTTGCCACGTCATCCACCAAATTCTGCTGAACAATGCTTACCTCTGCTCCTACAGTTCAGAAATGTACTTCAAGTTCCAGAAGACTCCAGAGGCTTCTGCCAGATCAGCAAACTAGGGTTTTCTAAGCTAAATTAATCCTAGCTTAAAACCTAAGCTAGCTCCTAACAAACACTTTCTAGAAACTCCTCAACAAACTTTTGGAAGGAATTGTAATTTCAAATCTAGACCTAGGGTTTGGGAAGTCTATAAATAGAAGCCTAGACCTAAGGTTATGAATCGAATCATCTTTAGCCAATCTAGAGCCATTCACTCTCTTTCTTCATCTTCTTCCACAAGTCTAGTGAGAAGACTTGTGTGAAACCCTAACCCTAATTCCAATCAAAAGCTAAGATCCCAAGTACCCCATCAAGCAAGAAGCCTTACAACCTTTTATGAGCGGAGCCGATCTTCAACAGAGCAAGTGGTCCAAGCCGATCCGCGACTCACGGAGCCGAGCGACGCCAGATCGACAATTTAGTTCTTCCTCTTGTAATTCTTGAGCGACTGTAATCAAATTGTTGATATAAATAAAAGGTGATATTCTTTTATCTTGTTTTCTTTAAATTCTTGCATCATGATTCAATCTAAATTTCTAGCTGTAATTCTTGTTGTGTTGTTTGAGTAATACTCCGCTCGTCGAGGAGTCGAGACGATCAATAGAATGATGATGTAACATATCTTAAATCGATTCTTGAATCCTACGAGTTTTGTAAACCCTAGCAAGTTCAAGAATCGACGACCCAATTCGTTGCGATGCTTTCTTGATTGATATCACTCGAGATTGTGGAGTTACGATCGTTTCTTAAAATTGTTAGAGGCTAGAATGTGAATGATATCGATGAAAGAACAAGGGCTAAACGATGAAACCCTAGTTTCACGAGAAAGCCCTAACTCTCGTCGATCATCATCGATCTAGTATCAATCCTTCGAAGGACAAGAACACGAAATCTTGAGATTACATCACGTCTATAGATCCGATCGATTCCTACGAGCCTCATTTAGATTCTTGACATTTGGTTAGAAATATCATCAAAACCCGATTCTCGATTGTTTATCATTTCTTGATTCTTGATTAGATTAGTGACACCTAAATCAATCGATAAAATCTTGAATCATGTTTTCTTTTCTTTTCGATTAACTTTTCAATTCAAACAAATTAAATATAAAAACGAATCACACAATCCCTGTGGAAGATCCGCACTCGCTTACGATCTACAACCGACACCGTAATTGATTGCGGTCAAATATAATTCTTTGATTGTGAATTTTATTCAATATTACCGACACATAGAAACTTATTCGCTTTATTCGATTTACACTAACAAGAAAATATTACAATCAAATGAAACCGTTATCAGGGATCATTTGAGTTGATTTACTTACACAGTCTCGAATTCTAAGATGATAGTATGCTATCTGGTTTATCTTTATCATCGTGTACTGCTTTAGGTGACCTTTCGAGTCGCTATTACACGTTGATAGAGCCCCTAGGATTCTTGCTTGACTACCAGCAGTATGAGGGCGATCATATAAGTGAGAGCTGGAGTCTATAAGCACATCCTTAAAGGGTCCCTAGTCGTGGGAGTTTTGAGACAGGGCATCGATTCTCCAGAGTAGACTAGTGTATACAGTCGAGACCCCAGCGAGGGGCGGTAGCCGGTCTCACAAGCCACTGGTGTCAGTTGGTTCACCTAAGATGTATACAGGTGCTCATTGGGTTATGAGTATACCGGACAGGACTCGCCGGGAACCTGCTAGTTGGGATTATACCAGATGTCAGATAGCAGTTCCCTGGTGACATGTGTACAGGTTAGTTCATCGACCTGAGATCGTCATTTATCTCCTGTGAGTTCCCACTGTGCTTTGATTACTACCCTACCACGGCTCAAAAGAGTCGTGCAAACAGGTTTTAGTTGGGTACAATCCCGAGCCACATGGAGGCAGTGAGCGGATCTGCAGGGGTTCGTCTCTCCCGGTATTGGGGGTGAGGTCACGCTGTGTCTAGGAGAGCCAGAACATGAAAAGTCCTTGGCCAAGGCAGGAGATTTGCTGGTAGGTATTCCAGTAGTATCTCAGGGTGTTCTGGGCTGTACTCCGACATGACTTGTACCGCTATTGGGGGTCTGACTTTTACCAACCCCCTAGGCCCGCCATGCGATGCTCATAGACGAACGGACCGGACTGTACGGATATTGTCACTGACAGGCTCAGTAGGGTGTCAGGATGAGTTCGCTCATCGACGTCCCTTTTGGTCAATACCTGGTAGCCCGTCACGTATTGGCTTATACCTCTGACGTGCTAGTGGTGAAATCCACAGCCATAGTATTGACGAGTCTTTAGAGTCCACCACACATAGTTACTCAAGTTTCGGGCGAAACGCAGTAGAGGCCGTATGGAGATATGGCAGGGTTCGATCAGACACGTGCGGTATTGCACGGATCATGATCGGACGGATTTTACTAGCCGGCTTTGGCTTAAGCCGGATCCTAGTATTAGATAGTGTAGTTTTGTCTCTTTGCATTTGTGTTCAGTAGGAATACAAATGCGGGCATGTATTTGCAGTAGTGGGGTTTTCCTGTAATTTATTACGCGATCAGTTTTCTGAAGTTGCCAGTTTGCATTCCGTTCCGGCCGGTTTTCTTTTATTCCTTCACGGCCGGACTTTTCGATGCAGGGGGTTATTTGCAGTTTGCAAATAACTCTTTTGTGGAGGGCTTTATTGCTTTTGTAGCCTCTTTATCATGATGAGATTCTATTATGGTCATTTCAATTGCTTATCTTGTGATGGGTTGTTGAAGGGATATGAGGTTGATCTTGTGATGATTTATAGATTTTCTTTTTATCAATTTTTTTTCCTACTTGATATATTTCTGTTGATATTTCTCCTCCACCATTCAATCATGAAATTAGGCCGGCCACTTTTGAAGGGAGAATGAGAGAGTTTCTTTTTTGGAGAAGTAGCTGTTAATTTTCTTCATGCAAATTTTGTGGCCCCCACATTAATGAGGTGTGAGATTAATTAATCATTCTCCTCATATTTGTTGGTTTATGCCTTTTTTCTCCCACCCATTAGATAGTGGGCCGGCCATTTTTTGCAGAGAGAGAGAGGATGAGTTTTGATTTGGTGAGTGTGGAATATTATATATATCACATATCTCTTGCTACAAAAATTGCTAGCTCCCTCTAAAGTTCATTCCACCTCCATCCATGGCAACATAAAACCCTAAAGAGACAACTCACTACACTATATCTGTAGCAAGTCTTGGACGCGTCGGCTAGCCAACTTCGCGCCCGAGTTGCCTCGGTCAAGAGGCGGGAGCCCGTAAAAGATTCCGGCTACGTGGTGCCCTTTTCGATGAGGAGGTGATGGACGGACTTTCCGCAGGAGATCGGAGTGGAGGTGAAGACCGAAGGACACGGATCGCTTGGTATAGCATCTCTACTCTTTTCTATTTTTGCTAGTTGCTAGGTTAATGGCCCGATCCGGGTAAAAAGTGCGCGGTGGTGCCGGTTGCAAGTTTTGAAAAGTTTTTGTTTCCGCGTTTCCGGCGTCGGATTGACGGCCGGGGCGCCCCCGCGGGCTTACACCCACTAGGCTCGACACCTAAACCCAACCCTTATAGTTCTCCACAGACGGTCCCCACACCTCTTTTGGGACCCCGTCTACCCCCTATTTCTTCTCCTATGATGGACCCTGCGCTTATTGCGAAAGCTCCTTACCCGAACCGGTTAAGGGGTAATAGAACGAGTCCTCATATGGAGAAAATTATGGAAATGTTCAAGCAGGTTAACATCAACACCCCTCTCCTAAATGCAATTCAACAAGTCCCCGCTTATGCGAAAATTCTTAAGGACTTGTGCACTAGGAAGAGGAAGACCCAAGTGCCGAAGAAGGTCTTTATGGCAAATAATATCAGCACTGCTTTTATTCCCCAGCTACCAAAGAAACGAAAGGACCCAGGATGTCCTACAATATCGATTTCTATGGGGGTAAAAACATAAATCGTGCTCTTTTAGACCTTGGCGCAAGCGTTAACCTACTTCCATATTCTGTCTATGAGCAATTAGGGATTGGAGAGCTGAAACTTGCTCACTGCACTCTCCAGATGGCAGACCGATCAATCACCAAACCAAGGGGTGAATTAGAGGATGTGTTGATAAAGGTCGGGTAATTTGTTTTCTCTGTAGACTTCATTGTGCTCGACACACAGCCTGTAGCAAACCCCCGGGGCTAAATTCCGGTGATTCTGGGTCGTCCTTTCCTTGCCACTTCCAACGCTGTTATAAACTGTAGAAATGGTTCAATGAACTTATCATTTGGAAATATGACCATTGAACTAAATATCTACAAAGTTGGAAGTCAGCCATCAGAACCCTCTGCTCATATTTTAGATGTGTGCTCTGTCCATGAGATCGCTCCCGATAGTTGTGGAGCTGAGGAACTTTGCTTTACTGATCTTGATGACATTACCACATCTCTGTTTGATTTTACACAAGATCTTAGTGAGGACACTTTTTCTACACTTGAGTCCTACACTCCTGACTTTTCTCCACCCGAGTCTGTATCTTTCACAGGCTCTGAGCTTCTTTGTAAATCCAAAAATCACTCGATGATCCCTCCTTCTATCATTTCTCCGCCCGAATTAGATCTCAAAATTTTACCTTATCACCTTAAATATGCATATCTAGGTGAGAATGAGTCTTTACCGGTTATCATATCCGCTTCTCTAGCATTAGAGCAAGAGAATGCACTTTTATCGGCATTGAGATCTAACAAAGAGGCGTTTGGTTGGAGTATGGCGGACATCAAAGGGATTAGTCCCTTGATAGTTGAACATCATATACATGTGATGGATGATGCCAGACCGACCCGAGAACCACAGAGACGGTTGAATCCCATCATGAAGGAAGCTGTGATGAAAGAGATCGTCAAATGCTTAGATAATGGTATTATATACCCCATCTCCGATAGCCAATGGGTGAGTCCTATACATGTCGTTCCTAAGAAATCTGGCATCACTGTTATAACCAATGAGGCAAATGAGTTGGTTCAGACACGTGCCCAAACTGGGTGGCGTGTATGTATTGATTATAGAAAACTCAATGCTACCACGAGGAAAGACCACTTTCCTCTACCATTCATTGATCAAATGCTGGAACGCTTAGCGGGACGAGAGTATTATTGTTTTATGGACGGATACTCAGGCTATAATCAGGTCCCCATCGCCAAAAAGGATCAAGATAAAACCACTTTTACTTGTCCTTTTGGTACCTTTGCTTACAGTCGCATGCCCTTTGGGTTATGCAATGCTCCCGCTACCTTTCAGCGGTGTATGATGGGGATATTGTCTGATATGGTAGAGAATTTTCTTGAGATCTTTATGGACGATTTCTCGATTTTTGGAGACTCTTTTTCTGATTGCCTATCGAATCTGGACGCTGTTCTTACTCGTTGCAAAGAAAAGAACTTGACTTTAAACTGGGAAAAATGCCATTTTATGGTCCAAGAAGGAATTGTACTTGGACATGTCATTTCACAGAAAGGCATCGAGGTTGACAGAGCTAAGATAGATGTCATTCAAAACCTCCCTCATCCCAAAAGCGTCAAAGATATTCGGTCTTTCCTTGGCCATGCGGGCTTTTATAGGAGATTCATTAAGGACTTTAGCAAAATTGCTAGACCTTTAACTCTTCTCCTGGCCAAGGATACGACCTTCCATTTTGACTCGGACTGCGAGACAGCTTTCGACTCACTGAAACACTCACTCACTTCAGCCCCCGTTTTATCATCACCAAACTGGGACTACCTATTTGAGCTAATGTGTGATGCATCCGACTTTGCAGTAGGTGCAGTCTTAGGACAGCACATCGAAAAGATGCCACACGTGATATACTATGCAAGTAAGACCCTGAATGATGCTCAAATCAATTATACAAACACAGAAAAAGAACTTTTAGCGGTTGTATTTGCATTAGAAAAATTCAGGCCTTACTTAATTGGCTCACCTATAGTTGTGTATACTAACCATTCCTCTTTAAAACATCTTCTGGCGAAGAAAGATGCAAAAGGTCGACTAATACGTTGGATCCTTCTTTACAAGAATTCGATCTTGTTATCAAAGATAAGAAAGGATATGAAAACATAGTAGCTGACCATCTTTCACGCATCTCTTCTTCCCCTGTGATCCTGCCGATCAATGATTCGTTCCCTGACGAACAACTCTTGAGCATATCCAATGAACCATGGTTCAGGGATATTGTGAGCTATCTTGTCACGGCACTGATACCCAGCGATTGGTCAAAACAGGACAAATACCGCTTTCTATCCCAAGTAAAACACTTTTACTGGGACGAGCCATATCTGTTTAAATATTATCCTGATCAGATCATTCGCCGGTGTGTCCCGAATGATGAGTTCAAGAGTGTTCTTTCTTTTTGTCATGATCAGGCTTGTGGGGGTCACTTCGGTCCTAGAAAAACGGCGGAGAAGGTTTTGCATTGTGGATTTTATTGGCCGACCTTATTCAAGGACGCATTTGAGCATTGCAAAACCTGTACACAATGTCAGTACACGGGTAGAATCTCCCAGAGGAATGAAATGCCTCAGCAACCCATTCTGGTTGTTGAAATATTCGATGTTTGGGGCATTGATTTTATGGGTCCCTTTCCCAACTCCTTTGGGAATTTGTACATACTGCTGGCGGTTGATTATGTCTCAAAGTGGGTAGAAGCCATTCCATGTCGCACTAATGACAAGAAAGTTGTCATTAAGTTCTTAAAAGAGAATATCTTCTCGCGATTTGGACACCCACGCGCTATCATTAGCGATAATGGAACACATTTCTGCAACAGGTCTTTCGAGACTCTGATGCGAAAATACTCAATTAACCACCGACTTTCTACACCCTATCATCCCCAAACAAGCGGACAGGCTGAAATCTCAAACAGACAAATCAAACTTATCCTGGAGAAAACTGTCGCTAAAAATAGAAAAGACTGGTCGACCAAACTGACGGATGCTCTTTGGGCATTCAGAACTGCATATAAGACCGACCTAGGGATGTCTCCATATAGGATAGTGTTTGGGAAAGCATGTCATTTACCCGTCGAGATAGAGCATAAAGCATTATGGGCTATTAAAGAAATAAATTTTGATCTAAACCTTGCTTCCACCTTTCGGAAGCTGCAACTTAATGAGCTAAGCGAACTCCGCGATGAAGCTTATGATAACGCTGTAATCATAAAGAATAGGACTAAGGTTTTTCACGATAAAAACATTTTGAGGAAAACAATTTCACCTGGTCAACAAGTCCTTCTTTACGATTCACGATTACACCTTCACACGGGTAAGCTCCGATCTCGATGGAAGGGACCTTTTGTTGTGCGGTCTGTATACCCGCACGGGGCAGTAGAAGTAGAAAATGTTAAAAACGGCACCGTTTTCAAAGTAAATGGACATAGACTAAAGCCGTATTTTTCCACTGACCCCACGGAGGAGCTCTTGTTCTTACAAGAGCCAGTTTATTTGGATTAAAATTCCTCTGTCTCACCTTAATGTCCAGTATATCATTGCAACATCTTTTGAATGGAGGTGAGTGAAAAGAGTAAGTTTGGGGGAAGTTCTTCACTTATATATTTTGCCCCCACTAATAATTCCTCCTAGACTTACAGTTTTTGTAGGTATAGCGGTTGGCAACAGTGAGGACACTGTTGAAAATAAGTTTGGGGGAGGTTTGTGCTTATTTTTGCATCATTTGCATATCATTTGCATAAGCACAAAACATTTCTTTAAAAATCTATAAAAATTGAAAAATTTTCAAAACCGATAAAAATTTAAAAAATTTCAAGTATAAAAATAATTTTAATATTTACACTTTTTTGTACATAAATAAGATAATGAAAGTTTAGATAATGAACAATTACATCCATAAGATTGGAAAAATTTAAGAAAACCAAGAAAATTAGAAGTTTTCTTATTCGAACTAGTAATAAGTAGTTATGAGCCGTTGTCCCAAGGGTTAGTAAGATGAAAGACGTCACTAATCTGAGGATAAAAATAAGTCTGAAAAATAGTTTCTATTCTGGAAGCCAAACATTTTGAACGTTGCAACCCTTCTATTCGCACTTACACACGTCTTGAAGCCTGCGATAGTAGAGGATACCTTGAAATGCTCTTGTCTTAAAGCCGATGTATGAAGGAAATAAAAAAAAAGTGAATAAAAAATATAAAGTGGTGAGAAAAATGGACACTGGTTTTGTTGTCACCAAGGGCAATAAAAATGTATAGCGAGGGTGCCTCTTCACCTAGTGCCCTAAGGCCAACTGGTCTGGGAGTCACTGCTATGCCTGAGGTGGTGCAAGACGAGGAAAATACACCAAGTAAGCAAGCACAGGAGTAATCGGTCGGTTAGTATCTCAAGAAGTATTAACGGTCGCATGAAAGTGTGTGAGCAAATTCGTCTAAATATTCATTAATTAAAAAGTACTGAGGCTGATGGGCAAGAGTATGATAACTTGAATTGAATTCTCCGGGTGTAGGGATGTCCTTTACACACACACAGGGTTATATGATCGATGTTTGGAAGAAAGATAGGAATGAAAAATAAGACGATGTTTTATTGAGGGAGGACGTGATTTCTAACATCTTTTCATGACCATTAAGATAGGGCTCATGACAACCGAAAAGCTAGCTTAGTTGGAAACCCTAATTTTCAAAGCTTTTCTTTTACAATTCTTTTCTTTAAATGTAATATTCATGATCTTCCTTTTATTATTGGATTTTGTGGGTGCAATCCGCTGAAAACCCTCAGGAGACAACACTCCTCCTACTAGGGACACCTAGAGGTTTAAAGGCTTGTTGCACGTGCTCAGTGCAATCGTGTTGCCTACGAAAGTGTGCTAGTTAGATTTTCCCTTTCTTTATTTTCTCCTTCTCTTTTTAATAAAACATTCGCTCGAGACGATCGAAATTAAGTTTGGGGGAATTTGATCAGTCGAAAATATTGTATTTTTAACACGGCAATTTCCCTATCACTTGCACTCATTTAGAAGTGTACGATATTCATATTTCACATATTAGCAAAACTGTCGCAAAATATCAGATTGCATGTGTTAGAGTCTAAAACCGGCACTATAAAGGATATTGACTGCATTTCATGGCATCGCATCATCCCTATATTGCGCAACACTTGTTTTGAGATCTATGCAGGAAAACCCAGAAGCAAAGCCAAAATAGCTGATCAAAGATTACGCCAACTCAATGATTTCAGTTCTAGTATCAATCCAAAGGGACAAATAAAATTCAACATATCAGATGAAGCCCCAAATATCATCCCAAGACCACAACAGAAAAACCAAGCCATGAAGCCACAACTTGGCCGCGGAACCGCGGCGCAAGCCGGCTTAGTCCGCGGTTCCGCGGCCGTCTTGCCACGTCATCCACCAAATTTTGCTGCACAATGCTTACCTCAGCTCCTACAGTTCAGAAATGTACTTCAAGTTCCAGAAGACTCCAGAAGCTTCGGCCAGATCAGCAAACTAGGGTTTTCTAAGCTTAATTAATCCTAGCTTAAAACCTAAGCTAGCTCCTAACAAACACTTTCTAGAAACTCCTCAATAAACTTTTGGAGGGAATTTTAATTTCAAACCTAGACCTAGGGTTTGGGAAGTCAATAAATAGAAGCCTAGACCTAGGGTTATGAATCGAATCATCTTTAGCCAATCTAGAGCCATTCACTCTCTTTCTTCATCTTCTTCCACAAGTCCAGTGAGAAGACTTGTGTGAAACCCTAACCCTAATTCCAATCAAAAGCCAAGATCCCGAGTACCCCATCAAGAAAGAAGCCTTGCAACCTTTTATGAGCGGAGCCGATCTTCAATAGAGCAAGTGATCCAAGCCGACCCGCGACTCACGGAGCCGAGCGACGCCAGATCGACAATTTAGTTCTTCCTCTTGTAGTTCTTGAGCGACTGTAATCAAATTATTGATATAAATAATAGGTGATATTCTTTTATCTTGTTTTCTTTAAATTCTTTCATCATCATTCAATCTAAATTTCTAGCTGTAATTCCTGTTGTGATGTTTGAGTAATACTCCGCTCGTCGAGGAGTCGAGACGATCAATAGAATGATGATATAACATATCTTAAATCGATTCTTGAATCCTACGAGTTTTGTAAACCCTAGCAAGTTCAAGAATCGACGACCCAATTCGTTGCTATGCTTTCTTGATTGACATCGCTCGAGATTGGGGAGTTACGATCGTTTCTTGAAATTGTTAGAGGCTAGAATGTGAATGATATCGATGAAAGAACAAGGGTTAAACGATGAAACCCTAGTTTCACGAGAAAGCCCTAACTCTCGTCGATCATCATCGATCTAGTATCAATCCTTCGAAAGACAAGAACATGAAATCTTGAGATTACATCACGTCTATAGATCCGATCGATTCCTACGAGCCTCATTTAGATTCTTGACATTTGGTTGGAAATATCATCAAAACCCGATTCTCGATTGTATATCATTTCTTGATTCTTGATTAGATTAGTGACACCTGAATCAATCGATAAAATCTTGAATCATGTTTTCTTTTCTTTTCGATTAACTTTTCAATTCAAACAAATTAAATATAAAAACGAATCACATAATCCCTGTGGACGATCCGCACTCGCTTACGATCTACAACCGACACCGTAATTGATTGCGGTCAAATATAATTCTTTGATTGTGAATTTTATTCAATATTACCGACACATAGAAACTTATTCGCTTTATTCGATTTACACAAACAAGAAAATATTACAATCAAATGAAACCGTTATCAGGGATCATTTGAGTTGATTTACTTACACAGTCTCGAATTCTAAGATCAATCAATATTTGTTAACCCTACCCAACCCTTGACCATGGTTAAGTCTCTACATGGGTTAAGTTATCATACTTAACCCATGGTTGCATTTCTAACCACACTACACTTTCATTATTCATCACAAAAGAAATAGATCATCTTCTTCCTTCTTCTTCTTTGCATGAAAAGCTTTCTAGCTTTTTATTAAGTGATGAAAATGAGTGAGATTAAGAAAACAAATGAGAGCTAAAATCCTACTTCATCATCCTAATCTATCCTAGCCATTTAGATTAGGGTGTTCACTTCATTAGTAAGTGAGAGCTTGTGTTAAAGAAATTTCAAGGTAGATCATCTTTGTTATCGAAGATCGGAAGCAAGCTTGCATCTTTCTCTTCGTGGAGCCTCTTTAGAGTCCGGATTCTCGATGATCGCAGTGAAGGGACCTCAACACGAAGTGTTTGAAGTGAAGGACCGGACTACAAAGGTTGTAATCCTTTTCACTTTGAAGTATAGTTGTTTACTTGCTTTGTTTCGCCTAATCTCTAGTTTAAGATCTTGGTTAGGGTTGTTCGGCAAGTCTAAATTTTAAATCGGGCATGGTTGATGCCTTGTAGAACCTTGTGAGAGTTCCTAGTAACCCTACATAACTAAGGTCAACAAAGTCACGTGACTTTCCTAACTAATCGCATCATATGCTGTGTAGGAAGACATCACTTAGCTACCGTACACTGTGCCTTAACTAAGGTCAACAAACACAGCACGAATACTAAGTACTCTACTTTCTAAAATGACGGAGGGTTGCGGATGGTTTTTAAGAAAACCTTTAACGCTTTGAACTTGATATTGTTTAGAATCAAATGGTTTAAAATGGAGTGTTTTTTAGGCTTTTGCTAGTTTCGCTAAAGAGGTCACTCCCGGTGAAGGGACCTCGGCTCTTTCCTCGTCGAATGAGGTGCAGGATATTCACAATACCACTGTGCAAAGAAGGAACTAGAAAATCAATCAAAATACAAAACCGTGGGTTGTAGCATCGGCCAGTTATTGTTAAAGAGGTCACTCCCGGTGAAAGGATCTCGGCTCTTTCGTTATCGAATAAGGTGCTGGATATTCTGCAAGGAATACCGCTATGCAAAGAAACAACTGGAGCTACATATTTTTGAAAATTCGATTCCATAACATCTTTTAGGTTTATTTTCTTTCAATAATCTCATTAATGAATGTCCCATCATTTAAGTCACCTAAACATCACAGATAAATACAACATATGCTTATGCCATCCGCATTCGCCTCGATGTCCCGTCATGCACCATTAGGTTATGTAACTAACGACAGAGCGGGGCAGGGCTAGCGCGGGTGTAAAACATAAGCAACGTCTATATAATATATCATATATACTATATACAGTATCTATCTCAACATATCTAACGATCACATCACAGATATCGCAGCAGAAAACAACATATGAAATATTGGATATACTAGGATGTCCGTGTTTTGTTTTGAGCCTGTATAAAACACGGATTCCACGGTCCTGATGAATAGCCAAAACCACATCCATAGACCACTATGAGAGCGACAAGCAACCCTACCAATTCTAAAGTTAGGAGACCCGGACTCGACTCCTCAAGATGGTCTCCCACTGGACTCTAGAACCCGGTTACTTGTGCTCCCCTCCTAGGGTCTATCCTAATGCATAAAAGTAAATAATATACATCAACGGTGACATCTTCCTCAACCCGGAAGTGCCCAATAAAAGAATATTACATACAAGTTTTTACATGAATGAAAAAAAAAATCTCATCTCATATAAAAACCCCGGCTATTCAAACACGACGATCCAATATAACATATCCAGCAACACATAACATCACATGTTATCAACGTAAGTAAATATGCGTATCCCAATTGTTATTGACGTATAGCAACGAAACCGGAGATACTCCACATATTACACTTACGGTCACAGAAAAGAAAGTGAAAAACTACAACAGTTGGAATCCGCAACCACCTTAGATATCACATGCCTAACATTATGAACACCTTAGACATTGCATGCCAAAAATTATAAACCCCATATTTTAGTCTCGATATTGAAAACACTTTCCAATAAACAGTTGGGCAATTCAACAAGATTCCCAACATCCCGATCGAATGCTCGTCGGAAACTTTAGTAGACGGCCGCACCCCCCGATACCGGTGACGAAGTGCACTTAGGCGGAACACCACGGCCGCGAGCACCCGGACGAAAGCTTTTTGGCTACAGATTTCTCTTATAGTCACTTGTTCTGGGTTATGTGGTGTGGCTATCTAGTAATATTACTCGGTGAGTATCCGAATACCCAAAGTGATTGTGACGGACTTTTGATCGCACCAAAATCCCGTGGCAACCGATCAAATGAGACTAAATTGCTAGACTTATAAAATTCAAATGTTGTTTATTCCAAGTATTGTATCACAATATATACTAGACTATGTTAAACATTTCGAATGAATCAAACAACACCCTTATCTCCCAATGATCTCAACACTTGAGCGAAGTTAAAGTACCCAAAACGTGCCACAGTACCTATGATCCAGCCGTAGAAGGGTCAAACCAATACCTCACCTATGACACCGCAGAACTACGGTGAACCATAGAGTTCAAGTCGCGGTTCTGAGGGTATAGAATCAAGTTAAGGTTTTTGTTATTCTAGAGGGTCCATAGAGTTACTTGCACGAACATTGAATATAATTAACTTAGAAAAATTCCAACTCTTAGAAATTTCAGAGGGGGTCATGGGGTGATGTTTGAAGTTCGTTAGAACTGTTAAACATAGCCTAGGTTACAATCACAATGTTAAATTATACGACTACGAAACACTCCGTTTTGGTCCTATAGCAAAATTTACATCATGTGAAAATTTGGACCAAGCAAAAATACCTGAAACCCCAAAATGAGCACACCAGAGCACAAAACAAAAACGAGACACGGAGGAGCAAAGGGGGCCGGCCTCCCCGGGTTTTTGGGAAGTGTGCTCGGTTGAAATCCGAGCATCTGGTCTCGTTTTTGTTCTGTGCACTATAGGTCTCACATACATGATTCTGCACTTGTTTGCAAAATTTTTACAGACATTTTGAAAATCAACAGAGAGCATGAACAGCAAGGTTTCAGAAACTGTATTACGAATTTGTTTCGGTTTTGTATTACATCTAACATTGTCTAAGTATTTAGTTAGGCTCTGATGCCATGTTGGGATTCCTTAGCACCTAGCCTAGGGTTTGCAAGCATCACACATGCCACAACAAGAATTTAAGGTGGTGCTAACCAATCAAACTAAGAATCATACTAGAAAACTAGGGTAACAAAACTTTGCAATCTTACATTACAAAAGAAGTGAACAAGAATACAACCTTTGTAGATCCGGTCATTCACTTCTAAAGCTCCGTGTTGACGTCCCTTCGCTGCAATCATCGAACTCCCTGACCCTAGTATGGAATTCCCCGGAGAAATGAACAAGATTGCTCATAGTCTTCGAGGCCAAAGATGATCGACGTCGAGGAGACTCAAACTCAATCTACCACTTCACTAGGTCAAGAAATTTGTGAAGAGAAAACCCTAAACTAAATGGCAAGTAGTAGAGGATGATGAAATAGGAAGTGGGTTCACTTTTGATTTTGATTTCTCATTTTATATCTTCACTTAGAAAAATCTAGAAAGTTTTTTTTCTTTTGGATGATGAAGAAGAAGAAGAAAAATAGAAACTCAAATGAAGTGAATTATGATCAATTATGCAACCATGGGTGAGTTAATATCATCCACTAACCTTTGTAGAGACTAAACCATGATTTAAGCTAATGGTTTGGTTAATAAATATCTTAAGTAAAACAAAGTGCGTTGACTTTGTCAAAGATTCTTTAAGCCTCATGAAGCTTCAAGTCAAGACAAAGAAAACCACCATTTTGAATTACAAAATAAATAAAAACCCTAACCATTATCTTAAATATGGTGTAAGTCATACACACACACAAATTTGCATGTATCATTAAGCATGATACAATCATGTACACAAACATATATCACATATACATTATGTGCACATCAAGTGAAAAAGCAATTTTATGTGAACCAATACTAGTTAATGTAAAGTAATATATCAAATATATAATTATACATTAAATCATTAAATCAACACATGATTTAATGATCCGGTCATATCGCATATAACCGACTAAAATCATGTGTATCAAAATATTGAATCAACACTTAATTCGATAACCTGGCTATATCTCATATAACCGACCGATGATACAAATCGCGAGAATAGTATACGATATCACATACTCGTATTATTCTCGGTCCCGCACATATCACATACGTGCTCCTATTTCGTTTCGCCTGAGCCAGGAAACCTCTGTGTGGGACTCTAAAGACTCGTCAATACGCCGGCAGTAGGTGGTGATCATGTCAAACACCCACAAGCCGCAAGCGGTTTGCTAAATGTAACGGCCACCCGGGTATTGAGCAATCAGAAGATCAACGAGCAAGCCTGCTCACACTCCTGCGAATCCAATCAATAACATTTACTGCACAGTCTGGTCTGTTCGTCTAATATGTCGCATATCTCGCCTATGGGTGGTAAACGTCAGACCCTAGTAGCTTGATAAGTCATGCCGATGTAAGGTTCATAAAGAGTGTGAAACTACTGATAACCCTTACCAGTAAATCACAGCAACCCTGGGCAGGGATTTCCAGTTATGGCCAGTCATGCATAGCGCAACATTAACCCCCAATACCGGGAGAGACGAATCCCCTCCTATCTTTCATTCCTCCATGTGACTCGGGACTGTACCCAAAAACAACCTGTTTGCACCACTCAGTAGAGCCGTAGTAGGGTGGAAATCAAAGCACAGTGGGAGACACATAAGACTCTATAACGATCTCGGGTCGACAGACTAAGCTGTACCAGTGTCACCAGAGAACTGGCATCTGACGTGAGGTATAATACCATCTGGGAGTTCTCGGCAAGTCCGTTCAGTGTACCTAGTCTCCACTGAGTACCTACATACCATCTCTGATGTCAAACACCAATGGATATGGGATCATCCATCGCCCATCACATGGGTCGAGAAGATAAACGTTAGTCTACTCTGGAATATCGATGCCCCGTCTCGATATTCCCACGACTAGGAACATTGAAGGATGTACTCATGGACTATCCAGGCCCCACTAGTATGATCTGCATCATAATCCTGGAAGTCGAGTACACATCCTAAGGACTTTATCAACATGTAATAGAGAGACAGTAAGTATACATGTTAAGATAAAGAGCAACCAGATAGCGTACTATCATGTCGAGCAAGAAAGTCCTCCCTATATATGTCCCAGCATCCATTACAATATACATCTCATATACAGTAATCGCATCTAGGGCATACATATAACTAACACTACCTACCGGTGATAGAATTTGGACTCGGCGGTTATCCGGAGGATACCGACCGGAGTAGTGAGATGGATTTGAGGTCCGACCAAATTATGCAGCGCCTAAGGGCCGATCTGAGGATGCGGCGCCTGAGCTATATGAGGATTTACGTGTCGATGTTGGATACGGGTTTCATGATATTTCGAGTGTCGACGCTGGACACTCAGGTTCCATGATTTTGATGTGTCGCGAGGGACACACGTTGATTTATATATCATACTTTCATGCATACGCTTTTATGATATTTACATGCATGATGTTGTTGTGTCATTGGTTGACACGTGAACGAGATATACATGCTTACAGGCATTGATAATATTGTTGGATGATATCTACGTACTTATAGACTTGAGTATACAGTTGGCACCTATATTGATACGGCCACCCTAGATATCATAGTATAACCTTCTGAAGGGTTTCCTTAGCACCACTACTAGGGTTTGGTAGTATTACACATGCCATATTTAAAAAATTAGAGGGTGCTAAAGAAATTAACCTAAGGATCATACTAGAAAAAACTCGGGTAACACAAAAACTATTTCATTCCACAAGTAGTAAGACAATAGGAAAAGAGAATACAACCTTTGTAGCTCCCTTAGCTAGACTCCGTGGCTACTTGAAAGTTGGAAGAAGCTTGCTTGAGATCCTCCAAATCCACAACGATCCACCAGAAGTCCTCTTTGTCTAAGCTCCTAGCTCCACTTGACCAAATGATGAAGTTGAAGCTAACACTCTAAACTAATGGGCAAGAGTAGTATAGAATGATGATGTGGTTTGTTTTCTCACTTCAAAACCCTAACTTGATCACTCTTTCACTCACTATCAAAACCTAGAGAGCAAGAGAGAGAGGAAGAAGAAGATGGCAATATGAGAGCTCAAGATAATGATAAGATTAGGATAAAAATGAGAATAGAAAAATATATATATTTTCCTCTTCTCATTCTTAACCCTAGTTAATAAATATCTAGATATTTCTTTTGGAGCTAAATTGGCCATGGAAAGTTAACTCATGGTTAAGGAAAAGTTTAGTGGAGAAATAAAATATTCAACCATGAAATATCTTCCATTTCCATTTATCTCAAAAACAAATACAAATATATATTTACTAACATGTGAGTCTTATATTGCCACCATCAAGTGTATCAACAACCATGACACATAAAGTGTATGCACGTATGTGTGCATGCACAACTAAATGTGCATCAATGTAAACATGTGCATACATGTATGCACACAACAAAAGACAAAAGGGTCTAAAGTGAAAAAAGCTAATTGTCAATATTAAATCAACACTTGATTTAGAAAACCGGTCATATCTCATACGACCCGACCAATAACAAACCGCCCGATTAATATATGGTATCACATAAGCGCATATAATCGGGTCCCCGCGCGTATCTCATATGCACACTACATCATTTCGCCTGGGCTAGGAAACTCCATTGTGGTACTCTAAGACTCGTCAATACGTCGGCAGTGGGTGATGATAATATCAAGCAACCCAAGCTGCAAAAGGTCAGCTAAACGTAACGGCCACCCGGATATTAAGCGATCAGAAGAAAACAAGCGAACATGTCATAACTCCCGTCGAGCCATCCGGTAACACTACCGTACAGTCCGGTCTCTTCGTCAGATTTGCTGCATATCGAGTCTAGGGATGGTAACGTCGACCCCAATAACTCAATATGTTGTGCCGATGAATGGCCTATAACAGATCGAGAAACTACTGATAACACTTATCAGTAAATTTCGACAGCCCTGGCCAGGGACTTACTGATATAGCCAATCGAGCATTGTACAACATCAACCCCCAATACCGGGAGAGACAAAACCCCTCATATCGCTCATCGTCTCCATGTGTCTCGGGACTGTACCAAAAAGCCACCTGTTTACAAGACTCAGTAGAGCCGTGGTAAGGTGGTAATCAAAGTACACTGGGAGAACACACAAGACTCTATGACGATCTCGGGTCTAAAGAATAACCTGTACCAGTGTCACCTGAGAACTGCAATCCGATGATAGATATAATAGCATATAGGAGTTCTCGGCAAGTCCGTCCAGTGTGCCCAGTCTCCACTGAGCACCCGTATATGATCTCGATGTCACACATCAATAGATGTGGGAACATCCATCGCCCATCATATGGGTCTAGCATTATATACGCTAGTCTACTCTGGTATATCGATGCCCCATCTCGATACACCTACGACTAGGGACATTTTAGGATATGCTTATAAACTACAGACGTCGCATTAGTATGATCTCCATCATAATCACAGTATTCAAGCAAATATCCTCAGGGCTTTATCAACAAGTGTAAATGAATAAAAGCATGATCAAGTCAACATGTCAGATAAAGAAAAACCAGATAGCATACTATCTTGTCGAGCAAGAATGTCATCTGTATATTTATATATATATATATATATATATATATATCCACTATAATATAATGGCCTCTAGGGCATTCATATATCCAACAATCTCCCACTTGCACTGAGGCCAGTTATTGTCTTATCTCACACCCAATATCTTAAAAAGTCGCTCTTGCTGCGGCTGAGGGAGGGCCTTGGTGATTGGATCTGCGGTGTTATTCTTTGTGCCTACTCCCTAATCTCGATCTCGCGGCGATCTACAATATCCCGGATCAAATGAAAATGCCTCAGGATGTGTCAGGACCGCTGATAGGACCTGGGCTCCTAGGCTAACGCCATAGCCCCATTATTATCACTATACAATGGTATTGGATCGATAATGGTTGGAACTACTCCTAGCTCCGAGACGAACTTTCTCATCCAGACAGCTTCCTTGGCGGCATCATTTGCAGCAATGTACTCAGCTTCCATCGTAGAGTCTGCAACGGTATCCTGCTTGGAACTCTTCCAACTTACCGGCCCTCCATTGAGGGTAAATACAAACCCAAAGATAGACTTGCTGTCGTCCTTATCACTCTGGAAGCTCGAATCGGTAAAGGCCTCCATTTGGATATCTCCATTACCATACACCGAGAACAATTCTTTAGTCCTTCGCAAGTACTTAAGAATGTTCTTCATAGCTATCCAGTTATTCTCTACTAGGTTGGATTGATACCTGCTTACTACACTAAGTGCATAAGCTACATACGGGCGTGTACATAACATCGCATACATTATAGATCCTACGGCCGAAGCATAGGGTATAATGCTCATGCGTGCTCTTTCTTCGTCGGTCTTTGGGCAAAAGTCCTTAGAGAGAGTGACCCCATGGCAAGCGGGTAAGGCACCCCGCTTGGAGTCTTCCATACTAAAACACTTTAGTATGGTGTTGATGTACCTGGATTGGGACAATCGCAATAACCATTTGGATCTATCCCTATAGATCTAAATGCCTAAGATATACATGGCATCACCCAGGTCCTTCATGGAGAACCATTGTGATAAGAAATATTTGACCGATTGTAGCATAGGAATATCATTTCCTATCAGAAGAATGTCGTCCACGTACAATACGAGGAATGTGACAACTCTCCCTACAGCCTTCTTATAATCACAAGGTTCATCTGGATTTTTATGAAATAAAACTCTTTGATGACATCATCAAAGTAGATGTTCCAACTCCATGATGCCTGCTTCAATCCATAAATGGATTTAAGCAATCTACATGCTTTCCCGCTGCTCCCACTGTCAATGAAGCCCTCTGGCTGATCAATATAAAGGCATTCTTCTAAATCACCATTTAGAAATGCAGTTTTAACGTCCATCTACCAGATTTCATAGTCGTAGTGAGAAGCAATAGCAAGTAGGATCTGAATGGATTTAAGCATGGCTACGGGAGAAAAAGTTTCGTCATAGTCCAGACCCAGTCTTTGACGAAAACCCTTCGCCACAAGTCCATCCTTATAGGTCTTTACCTGCCTATCTGCACCAATTTTTCTTTTAAAGATCCTTTTGCACCCCACAGGTTTTACCCCAAGGGGTACAACGTCCAAATTCCATACTTTGTTAGTGTACATAGACTCCATTTCAGATCTTATGGCATCCAGCCACTTCACAGAGTTTCTACTCGTGATAGCTTGCTGAAAGCTGGTAGGATCATCATCCTCCATGATGCAGTCTTCTCTTTCACCATCAACGAGGAAACCGTAGTACCTCTCCGGTGGGCGAGAAGTCCTACCAGATCTACAGAGTGGCCGAGGTTCATTAGTTTCTGTTACAACGGCCGGCTCAACCAAGTCATCATTTGTAATTTGGGTTTCTAGAACCTCTTCTAGATCTACCATATTGCCATCAGTATTTGTAAAAAAATCATTTTCTAAAAATTTTGCATTCCGGGAAACAAACACCTTTTGTTCCTTCTTGTGGTAGAATAGATATCCATAAGAATTCTTTTGATATCCCACAAATTTATACATGACTGACCGTGTCTCGAGTTTTTCTGGATTCTGCTTTCTGACATAGGCCGAACAACCCCAAATCTTAAATTGCTTAAGAGATGGTCTCTTCCTATACCATATCTCATATGGTGTGGTAGACACGGTTTTAGTTGGGACCCTGTTCAGTAGAAACGCTGCAGTCTCTAATGCATGCCCCCAAAATGAGACGGGTAACTAAGCACCACTCATTATGGAACGAACCATATCTAATAGGGCCGATTCCGTCGTTCTGACACACTGTTGTGCTTTGGTGTGTAAGGAGGAGTGAGTTGAGAGAGAATCCCATTCTCTTTTAGGAAGTCCGCAAACTATATACTTAGATACTCCCCACCTCGATCTGATCGAAGCATTTTGATACTCAAGCCGGTTTTTTTTCTACTTCAAGTTTATATTCAGGGAATTTCTCGAAAGCTTCGGACTTGTGCTTTAATAAAATTACATGACCGAATCTTGAGAAATCATCAGTGAAAGTAATGAAGTATGAAAAACTGCCTCTTGCCTGTATAGACCTTGGCCCACATACATCACTATGTATGAGGCCTAAGAGCTCAGTGGCTCTTTCTCCGTGTCCTGTAAACGGAGTTTTGGTCATTTTACCCTTGATACAAGACTGGAAAGTCGCATAAGATTTATATTCAAATGGTTTTAAATATCCATCTTTATGTAGCTTGTTTAGTCTTGTTTCGTTAATATGACCAAGTCTACAGTGCCAAAGAAAAGCTTCATTTATTTCTGAAAATTTTCTTTTAGAAGTGTGTTGTATGCTGAAAACTGTGTGTTGATTTAGGACGTATATCCCGTTATTAAGTATACCATACCCAACCAACATTTGATTCAGGTTAATGTTCATAACATTATTCTGCAATACAAAATTATATCCTTCATTGTCTAACAAAGAAACGGATATTATATTACAAAGCATACTAGGTATATAATAACATGGGTTCAAAACCAATATACATCTAGACGGCAACCCCAAGTGATACTCTCCTACTGCAACTGTATGTACATTGGAACCATTTCCAACCCGGAGAGTATGGTCACCTGTCTTCAAAACCTTGCTATTTCTCAACCCCTGCATAGAATTGGATATATGAGAACCTGAACCGGTATCTAATACCCAGGAAGCAGAGTTTATTGAAAAACAGTTTTCTATCACAAACACACCTGAAGCGGAAGCATCCCTATGCTTCTTCTTCTTGATCTCCAAGTACTCAGTGCAATTGCGCTTCCAGTGTCCCGCTTTGTGGCAGTGATAACATTCCCGTTTCCCCAGCCGTGGACTTGTCTTTCCTCTTAGCCTTTTTGACTCCACCTTTAGGTTTGGTGGGTTTCTTCTTCATCTTTTCCTTGGCCTTGGCCTTCGGGCGAGAGGAGGAAGATGGCCCAACACTCAAAACGGGAGTCTCCACTGACTTGAGCGTGCTCTCTGCGCTCCTCAACATATTGAGAAGCTTAGGTAGTGACTTCTCCATGTTGTGCATGTTGAAGTTGACTACAAATTGAGCAAGGGCTGGGAGGAGAGACTGCAGAATAATATCAGTATATTGTTCATTGTCCATTGTCCACCCAAGGCCCTCAAGTTCTTCTATGAGAGCTATCATCTTCAGAACATGGTTTCCTACTGGTGTGCCAAGGGCCATCCACGTCTGAAACAGCTTTCGTGACGCTTCGTATCATAAGATACAATATTGCTCCCCATACAACTCCTTTGTATAGAGAAATATGGATTGGACATCCATATTCTCGTACTGCTTTTGATGTGTGTTATCCATCGATGCAAGCGCGAGGCATTTGGCCGTGGCACAGTCAGCGTCCCATGTCTTGCGGACTTCAATATCCGCAACTGAAGATTTAGGACATGGGACAGGCGGGGCTAGAGTCGTGAGGACATATGATCCTTTATCATAGGTCAAGGCTATGTTAATGTTCCTCATCTAGTCTTTATAATTGGTCACATTCAGTTTATTTTTATCTAGTAGAAGCTTGAGTCCTGTCATTGGTATCTGCCATTAAGAGAGAGAAAAGAATACACTCAGCGGAAGCTCTTGCAAAGATCATATTGGTTATTATTTTATCTAATCGATGTCTCCTACTGCTTTTATCAAATTTCCCCTCAAACCTTAAAAGGAAAACTTGCCAGGATTAATTACAGTCTACAACTTCGTTAACCATTCAGCCAGGCCAGTGTCAGTACTTGAGGGAGGTTCCCCGTGCTTTCGCACGGTCCTAATTAATATAAACATCGTCTTCCAAGAGGCGCAGCCTCATTAACACCTTTCTAGACACCTAATAGGTTAGCTAATTGTAAACTACAAAACCCTCGTGGGAGCAACTATTGTCCATAATGGGAGCGGGATCCAACCATCATATGGAAGGTATGCAATCTCATTGCAAATTTCAACTATTGAAATTTCCGATGTGGTTTTTACCCCTAGCACTCATGACCTTGACTATAACCAACATATCATAAGCACTAGTCAAGTTCTACCCGTCATTTCTTGATTAATCAGATCCACCCATATGACCCTTGACTATGATCAACACAATCACATGAATGTCCTAACTAATCACATTATATGTTTTGTAGGAAGACATCACTTAGCTACCGTTCACTATGCCTTGACTATAATCAAAATACATAGCACGAATACTAAGTACTCTACTTCCTAAAATGACAGAGGGTTGTGGTTGGTTTTTAAGAAAACCTTTACCGCTTTGAACTTGATATCGTCGTAGAATAAAATGGTTTTCAAAAGGAGTGGCTTAAGCTCCACAATTTTGAGATGTAGCTTTTTCTCAAAATGCCGAGTGGTTTTCAGATCTGATTCTACAACATCTTTTTAGATTTATTTTCTTTACATTAATCATAATTATGTTATCCCATCATTTAAGTCCTTATGCCAATCACAGAAAAGAAACGAAAATACAACGTACGCTTATGCCATCCGCATTCGCCACAATGTTCCGTTATGCACCGTTATCAATTCCCCAGAACATCAACTTATGTTCTAAAACTGCTTCCTATTGTTTCTCCAGGATTGGATTAATATCAACTTACTGCATCTCATGCAAAAACAATGTCTGGTGTTGTACTTAACATCTCATGATTGACTCAATTGCCTAAGCAAGTGATCTGCCAATCATGGACATCCCTCTCCCCTTTAGTCTGTAGGACACCTTTAGAGAAGGTGACTCCATCACCTGCAGGTACACTACCATGCCAGGAGTCATCCATTCTAAATACCTTCAGAATGTTGTCTAAGTACCCAGATTGGAAAACTACCCAAATCTAGATCTAAAACCATTGCTCCAGTAACCAGAATGTCTGATATAATATCCAAGACCTATGTGGAGAAACTACTGTGTGACAACCAAAGTATAACCAACCTTAGTATAGGAATTTCACTTCCTACTCTGTGTATGTCATCCAAATACCAGGACATCACACCCTACTACCTCCTTAACAGATCCATCCCCTATTCTAATGAAGTCAAACCTGTGACTGTCACATCAGAAATAGATGATATATCTCCACTATATCTGCTTTAGTCTATGAATAGACATAAGTCACCTGTCCACCAATGCTTCCGCTGCTCCCACTGACTACGACAACCCTCTGGCAGAGTCATATAGATGTACACTTCTAAAACCAGTTTAGAACGACGCTATACGCATCCTCCTGCCGGGTCTCACAGTCTGGAACAACAGCAATGGCAAGTCTGGGTAAACAAGAACCTCCCTGCCACAGTCCTTGAGCATACCGAAGTACCTATCGGGTGCCTGAGGTTACCCACTATATCTGCGGAGTGGCCAATGGAATGTCAAACCAAATTGAATCTTTATGTTCTTATCAAATCTTTAGTAATCGTTTGCGGTTCTGGAATCACTTCCAGTTCTACCATAATCCAACTGCTGTTTTCTCAAAAAATCTATTTTTATTAAAACAGTGGCGAGTCAAGAACAATATTACTTGATCTTCGAGATGGTAGAAAATCAACCCTCGTCATAGCCCGGGTCAACCCACAAATAGCCATTACAGAAACGTGCCTTGAGTTATCCGGAGTCTGGTTTTAAGCATAAGCCGGACAACTCACCGTATCTTAACAATGTCAAGATATGAACTGTTCTATATCCAATATAGAAACAGAGGCACTGATTTAATTGAACCAGATTCAAATCATGCAGCTTTCTCCAGTGCATGTCAAGTAAATGGAGAGAGGCCGATCAGCGTTACTCAGCTTAGGAGTACTTTCAATTATGAGTAACCTGAAAGAGATGCAAGTTCTCTTAATCATTACTATTAACTGAATACCACACACAAGTATCTACATCTTCGATCACTTTGAAGAATCCCGATACTTGCAATACCTGGTTCTCTACTTTACTCTTATACTTATAACTTCTCAAAACTCAGACCTTGTGTTTCCACGAAACACATGTCTAAGAACTAGAGAAGTCACAAGTAAACAGAATATAGTACGAGGACCAACCCCTCTGTCCTAATGGACACTGGACAACATACAATACTCTGTATAAGTCCCCTGAGTCCAATTACACATTCCCTGTGTGCCGTAGGTTGAAAACTGTACTTATGGTTAAGAAGAATTACACCGCTGTTTAATGCTCCTTACCTAACCATCCACTGATATAGGTAAATGTCATAGACGTAATTTCAAAAAGGTATATCTCACTCTATAAAAATAGACGTACAGATATATCAATTTGAAATTGGTGCATAACAACGGATATTCAAAACCAAATATTTGCCGACCGGCAAACAGCCCAGGCAATTTCCTCAAATATCACCAATTACAATGAATTTCGATATAATGAGGATGATCACCTAATTCCCAATAACTTACTCCCACTCATCGTCTGTAAAACCATACAGATGTGAGAATTAAACCTGTTAAATACATACCCTGGAGCAAGTGTCTAATTGGGAAATTAGTTTTCTTTTAACAGTACACAGTGAAACTGAAACATTGAAATGTTTCGATAGGGTATCCGGTTATTCGTAGTAATACCTCTTCCATTATCCAGATTCACAACTGTAACCGTATATTTCTTTGCCATCTCTCAAATCCCTTTATATGTCTGTAGTCATTAACTTCTGTACACCCTCTTAGGCTAAATGGTTTTCTTCCTTCCCTACCGTTCGGCACCAGCCTATGGTTTGGAAGAAGACTATCCAATAAGCATAATGAGTGTACTGTCCTAATCCTAGGAGCACTCGCAATGCGAGAGAAGGTGAAGATAAAAGACAACCGAATAAATCTTATTCCTATTTCTCCTAATCCCGAATCCATCCCCGAACTGGAACAAGTTCACTTCGAGTTCGTATATAACCATACGATGGAGTATCCAAATAAACTGTAGATCTTCGTAGTGATATGGTGTGTCCTAGAGAAATACAAAGGTGAATTGGGAGTGGTAATGAAATACTTGGTTTGGTCGTGAATAGCAGTCGCATTTTACTTTGCCCTCTTACTAATCCCTTGATATGTCTTTACTTAATACCTTCTGTACACCTTAGTTAGGCTAATTGGTTTTCTTCATTCCCTACCATTCGGCACCAGCCTAAGGCTTGGAAGAAGACTATCCAATTTGCGTAATAGGTGTACTATCTCCTAAACCAAGGAGTACTCGCAACCTGAGAGAAGGTAAAAGGAAAAGACAACTGAATAGTCTTATTCGTTTTCTCCAAAACCGGAAACCATCCTCGAATAAATTCCTTCGAGTTCGTATATAACCATACGATGGTTTTGTCCAATGGAAGTGGACGTTCGTAGTAATACAGGGTGTCCTGGAGAAAAGGGTAAAAGTAGGAGTGGCAATGAGGTTTGCAACTCTGACAATCCAAAAGCCAGTCTTATAAGAAGGTTCGGTTAATCTTGGTCACTGAGTCATAGTCTAGGGTGGGGTCATGGTCGCTGCCAAAGAGAGAGAGAAAAGAAACACTCAGCATGCACTCTAACCTAGATCAGAATGGTTATCACTTATCTAATCAGGAAACCTCCTACTGTAACGTCAAATTCTTCCCCAAACCTGAAAGAAGAATTAGTCGGGATCACCCGAGGAGTAAACCAACTCATCAGTGGGAATCGGGATCCAACTATCATCGCATGATAACGTGACGGAATCCGCTCATGTTATCACACTCCAAAAGGTATGCGGATATATGGCAAGTTTCAGTTTCTTTAGAAACTCCCGATGTGGATTTTTGCCCCATGCTCTTATGACCTTGACTTTAGCCAACAAATCATAAGTCACATGTCAAGTTCTACCCGTCATTCTCCAGGTTAATTTGAACCCACCCGTACAAGCCCTTGACTTTGGCCAACAAGGCTATACGACTGCCCCAAACCAACGCATCTATCTATGCTGCATATGAATACCCAATAGCTACCAATCACTGTGCCTTGACTTTGGCCAATAAACACAGCTTGAATACTTATTGACTATCCATATGAAACGACAGAGGGCTACGAATGGTTTCTGGCGAAAACCTTTAACGTAATGAACTTGATATCGTTAAAGGAACCGGATAGCTTTTAAAAATATAGTGACGAAAACCTTTGCAAAAGAGGTCACTCCCGGTGAAAGGATCTCGGCTCTTTCCCCGTAGAATGAGGTGTACGATATTCCAACTGAATACCACGATGCAAAGCAAAAGTAATCGGCTATAGTGAAGTTATTTCCCTGACGCAAACTTCTGTCCAAGGGGTCACTCCCGGTGAAGGGATCTCGGCCCTTGCCTCGTCAACTGAGGAGCTGGATATTCACAACCGAATACCATTGTGCAAAACAAAAGAGAACGCCCTTGCAATAACAGCTTTTTTTGAAAAATGTTCCAACAACATCAGAATAGGTTAGTTTAACTTGCATTGATCCGAATCAACGCAGTCCCATCAATTGATGACACCAATAAAGAACGAAAATAATGATGTACGTATATGCCATACGCATTCGCCACTGGGTCCCGTCATCACCCGTTAGGTACTTAACTAAAGACAGAGCGGGGACTGGACTAGCGCGGATGCAAAACATATACAACATCTACTAGTATATATATCAATATATAATATTCGCTCAAGACGTGATAAAATGCAACATCACAGAAAGTAATCAGCATCACAGAACAATACAGATATCTGGGATCCCTGGGTTTCACAGAGCCGCTACTGAAACCCGACGTTCCCCTGGTCGTGTGGATAGCCTGTGCAATGAAATCCTAGACCCCGACGGGCGCGGCAAGTTACCCGCCAAAACCTGAAGCGAGGCAGCCCCCTTCAACAACGTGAATGGATCACCCAGCACTTCACGAAATCCGGTAACTTGTGCACCCCTCCTTGGTCAACCTGTACCCCCTACGAGTGCGGTGAATTGCCCGCCAATTCTAGAGTAAAGCCCCCTCCGTCTCAAAGCCGTGAGATGCGAGCTCGTTTCCCTTTAGAACCTGGCTATCCATGCACCCCACCTTGGAGTAAACCTAGTACAGAAGGTAAAATATACAACGGGTACATCGACCTAAACCCGGTCGTGCCCCAAAAGAATAATATACAAACAGGCAGTGACGGCAGTCCACAGGTTGGACGCTCACCCGCAATATCAAATGTACATAATAAACCAAACTGTACTACCATTGCATCCAGGCTATCCTCCACGACCAATCCGCAACATCACAGCATAGCACAGAACATCAACGTGAATGTCATGTTCGTAAATCCGTCTAAAAGGGCTATAGCAGATAGACTGGATTTACCGATCGAATGACATTCACGGTCGCAGATATAATGTAAATACTGTGAACTAACATGTTTAAAATTTTCGATCGATCAAATTTACCGGAGTGGGCCCCAAGCACTACTGTAGCACTCAAAAACATCTGGGCCCAAAAAGAATATACCAGAAACCCTATTTCCATGTCCGTAAACCACAGTAGAAATTTGGTACGGTTTGGCCACAAAACGGCGGCGGTTCCGCGGCCAAAACGTGGTTTGGGCCGCTAAACCGCCGCGCTACGGTAACATCAGCGTACCAAATATTCACAGAATTCATAAAAAACCCTGCACGTAATTTTCCAATGTACCAAATAATTTTTAAAGCACAGAAAAATTCGACAGAAAGTACGACATGGAAATATGGTTTTTGGAAAATCCGTTCAATCGAACTTGTAAACACGTTAGAGCAAGCTAGACTAGTGTCACGACCCAAATTTGGCCCGTAACCGGCACTTAAACTACGTAACGTCTAAAGGCGTACGCAACTTAAGTAAGCCGAAACCCAGAAATCTAAACCACCCAAAACTGGATCAACGGAGAAAAACATAGTTTTAAATATTCGGAAATTTTCAAGTAAAAATCTTTAAGTTTAGTTTTCGTTCTTAAAAATTTCGGCAGCACCTCCTTTGTAAAAACTAACCCCGAAAACGGGTACAACATAGATAATAAATAAAAGCATCCCAAACGGGAGCAAATCACGCCCAACGGCGGAGACAACCACGACAACATATATACGACGCCGAAGCGAAGAAATATAAAAGAAAACTGCATAAAGAAGTAAAACTTTTCAACAAAAACCGGCTCCCAAGAGCACGGCACCCAAAGTCACCACAAAATATAACACTGAATCCTCACAAGTCGTCTCTAATTCATATACAACATAGTGGTAGATGGAGAATACTAGATCCAACAAAAAAATATACAAAGTACAAACAGATAACCGCAACCCACCTAAAAGCAAGGCTTCACAGCCAACCGTAGCGGTATCCGCAAAAGTAGAGATGAAAAGATGCCCTGCCGCGACTACTCAGAGGGTAAGTCCTGCACAACACTGTGGCACAACGGGGGTGAGTTGCCAACTCGTGAATAGTAACTAACATCATACAGTAATCGCAAGTATGCATGAACAACGATCTATCTATCACAAGTAATCCGATAGCATAAGTATGATAGGTGAATATGCAACAATCATGTAAAGGTACATCATCAGGGTACTACAACTACATGAAACAATGCATATCAACATAATCCTGAGTGTGGGATGATATAATATAAAATCTCATGCAAAAATCATCAGCATGGAAAAACACCAGTGTCCCTCACTGACACATCAAATCCCAAATCCTCAGGCACCGCATCCTAAGATCGGCCCTCAAATCCTGTATGTCTCACGAAAACCTAAGTGTCAAACACCGACACTCGAAACATCATGAAACCCGTGTCTAGCATCGACACGTAAATTCTCATAACTCAGGCGCTGTCACCATGACTAGCCCTGACGATATGTCATACCTCACTCCGGTCGGTATCTCCATGATAACCGCCGAGTCCAAATACAATCACCGGTAGGTAGTGGTCCCACCGTCAGGTTTATCGTCTACACCACGAAATCACCACTCACCCCGGGGTACCATACCGGGTCCACCATGTACCCGCAGACGGTGCATCCCGCTCCTCGAATCGGGTATCACAAGCCAAATCTCAGAACCGAGAAATCACATGGTGGACGCATCAAATATCATATCAAGAGAAACCGGGTTTTCAAACAATACAAAGTTTTCTTGAAAATATCCCCCACGGTTCTCAAATCCATAAATCATATGAAATCCATATCTCAATGCGTAAAATCCATATAAAACTGATATATGCAACATAAAACATCAATATGAGCATATAAAGGGAAAACCGCTCTTTAAATTGAATCTAGCTTTAAAAACATATCAGGCGGTTCCCAATTCCTTCGAAAATAAATGCAGTATCATATGAAGTGTACATGTAAGTGTAGCAGGGTTTAAGTATCCACATGTAATCAAGTACGAGGGTGTACATGTCAATATGTATGCATGATGTATAGGTAATTATAACAAGATATAAGTGAAGTGGAATAAGGTTCACTACCTTAACTATTCCTGCCCAATGCAATATCACGTATGTATGTGTCCACAGTATTTCATATGCACAATAGAATATGAGTTACTACTTTAATCATTCCTATCCACTATCATATCACATATGTAGGTGTTTGTGCGTGTCACGGCAATTACAGATGGTGTGGGTGTAGCATACAATTTAGTGCTCGTGCAACATGAACCGTCAGTAATGTGTTATATCTAAAGGTACGAGTCAAGTACAACAGATAATGCTATGCAATGACATTCATATGAAAGTAACTAATATGCAAATACATGCAGCTATCATATCATATTCGCCCCGACGCATAACGCCATACGGGCGATTTCCCCGTAGATGTTAAATCTACTCACCGATGGTCTCGAGCTAAGAAAATCCGACCACCTGCTTCCCCTTGTCCGCAGCACCCGAAGTCCCTGCTTGCGAACCTAAAATTTCATAAATACAACACATAAGCTAAATATCCTATAATGACGGAAAGACAATGAAACGCGACGAAAACGCCCGGAAAATTACACTGCGCGCTTAGCGCATCTATCGCGCACGATACCGGCCAAAACCCTAATTGGGGTCGCTAAACTACAAAACACCATGTCTGGACCCCGATCGTCCCGATCGCGCAACACAACACAAAAATTACGAGGAATACACTGGATATAACCTCACAACTACCAAACGAACCCTACGTCGGAAAACCCCGAAATCTAGTAAGCAACCTATCGCAATATATCGCACTAGATTCAAGATAACACAAATCTAACAATTACAAATACCTTAAAATAGCTTAACTAAGCTATCTAAACCAATCCTATATTTTTTACACTCGCTAATTATGTTTTAGCAAAAATCTAGTAAGCAACTTTGCTTAATTAAACAAAATGCTTATTAGCAATTTTTAACATTTTCTACTAGATTAATCTTTTCTAAAACCCAATTTAACACTTCAAATAAACACTAATCACTTAATCAAAAATTAACCCTAACATGAATTTCTTAAACCAAATATAATGAATTAATCATGATTTAAATGCTAAACTAAGCACTTAACTAGTTAACTAAATTAGCTAGTTAAAGATTAAAGCAATTAATTATGGATTAAGGTAAGAAATTATACCTCCTCAAGAACACCAAAAAGAACTTAGATCCATCACTTTAGCCTCCAAAACTCAAGCTTTGATGAAGATCCATAAAGGATTAGTGAAGGAAAAAGGTTTAATATTTATATAGGAATTTTTGGATATCTTTTTGTGTTTTTTGAAAGAAAATGAGAGAGAAATGAGCTTGGAATGATTTTGGACAGAAATGGGGGAGTTAGGGTCAGCCAAGGTGAGTGGGGGGTATTTTTGTGAATTTTGGGTGAAGAAATTGCTAGGAAAATGAGTAATAAAAGCTAATAAATGCATTTTGCCACCTTTTCACCTTTTCTTTTCTTTTTAAAATAATTCCTTTTGCACTCCAAAAATATCTAGATATTTAAAAAGAAGTTTCTAAAATAATTCTAGTGACAAAATTAATTTATTCACAAAAGAAAAATTTTCCCGATTTACGTGCACAAAACACCGCTTAAAATAATATTTTTTTTCGGGAAAAAATCTATCTGAACCAAAACCTCCCAAATACTCCCAAAGTTCGCGCACAAGCTTTATTTTGGCCAAATAAGGTGTCGGTAAGCTTATACGGTCGTTTGATCGAAATCGGGTTAAAACGGGAAAAACCGACAATTTTGCCCTAAAACGGAAAAATTCGCAAAACGATTTCTAAAACGTTACAATCTCCCCTCCTTATAGAAATTCGGTCCCCGAATTAAAATTTCATACTAAGCATACCTTCAAAAAGATGAGGGAATTTCTTCCGCATCTCGCTCTCGGCCTCCCAAGTGATCTCCTCACTAGTCGGGCTACGCCAAAGAACCTTCACAGATGGCAAGACCTTTGACCGAAGTTTCTTCACCTGCCGATCCAAAATAAATACCGGCTGCTCGGTGAATGAAAGGTCACGCTCAAGCTGAACGGTCTCGTGCTGAATCGTGTGAGAAGGATCATGAAGGTATCTACGAAGCATCGACACATGAAAAACGGGGTGAACATCCGGAAAACTGGGCGGGAGCGCCAAACGATAAGCAACAGAACCCACTCGCTCAAGGATCTCGAAAGGACCTACAAATCTGGGACTGAGCTTCCCTCTCTTCCCAAATCGCATAACGCCCTTCATCGGAGAAATCCTCAGGAATACATGATCCCCCACTGCGAACTCAAGTCTGCGACGACGACGGTCGGCATAAGACTTCTGCCTGCACTGGGCTGCTCTCATCCTATCCTGAATCAGCTGGATCTTCTCCGTGGTCTCCTGAACTAGCTGGGGTCCCAAAACCAAACTCTCACTAAGCTCGGTCCAACAGACTTGCGATCGACACTTCCTACCATATAAAGCCTCAAAAGGTGCCATCTGAATAGTCTCCTGAAAGCTGTTGTTGTAGGAGAACTCAATCAACGGCAAGTGACGATCCCAACTGCCACCAAAATCAAGCACACATGCACGGAGCATATCCTCCAGAGTCTGTATAGTCCGCTCCGACTGGCCATCGGTCTGTGGATGAAAAGCGGTACTAAAACTCAGCCGGGTACCCAAAGCTTCCTGAAGCTTCTGCCAAAGACGGCTAGTAAACTGGGTGCCTCTGTCGGATACTATGCATGTGGGAACACCGTGCAAACGCACAATCTCATCTATGTATAACTGAGCATACTGAGCATAACCGAAAGTGGTCTTCACTGGAAGAAAGTGAGCCGCTTTCGTCAACCGGTCTACAATAACCCAAATGGAGTCATACCCTCGACTGGTCCTGGGTAGACCCACAATGAAGTCCATGGAAATCTGCTCCCATTTCCACTCCGGAACGGGTAAAGGCTGCAACTCTCCAGCCGGTCTCTGATGCTCAGCCTTGACTTGCTGACAAGTCAGGCACCTCGAAACGAAGTCCGATATATCACGCTTCATCCCTTCCCACCAGTAGAAGTCCCTCAAGTCACGGTACATCTTGGTGGAACCTGGATGAACGCTAAAGGCCGACAGATGTGCCTGCTCTAGGATCTCGCGTCTCAACCCATCAACATCTGGTATACACAAACGAGTCCCGCATCGTAGCACACCCTGGTCATCAATCATGAACTCCGAAACTCTTCCCTGCCGAACAAGCTCAAGAATCTCAATCAAACGGGCATCGCTGGGCTGCGCCTCACGGATACGATCAAAAAGAAGTGGACGGGCGCGGACATGAGCAAGCTGTCCCCCAGCAGAAGTGAACTTGAACTGCACTCTACTATCACACAAGAGCTGCCAATCTGCAGAAGACTGACACTGAACTGCGCTCAACTGGGACAAGCTACCCACGGGCCTACGACTCAAAGCATCAGCTACCACATTCTCCTTGCCCGAGTGATAAAGGATCTCACAATCATAATCCTTCACTAGCTCCATCCATCGGCGCTGTCTCAGGTTCAGATCTCGCTGCTGGAAGATGTACTTCAAGCTCTTGTGATCCGTGAAGATCTGACACGACTCTCCGTACAAGTAGTGTCTCCAAATCTTCAACGCAAAGACTACCGCTGCCATCTCAAGATCGTGAGTGGGGTAATTCTGCTCGTACTTCTTCAGCTGCCTAGAAGCATATGCAATCATCCTATCATGCTGCATCAAAACACAGCCGAGCCCCACTCGAGAAGCATCACAATAAACAACAAACCCGCCTGATCCAGAAGGTAAAGAAAGAACCGGTGCTGTCGTCAACCGAGTCTTCAACTGCTGAAAACTCTGCTCGCACGCATCAGTCCAGAGAAAAGGAATCCCCTTCCGGGTCAGTCCAGTCAGTGGTGCAGCGATACTCGAGAAATCCTGCACAAAACGACGATAATAACCAGCTAAGCCCAAAAAGCTGCGGACCTCCGTCACCGATACAGGTCTGGGCCAAAGCTGTACAGCCTCGATCTTCCTCGGGTCCACAAGAATACCATCACCAGTCACCACATGACCCAGAAAGTCAACTCGATCAAGCCAAAATGCGCACTTTGAGAATTTAGCATACAGCCGGTGCTCTCTCAATATCTGCAAAGTAATCCTCAAGTGCTGCTCATGCTCCTCATGACTCCTAGAGTAGACCAGTATGTCATCAATAAACACTATAATGAACTGGTCGAGGAACGGCCTGAAAATCCGGTTCATCAGATCCATGAACGCTGCTGGCGCATTGGTGAGTCCGAACGACATCACCAAAAACTCATAATGCCCATAGCGCGTACGAAAAGCAGTCTTCGGAATGTCATCATTCCGAACCCGCAACTGATGATAACCCGAGCGCAAATCAATCTTCGAAAAATGTTTCGCACCCTGGAGCTGATCAAATAAATCGTCAATGCGGGGTAAAGGATACCTGTTCCGCACCGTAACTCGGTTCAACTGACGATAATCCACACATAGCCTCAAACTGCCGTCCTTCTTCTTGACGAACAGAACAGGAGCTCCCCACGGCGAAACACTCGGACGCACAAGTCCCAAAACAAGCAACTCTTGCAATTGATCTTTAAGCTCTCTAAGCTCTGCCGGAGCCATCCGATAAGGCGGTATAGAAAATAGGCTCCGTGCCAGGAATCAGATCAATGCAAAACTCAATATCGCGCTCTGGCGGCAACCCAGGTAATTCATCGGGAAAGACATCGGAAAATTCTCGCACGGTAGAAACCTGGTCCAACGACTCCACCGTAACTCCAGTATCATGAATGAAAGCTAAGAATCCCCGACATCCCCTCCTCAAAAGCCGACTAGCGCACAGAACACAAACAAAACTGTGAGGGGCGACACCACGGTCTCCCTGCACAACAAACACTGACTCGCCGGGAAAACAAAATCTAACTGTCTTCTCGCGGCAGTCCACGGACGCATAGCAAGTAGCTAGCCAATCCATGCCCAACAGAACGTCGAAGTCCAACATCTCAAGAAGGATCAAGTCGACGGACAGATCTCTGTCTCCTAAGCGGACAGAACATGATCGGAACACGTGCCGCGCAACAAACGACTCTCCCACAGGAGTAGTCACTACTAACGGCTGATCTAGCAAACACGACTCTCGGCCTAACCTCGGCGCGAAGTGCGTAGAAACATACGAATGCGTAGATCCCGGATCGAAAAGAACATGTGGATCAAAAGAACATAAGGAAAGGGTACCTGAAACCACAGCATTAGACGCCTGAGTGTCCTGATGAGTCAAGGCAAAAACCCGTGCCTGCCCTCTACCGGCTACTGGCTGTCCTCTGCCTCTGCCACCTCGTCCTCTCGGCACAAAACCACTGCGACCACGACCTCTCTGAGTAGGAGTCTGACGCGGCGCAACAACAGGAATAAGAGGCAACGCTCTCTGAGGCGGAGAAGGTGGTAAGGTAACCTGCGGTACTGCTGGCCCTCTCTGACGCACCACAGTACAATTCCGAACAAGATGCTGCAAACTGCCACAACCAAAGCATCCATAAGACGGTCGCTGGCCCTCCTGGGAATAAGAACTGAATAACTGGCCACGTCCCACGTCTCTGCTACTCCCCGATTCTGATGGAACTCTGCCTCTGCGGACAAACCTCGGTCCTCGTGCTGGCTCATCCGTACGAGTCCTCTTCGGTTCTGGAACAACCGTTGACTCAGCTAGACGCTCCTCCACCAATAGGGCTGCATCGACAGCTGCCGCATACGTGTCGCAATGCTGAATGCTGATGGCTAGGAACAACTGGGTAAGCAGGCCTCGAACAAACCTCTTCACCCTCATCTCCTCAGTCGCCACCAAGTACGGAGCATACACCGACAGCTCAGTAAACAATACATCATACTCCGACACCGTCATCCCCGGCGTCTGACGTAAAGACTCAAATCTGCGCGCTCGCGCATCCCTGACGCTCGGTGGAAGAAAACGGGCAAGAAACGACGTCACAAACTCAGCCCAGGTCATAGGAGCAAGACCAGTGGCTCTGCCCCTCTCCAACGACTCACACCACTTCTGGGCCATACCCTCCAGCCGGAAACTCGCAAACTCTACCCATCTCTCGTCAGAGCATCGGAGTGAGCGACAAATCCTGGCCATCCGGTCGATGAACGACTGCGGATCCTCAGTAACATCTGTGCCAGTAAACACCGGAGGCCTCAGCCTCATGAACTCCGTCAGTGACACGGTAATAACCTCTGGAGCTGAAACTACAACTGCCGGATCAGTAGGTACCATCGTGGTCCCTGCAACGGGTGGAACAACAGCCTGCCCTTGTGCTCGAATGGTCTCTACTAAAGTCCCCACAATCTGGCGCAGATCCTGCATACCAGCACCAATCATAGCAATGTGCTCCGGTACCATAGGTGTATCGCCCTGGTCAACCCTCGCCTCAGACGAGTCGACTCTGGCCTCGGCCCTCGCGGCCGCTCTCTGTGCCCTCGTAGTCTTCGGCGGCATATAGGCTGGAAATTGAAATAAGATTCGATAAGGAATCGGAAATCGAATCACAAGGATGTATATCAATCACGGAAGGAACATCAATCAATAAATCCTAAGGTCATTTAGGCGGAGTACCATGTCGTAAGTATGCCGCGGAACATACACACGCTACGCCACTCTGCTTAAGCTACCTACTCCATCATACCAAGGTCATCCTACACTCCGAAAGGTAAAAACCTAGCGCTCTGATACCAACTTTGTCACGACCCAAATTTGGCCCGTAACCGGCACTTAAACTACGTAACGTCTAAAGGCGTACGCAACTTAAGTAAGCCGAAACCCAGAAATCTAAACCACCCAAAACTGGATCAACGGAGAAAAACATAGTTTTAAATATTCAGAAATTTTCAAGTAAAAATCTTTAAGTTTAGTTTTCGTTCTTAAAAATTTCGGCAGCACCTCCTTTGTAAAAACTAACCCCGAAAACGGGTACAACATAGATAATAAATAAAAGCATCCCAAACGGGAGCAAATCACGCCCAACGGCGGAGACAACCACCACAACATATATACGACGCCGAAGCGAAGAAATATAAAAGAAAACTGCATAAAGAAGTAAAACTTTTCAACAAAAACCGGCTCCCACGAGCACGGCACCCAAAGTCACCACAAAATATAACACTGAATCCTCACAAGTCGTCTCTAAGTCATATACAACATAGTGGTAGATGGAGAATACTAGATCCAACAAAAAAATATACAAAGTACAAACAGATAACCGCAACCCACCTAAAAGCAAGGCTTCACAGCCAACCGTAGCGGTATCCGCAAAAGTAGAGATGAAAAGATGCCCTGCCGCGACTACTCAGATGGTAAGTCCTGCACAACACTGTGGCACAACGGGGGTGAGTTGCCAACTCGTGAATAGTAACTAACATCATACAGTAATCGCAAGTATGCACGAACAGCGATCTATCTATCACAAGTAATCCGATAGCATAAGTATGATAGGTGAATATGCAACAATCATGTAAAGGTACATCATCAGGGTACTACAACTACATGAAACAATGCATATCAACATAATCCTGAGTGTGGGATGATATAATATAAAATCTCATGCAAAAATCATCAGCATGGAAAAACACCAGTGTCCCTCACTGACACATCAAATCCTAAATCCTCAGGCACCACATCCTAAGATCGGCCCTCAAATCCTGTATGTCTCACGAAAACCTAAGTGTCAAACATCGACACTCGAAACATCATGAAACCCGTGTCTAGCATCGACACGTAAATTCTCATAACTCAGGCGCTGTCACCATGACTAGCCCTGACGATATGTCATACCTCACTCCGGTCGGTATCTCCATGATAACCGCCGAGTCCAAATACAATCACCGGTAGGTAGTGGTCCCACCGTCAGGTTTATCGTCTACACCACGAAATCACCACTCACCCCGGGGAACCATACCGGGTCCATCATGTACCCACAGACGGTGCATCCCGCTCCTCGAATCGGGTATCACAAGCTAAATCTCAGAACCGAGAAATCACATGGTGGACGCATCAAATATCATATCAAGAGAAACCGGGTTTTCAAACAATACAAAGTTTTCTTGAAAATATCCCCCACGGTTCTCAAATCCATAAATCATATGAAATCCATATCTCAATGCGTAAAATCCATATAAAACTGATATATGCAACATAAAACATCAATATGAGCATATAAAGGGAAAACCGCTCTTTAAATTGAATCTAGCTTTAAAAACATATCAGGCGGTTCCCAATTCCTTCGAAAATAAATGCAGTATCATATGAAGTGTACATGTAAGTGTAGCAGGGTTTAAGTATCCACTTGTAATCAAGTACGAGGGTGTACATGTCAATATGTATGCATGATGTATAGGTAATTATAACAAGATATAAGTGAAGTGGAATAAGGTTCACTACCTTAACTATTCCTGCCCAATGCAATATCACGTATGTATGTGTCCACAGTATTTCATATGCACAATAGAATATGAGTTACTACTCTAATCATTCCTATCCACTATCATATCACATATGTAGGTGTTTGTGCGTGTCATGGCAATTACAGACGGTGTGGGTGTAGCATACAATTTAGTGCTCGTACAACATGAACCGTCAGTAATGTGTTATATCTAAAGGTACGAGTCAAGTACAACAGATAATGCTATGCAATGACATTCATATGAAAGTAACTAATATGCAAATACATGCAGCTATCATATCATATTCGCCCCGACGCATAACGCCATACGGGCGATTTCCCCGTAGATGTTAAATCTACTCACCGATGGTCTCGAGCTAAGAAAATCCGACCACCTGCTTCCCCTTGTCCGCAGCACCCGAAGTCTCTTCTTGCGAACCTAAAGTTTCATAAATACAACACATAAGCTAAATATCCTATAATGACGGAAAGACAACGAAACGCGACGAAAATGCCCGGAAAATTACACTGCGCGCTTAGCGCATCTATCGCGCATGATACCGGCCAAAACCCTAATTGGGGTCGCTAAAATACAAAACACCACGTCTGGACCCCGATCGTCCCGATCGCGCAACACAACACAAAAATTACGAGGAATATACTGGATATAACCTCGCAACTACCAAACGAACCCTACGTCGGAAAACCCCGAAATCTAGTAAGCAACCTATCGCAATATATCGCACTAGATTCAAGATAACACAAATCTAACAATTACAAATACCTTAAAATAGTTTAACTAAGCTATCTAAACCAATCCTATATTTTTTACACTCGCTAATTATGTTTTAGCAAAAATCTAGTAAGCAACTTTGCTAAATTAAACAAAATGCTTATTAGCAATTTTTAACATTTTCTACTAGATTAATCTTTTCTAAAACCCAATTTAACACTTCAAATAAACACTAATCACTTAATCAAAAATTAACCCTAACATGAATTTCTTAAACCAAATATAATGAATTAATCATGATTTAAATGCTAAACTAAGCACTTAACTAGTTAACTAAATTAGCTAGTTAAAGATTAAAGCAATTAATTATGGATTAAGGTAAGAAATTATACCTCCTCAAGAACACCAAAAAGAACTTAGATCCATCACTTTAGCCTCCAAAACTCAAGCTTTGATGAAGATCCATGAAGGATTAGTGAAGGAAAAAGGTTTAATATTTATATAGGAATTTTTGGATTTATTTTTGGATATCTTTTTGTGTTTTTTGAAAGAAAATGAGAGAGAAATGAGCTTGGAATGATTTTGGAAAGAAATGGGGGAGTTAGGGTCGGCCAAGGTGAGTGGGGGTTACTTTTATGAATTTTGGGTGAAGAAATTGCTAGGAAAATGAGTAATAAAAGCTAATAAATGCATTTTGCCACCTTTTCACCTTTTCTTTTCTTTTTAAAATAATTCCTTTTGCACTCCAAAAATATCTTGATATTTAAAAAGAAGTTTCTAAAATAATTCTAGCGACAAAATTAATTTATTCACAAAAGAAAAATTTTCCCGATTTACGTGCACAAAACACCGCTTAAAATAATATTTTTTTTCGGGAAAAAATCTATCTGAACCAAAACCTCCCAAATACTCCCAAAGTTCGCGCACAAGCTTTATTTTGGCCAAATAAAGTGTCGGTAAGCTTATACGGTCGTTTGATCGAAATCGGGTTAAAACGGGAAAAACCGACAATTTTGCCCTAAAACGGAAAAATTCGCAAAACGATTTCTAAAACGTTACAACTAGGTTAATGTCGTGGCTCTGATACCAGTGTAAGTGCACGGCGGCGCCCCGGGGGTCAATCCGACGCCGGAATGCGGAAACGAAACTTTTCTAGAATTTAGAACCGGCACCACCGCGCACTAAAAAACCCGGACCGGGCCATTAACCTAACTTTAGAAAACAAGAAAAAGGAGTAGAGAAGCTAAACCAAGATATCCGTGTCCTTCGGACTTCGCCTCCACTCCGATCTCCTCGCGGAATCTCCGGTCGTCACCTCCTCGTCGGGACGGGCACCACAACGCCGGGTTCTTTTATAGGCTCCCACCTCTGGACCAAGGCAACTCGGGCACGATGTTGGCGAATCGACATGTCCAAGATTTACTGTAGACTAGTGTAGAATGGTTGTCTCTTGGGATTATAGAAGTTGCCATGATGGAGGAATGAGAGAAGAACTTTGGAGAAGGGTTTAGAATTTAGCAAGCAAGCAAAATGAGATGATTCAATTTCCCTCATCAAAAATGAACTCTCTCATCTCCCTCATGAAGTGGCCGGCCTCTCTCCTCATGGTGGTGGGAAAAATCATGAATCATCATGAGGAGAAAAATAAGTGATAAAAGGATAAATAAGTCACAACCAAATCAACTCCACATCCTTTCCATAACCATCACCATAAATGCAAGGGAAGAGATGGAAAAGGGATCTAATGATGATAGTCTTATCATAATCCTCCAAATGCAAGAAACCCCATCCACAAAACTAATATGCGCTCTTGCAAATTAGCCCCTCTCTCTCAAAATTCCGGCCGTGAAGGAACAAAGGAAAACTGGCCGGAATGGAATACAAACTTGCAACTTCAGAAAACTGATCCTATAATAAATTACAGGAAAACCCCGTGACTGTATATACATTCCCGCATTTGTATTCCCGCTGAATACCAATTCAAAGAGACAAAATCAACAATGTACAATACTAGGATCCGGCTTAAACCAAAGCCCACTAGTAAAATCCATCCGATCACGATCCGTGCAATATCGCACGTATCTGATCGAACCCTGCCATATCTCCATACGGCCTCTACAGCGTTTCGCCCCAACCTTGAGAAACTCGTCTTGGGGGACTCTAAAGACTCGTCAATACTTTGGCTGTGGATTTAACCACTAGCACGTCAGAGGTATTAGCCAATACGTAACGGGCTACCAGGTATTGACCAAAAGGGACGTCGATGAGCGAACTCATCCTGACACCCTACTGAGCCTGTCAGTGACAATATCCGTACAGTCCGGTCCGTTCGTCTATGAGTATCGCATGGCGGGCCTAGGGGGTTAGTAAAAGTCAGACCCCCAAAAGCGGTACAAGTAGTGTCGAAGAATAGCCCAGAACACCCTGAGATACTACTGGAATACCTACCAGTAAATCTGCTACCTTGGCCAAGGACATTCATGTACTGGCTCTCCTAGACACAGCGCGACCTCATCCCCAATACCGGGAGAGACGAACCCCTGCAGATCCGCTCACTGCCTCCATGTGGCTCGGGACTGTACCCAACTAAAACCTGTTTGCACGTCTCCTTTGAGCGTGGTAGGGTAGTAATCAAAGCACAGTGGGAACTTACACGAGACAAATGATGATCTCAGGTCGATGAACTAACCTGTACACATGTCACCAGGGAACTGCTATCTGACGTCTGGTATAATCCCAACTAACATGTTCCCGGCGAGTCCTGTCCGGTGTTCTCATAACCCAATGAGCACCTGTATACATCTTAGGTGAACCAACTGACACCAGTGGCTTGTGAGACCGGCCACCGCCCCTCGTCGGGGTCTCTACTGTATACACTAGTCTACTCTGGAGTATCGATGCCCTGTCTCGAAACTCCCACGACTAGGGACCTTTTAAGGATGTGCTTATAGACCCCAGCCCCACGTATATGATCGCCCTCATACTGCTGGTAGTCAAGCAAGAACTCTAGGGGTTCTATCAACACGCAATAGTGACTCATAAGGTCACCTAAAGCAGTACACGATGATAAAGATAAACCAGATAGCATACTATCATCTTGAGTAAGACTGTCATACCGGTATAGGTCCTCCCTCAATCATTGCAATCACGTGCCTATGATTCAATAATTGACTCTGAGGGCACTATCTCCAACAGACCGGGCTGAGGTCGATGTACCCGTTTTATATATTTTACTTTCTGTACTAGGATTACCCCGTGGTGGGGTGCACAGATAGCTGGGTTCTAGAGGGCAACGAGCCCGCTTCTGATGGCTTTGAGACGGAGGGGGATTCACACTAGAATTGGCGGGCTATTCGCCGCACTCGTAGGGGGTATAGGTTGACCCAAGAAAGGGTGCTCAAGTTACCGGATTCCGTAAAGTGTTGGGTGGTCCATTCACTTTGTTGAAGGGGGCTGCCTCGCTTCAGGTTTTGGCGGGTAACTTGCTGCACCCGTAAGGGTCTAGGATCTCATTGCACAGGCTATCCACACGACCAGGGGAACGTCGGGTTTCAGTAGCGGCTCTATGAAACCCGGGGATCCCAAATTATCTGTATTGTTCTGTGATGCTTATTAAATTTCTGTGATGTTGCATTTATCATGCCATGAGCGATTATTATATATTGATATATATATATATACTAGTAGATGTTGTATATGTTTTACACCCACGCTAGTCCAGTCCCCGCTCTGTCGTTAGTTAAGTAACTTAACGGGTGATGACGGGACCCAGTGGCGATTGCGGGTGGCATATACGTACATCATATTTTCGATCTTTTGTGGTGTGATTAATTGATGGGACTGCATTGATTCGGATCAATGCAAGCTAAAAAAACCTATTCTGAAGTTGTTGGAATATTTTTCAAAAAGCTGTTACCGCAAGGACGTTTTCTTTTGTTTTGCACAGTGGTATTCGGTTATGAATATCCAGCACCTCAGTCGACGAGGCAAGGGCCGAGATCCCTTCACCGGGAGTGACCCCTTGGACAGAAGTTTGCGTTAGGGTAATAACTTCACTATAGCCGATTGCCTTTTTGCTTTGCATCATGGTATTCAGTTGGAATATCCTGCACCTCATTCTACGGGGAAAGAGCCGAGATCCCTTCACCGGGAGTGACCTCTATAGCAAAGGCATTCGCCACTATATTTTTTATAAAAATCTATCCGGTTCCTTCAACGATATCAAGTTCATTACGTTAAAGGTTTTTCGCCAAAAACCATTCGTAGCCCTCCGTCATTTCAAACGGGTTGCACTTAGTATTCATACTATATTTGTTGGCCAAAGTCAAGGCATAGTGTATGGTAGCTATTTGTTACTTTTCTGTTGCATAGATAGATGCGTTGGTTCAGGACAGTCGTACTGTTTTGTTGGCCAAAGTCAAGGGTAGGTACAGGTGGGTTCAAATTAACCTGGATAATCACGGGTAGAACTTGACGTGTGACTTATGATTTGTTGGCCAAAGTCAAGGTCATAAGAGCATGGGGTAAAAATCACATCGGGAGTTTCTAAAGAAACTGAAACTTGCCAGATATGCGCATACCTTCTGGAATATGATAACGTGAGTGGATTCCATCACGTAATCATGCGATGATAGTTGGATCCCGATTCCCACTGATGAGTTGGTTTACTCCTCGAGTGATCCCGACTAATTCTTCTGTCAGTTTTGGAGGAGAATTTGAGGTTACAGCGGGAGATTTTCTGATTAGATAAATTGATTCTGATCTAGGTTAGAGTGCACGTTGAGTGTTTCTTTTCTCTCTCTTTGGCAGACACCATGACCCGACCCTAGACTATAACTCAGTGACCAAGTTAACCAAACTTTCTTAAAACACTGGCTTTTGGATTGTCAGAGTTGCATACCTCATTGCTGTAAGTCCACGTTGCCCACCCCGGTGCTTGCGGGGAAGCGGAAAACGGAATAAAAATCGAATTTTTATCGAACTAGACAACATGGACTAGTTTAAGGAGGATCTTTACTAAAAAAAACTAACTAAAATCAAACTAGAATTAGCTATATGGAAGAAAGGTTATACCTTGGGCTTTATGTCCTTCTATCCTTGCTCCTTGGAGTGGAAGAAAGAGATCACCTTGTCGCCTTCTCTAGTCGAAGAAGGATCCACCCGAGAGCCTCAACCTTTCGCTTCAACTTCAAGCTAGAAGTAACTAAAGTGCTAGGAGTGCTAATCCTAGAACCTTAGATGAGAGTAGAGATTATTATGGAGAGGTTTAACTCAAGCTCAAGTGTTTCTCAACACATGAGAGGGGAGAGCTTGAGAGAGAGGAAGAGGAGGAGAGAGAATCAATACGATATAATGAGAGAATAATAGAACCATTCTCACATATATGTGTGAATTATTTTAAAAAGATAATTAGCAAGATAATTGTCATGGCTTAATTAAGACATGACCATTATCATTTCATATTTAATGCAAATTGCAAGGATCAAAGAGCATCTTTTATATGGAATGATGATGGTCAAAGTGTCAACCTAGGTCAAAAAGTCAAGAATGGTCAAAATGTCAACAACCCTAACCATGCACAATTATATATAACTAATATCAATTAATCATAATACACACATATGCATTAGGGTTAATAAAATAACAATGGTGATTAACCCTAATCAAAGTCCTCTCCCTCTGTCTCAATCAACTGTGCATACGCACCCGTATTCATGATCCGAGGAACACGAATACAAAGAGATAAAACCAATGCCAAATCATATACTAGGATCTGGCTTAAACCAAAGCCTGCTAGTATAAGCTGTCCGGACAGCAAACCTGCACAAGTGCGCGGATGTGAACGAACCCTGTCGCAAAACCATGGGACCTCTACTCATTTTGCCTAAAGGCGAATAGCTCTCTGTGTGGGACTCTAAAGACTCGACACTACGCTGGCAGTGGGTTTAACCACAGATCGCAAGCGGCACTAGCTGTACATAACGGTCCCCAGGTAGATGCCGATAAGAAGACTGACGAGGTGACCCCATCTGAACTCCTACTGGGCCTGTATGTGACAGTCTCCGTACAGTCCGGTCTGTTCGTCTGATACATCGCATGGCAGGCCTAGGGCGGCGGTGAACGTCAGTGCCCTAATAGCGGTACAAGTGGTGTCGGAGTGTAGCCCAGAACACCCTGAGATAACACTGGAAACCAACCAGTATATCTCGCTTGCCGTAGCCAGGGACTACTTGTGTAATGGCTCTCCTGGACACAGCGCGATGTCAACCCCAAATACCGGGAGAGACGAATCCTGTGTAACCGTCACTGCCACCAAGTGCTTCGGGACTGCACCCAAAAACTACCTGTTTGCACGCCTCCTTTGAGCCGTGGTAGGGTAGTAATCAAAGTGCTGTGGGAACACACTCGAAGCGAAGTGACAGTGTCAAGTCAGTAGACTAAGCTGTACTCATGTCACCTGGGAACTGATAACTGACGATAGGTATAATACCAACCAACAGTTCCCGACGAGTCCTATCCAGTGTACTCGTAACCTAACAAGCACCCGCATACTATCTCAAGTACGACGTACTGACGGCTGTGGGACAGACCGTTTCCCACGCTGGGATGAGAAGCGCATATGCTAGTCTACTCCGGAGTATCGATGCCCTGTCTCGATAGTCCTACGACTAAGGACCTGCATAAGGATGTGCTTATGGTTTACCCAGCCCCGACGAATGCGAGCGCCATCACAACGCTGGCAATCAAGCAAAGATCCTAAGGGCTCTACTAATATGTATATAAGCGATATGCTAAAAGAAACACATGCACATATTAAAGCAGAGACAAACCAAGTAGCATACTACCATTTCGAGCAAGATTGTATATACAACTGTGAATATCCCAAGCTTCCATCAAGTAATATACATACTAGTATGATACAGTAATGGCCTCTAGGGCATATACACTAACAATCTCCCACTTGCACTAAGGCCATGTACTGGCGTATCGAAGACCTATCATCTCGATCAGCCGCTCGAACTGAGTCTGGGGTAAGGCCTTTATGAATGGATCTGCAGTGTTATCTTTTGAAGCAACCCTCCGAACCTCGTGTTAGTGTATATGCCCTAGAGGCCATTACTGTATAATACTAGTTTGTATATTACTTGATGTAAGCTTGGGATATTCACAGTTGTATATACAATCTTGCTCGAAATGGTAGTATGCTACTTGGTTTGTCTCTGCTTTAATATGTGCATGTATTTCTTTTAGCATATCGCTGATATACATATTAGTAGAGCCCTTAGGATCTTTGCTTGATTACCAGCGTTGTGATGGCGCTCACACTCGTGGGAGCTGCGTAATCTATAAGCATATCCTTATACAGGTCCCTAGTCGTTGGACTATCGAGACAGGGCATCGATACTCCGGAGTAGACTAGCGTATGCGCTTCTCATCCCAGCGTGGGAGACGGTCTGTCCCACAGCCCTCAGTACGTCGTACTTGAGATAGTATGCGGGTGCTCGTTAGGTTACGAGTACACTGGACAGGACTCGTCGGGAACTGTTGGTTGGTATTATACCTATCGTCAGTTTTCAGTTCCCAGGTGACATGAGTACAGCTTAGTCCGCTGACTTGACACTGTCACTTCGCCTCGAGTGTGTTCCCACTGCACTTTGATTGCTACCCTACCACGGCTCAAAGGAGTCGTGCAAACAGGTAGTTTTTGGGTGCAGTCCCGAAGTTCTTGGAGGCAGTGACGGTTAGACAGGATTCGTCTCTCCCTGTATTGGGGGTTGACATCTGTGTCCAGGAGAGCCATTACACGAGTAGTCCCTGGCCAGGGCAAGCGAGATATACTGGTAGGTTTCCAGTGTTATCTCAGGGTGTTCTGGGCTACACTCCGACACGACTTGTACCGCTATTAGGGGACTGACGTTCACTGCCCCCCTAGGCCCGCCATGCTATGTATCAGACGAACAGACCGGACTGTACGGAGACTGTCACATACAGGCTCAGTAGGAGTTCAGATGGGGTTCACCTCGTCAGTCTTCTTATCGACATCTACCTGGGGACCGTTACGTACAGCTAGTGCCGCTTGCGGTCTGTGGTTAAACCCACTGCCAGCGTAGTGTCGAGTCTTTAGAGTCCCACACAGAGAGTTATTCGCCTTTAGGCAAAATGAGTAGAGGTCGCATAGTTTTGCCACAGGGTTCGTTCACATCCGTGCACTTGTGCACGTTTACTGTCCGGACAGCTTATACTAGCGGGCTTTGGTTTAAGCCGGATCCTAGTATATGATTTGGGATTGATTTTATCTCTTTGTATTCGTGTTCCTCGGATCATGAATACGGGTGCGTATGCACAGTTGCTTGAGACAGAGGGAGAGGACTTTGATTAGGGTTAATGACTATTGTCATTTTATTAACCCTAATGCTTATGTGTGTATTATTGTTAATTGATATTAGTTTAAATAATTATGCATGGTTATGGTTGTTGACCATTTGACCTCCTTGACTTGTTGACCTAGGTTGACACTTTGACCATCATCATTTCATTTGGAAGATGCTCTTTGATCCTTGCAAATTGCATTAAAAATGAAATGATAATGGTCATGTCTTGATTAACCATGACAATTATCTAGCTAATTATCCAATTACAATAATTCACACATATATGAGAGAATACTTCATATTTTCTCTCATTCTATTATTCACTTTCTCTCTCTTGTTCTTCCTCTCCCTCAAGCTCTCCCCTCTCATGTGTTGAGAAACACTTGAGCTTGAGAAAAACCCTTTCTTGATAATCTATGCTCTCATCTGGGGTTCAAGGATTAGCACTTCTTGCACCCTAGTTACTTCTAGCTTGGAGTTGAAGCCAAAGTTTGAGGCTTTCGGGTGGATCTTTCTTCGACGTGAGAAGACGACAAAGGTGACCTCTTCCCACTACTCCAAGGAGCGAGGAGAGAAGGACATAAAGCCCTAGGTATAACCCTTCTAACACTTAGCTAGTTTCTAGTTAGCTTTAGCTTGTTTTTGTTTAGCAAAGATCCTTCTTTGTCTAGTCCATGTTGCCTAAGTTGATAAAAATTTGATTTTTATTCCGTTTTCCGCCTCTCCGCAAGTACCGGGGTGGGCAACGTGGACTTACACCTCGATCTCCTGGCGATCCATGATCTCCCTGATCAGGTGATACCACCTTAAGATGTGTCTGGATTTCTTATGGGACCTGGGTTCCTTCGCTAAAGCTAAAGCCCCGTTGTTGTCACAATACAGAGGTATTGGATCAACAATGGACGGAACCACCTGAAGTTCTTTCAAGAAGTTCCTTATCCAGACAGCTTCTTTTGCGGCATCAGATGCAGCGATGTATTCCGCTTCCATAGTCGAGTCAGCAATGGTTTCCTGTTTGGAGCTCTTCCGACACACCGCCCCTCCATTGAGGGTAAAGACAAAACCCGACATGGACTTGGAATCATCCTTGTCACTCTGGAAGCTGGAGTTAGCAAAGGCCTCAATCTGGAGGTCTTTTCCGCCATACACCAAGAACATCTCCTTAGTCTTTCTCAGGTACTTGAGAATGTTCTTTACCGCTATCCAGTGTTTCTCCCTAGGGTTTGACTGATACCTGCTTACCACACACAGTGCATAAGCTACATCTGGTCTGGTACACAACATCGCATACATTATAGAGCCTACCGCAGAAGCGTAGGGTATAATAGACATGCGATTTCTCTCCAAATCAGCCTTAGGAGACATCTCTTTGGAGAGGGTGATCCCGTGACAAGCCGGTAGATTACCGCGCTTGGAATCTTCTATACTGAATCTTTTCAGTATGGTGTCGATGTACCTGGACTGTGAAAGTCCTAAAATCCTCTTGGATCTGTCACGGTAGATCCGGATCCCCAGAATGTATGAGGCATCACCCAGGTCTTTCATGTAGAACCTGTGTGACAAGAACCCCTTGACAGATTGTAGCATAGGAATGTCATTTCCTATTAAGAGAATGTCATCCACGTATAAAACGAGGAATACTACAGTTCTCGCTACAAATCTACAATAGATGCATGGTTCATCTGGATTTTTGATAAAGCCAAATTCCTTGACTGTCTCATCAAAACAGATGTTCCAACTCCGCGATGCCTGCTTTAGTCCATAAATGGACTTGAGCAACTTGCACACCTTTCCACTGCTCCCACTCTGAATGAAACCCTCTGGCTGGTCCATATAGACACACTCTTCTAAATGTCCATTCAGAAAAGCGGTCTTTACGTCCATCTGCAAAATCTCATATTCGTGGAAAGCAGCAATGACAAGAAGGATCCGAATGGATTTCAGCATAGCTACTGGAGAAAAGGTTTCGTCATAGTCCAAATCAGGTCGCTGACGAAAACCCTTCGCAACCAGTCTAGCTTTATAGGTCTCAACCTGTCCATCTACACCAATCTTCTTTTTGAAGATCGACTTGCATCCTACGGGTTTTACCCCATCTGGAGCAATGTCCAACGTCCATACTTTGTTGGTGTACATGGACTCCATTTCGGTCCGCATTGCATCCAGCCATTTTACCGAGTCAACGCTCTGAATGGCTTGCTGGAAGCTACTAGGCTCATCACAATCTATGATGCAATCCTCTCTATCCCCGTCTATGAGAAAACCGTAGTATCTCTCGGGCGGATGAGATTCCCTACTACTCCTGCGGAGTGGCGTGGGAATGTCCTGATCTTTCGAACCCTCTGGTTCTACTAAGCTTTCAGTAATAGCTCGTGGTTCTGGAATTTCTTCCAGTTCTATTGCGCTCCCATTTATTTCTTTTTCTATGAACTGGTTTTCTAGAAGTAGGCATTGCGAGAAACAAAAACCTTTTGTTTCTCTTCGCAATAGAACAAATATCCCTTGGAATTCTTTGGATATCCCATAAACTTGCACTGTACTGAGCGTGCCTCGAGCTTGTCCGCATGCTGCTTTTTTACAAAAGCTGGACATCCCCATGTCTTAGTGTGATTAAGATAGGGTCTCTTCCCACACCACATCTGATATGGTGTAGTAGGCACAGTCTTAGTTGGAACTCGGTTCAAAATGTATGCTGCTGATTCTAGCGCATATCCCCAGAATGATCGCGGCAACTCAGCGTTACTCATCATGGACCGTACCATATCCAATAGGGTTCGGTTTTGTCTTTCCGATACACCGTTATGTTGCGGAGTGTATGGAGGAGTAAGCTGAGAGAGAATTACATTCTCTTTTAAGTAATCCAGGAACTCGGCACTCAAGTATTCACCATCTCGATCAGATCTCAGTGCCTTGATACTTTTTCCTGTTTGTTTTTCTACTTCATTCTTGTATTCCTGGAATTTTTCAAATGCCTCGGATTTATGTTTCATTAAGAAAACATATCCGTACCTTGAAAAGTCATCCGTAAAAGTAATGAAGTAAGAATAACCGCTTCGTGCATGCATAGACACTGGACCGCACACGTCGCTGTGTACGAGTCCCAAGAGCTCGCTCGCTCTTACTCCGTGTCCAGTGAACGGAGTTTTTTTCATCTTTCCTTTGAGACAGGATTGACAAGTTGCATACGATTGATATTCGAACGGATCCAAATATCCTTCTGTATGTAACTTCGTCAACCTTCTCTCATTAATGTGACCGAGTCTACAATGCCATAAGAAGGTCTTATTGATTTCTGGAGACTTTCTTTTGTGTGTATTCTGGACATTGAAAATCTGTGGTTGGTTTAATACGTATATACCGTTGTTTAATGTACCTGACCCAATCAGAACTTGATTAAGGTGAATGTTCACTACATTACTTACAAATGCAAATTCATAACCTTCTTTAGATAATAAACATACAGAAATGATATTACAGGTTGCATTTGGTACAAAATAACAACTACGCAAAACCAAAAAGTGTCCATCTGACAATCCCAGGTGATAGTCCCCCACGGCCTCAGCATCCATGCTAGCTCCATTTGCAACTCTGAGGGTCATATCACCTGCCTTCAAAACTCTACGCTTTCTCAACGCCTGCAAAGAATTACAGATATGAGATCCTGATCCGGTATCCAATACCCAGGATGTAGAGTTTATTGATCGACAGTTTTTAATAACATACACAACTGAAGCTGAAGCCGCAACTCGCTTCAGATCCTGGGTTCTGGCCTTCCAAGCCTTGCAATCCTGTTTCCAGTGTCCACTTTTGTGACAGTAGAAGCATTCTTCCTTCCCCACCATCTTTCCTGCCACCTTTGTTGCCTTTCCTTTTCCCTTCGTATCCACTTTACTGACACCGCCTCTTAGTTTGGCGGGGGGCTTTCCTCTTCTTTCCCTTGGCTTTCGCCCTGGACCTAGAAGAGGGAGATCCTCCTACAAACAAAGTGGATGTCTCCCTACCTTTCTATAGGGTGCCCTCAGCACTCCTCAACATGTTCAGAAGTTCGGAAAGTTCAACCTCCTTTCCTTGCATGTTGAAGTTTAGGACAAACTGGGCGTAAGTGGAAGGAAGGGACTGGAGAATCAAATCAGTGTAGAGTTCATTCTCCAACGTGGTCCCAAGGTCCGCGAGCTCCTCTATGTAGCCAATCATCTTAAGCACGTGTTCCGCTACCGATGATCCGACGGCCAATCTTGCCGAAAATAGCTTCTTCGACACTTCGTATCTGGCGATACGAGACTGCTCTCCATACAGTTCTTTTGTATGAAGAAATATGGACTCTAGGTCCATATTCTCGTGCCTCCTCTTATGTTTGTTGTCCATCGAGGCAAGCACGAGGCATCTGGCCTTCGCTCAATCAATCTCCCATTTCTTACGGATTTCTACATCCGCGACGCTGGAGGTGGGACCTGGGACAGGGGGAGCTTTGGTGGTAAGGACATACGCCAACTTGTCATAAGTGATTGCCATCTTGACATTCCTGAGCCAATCTTTGTAGTTTGGCCCTGTCAGTATATTTTTATCTAGTAATAACTTAAGTCCGGTCATGTTGAATGGTCGCTGCAATTAGGAGAGAGAAAAGAACACTTTAGCATGATGCTCTTGCAAGTTTAGAGTGGTTTTTAGTTTGTCTAAACAGGATGGCTCCCACTGTCTCTCCAATCCCTTCTCAAACCATAAAGAAAGAATTAGTCGGGATCAATCTCACCGTACAATACTTGCTTAACCGTTCAGCCAGGCCAGTGTCGGTACTTCGAGGGAGGTTTTCCAACGCCTTCGCGAAGTTCCTTAATTAAGTAACCTCTTTTCCCTGTGGGCGTATCCCCGCTAACACCTTTCTAGACACTTACTAGGTTTATAGCATTGATCGTTAAGTGAGAACATTCCCGAGGAGTAGCATATACTCACAGTAGGATCGGGATCCAAATATCATCGCGTGATAAAACCGAAGGAATCCTACCAGAATCATCACACTCCAAATGGTATGCAGCGCTAGCAAGTTTCAGTACTTATGAAACTCCCGATGTGGATTTTTGCCCCATGCTCTTATGACCTTGACTTTGGCCAAAATATCATAAGTCACATGTCAAGTTCTACCCGTCATTCTCCTGGTTAATTTGGACCCACCCGTACCTACCCTTGACTTTGGCCAAAATGGCAGCACGACTGTCCCAAACCAATGCATCTGTCTATGCTGCACATGAATACCCAATAGCTACCAATCACTATGCCTTGACTTTGGCCAAAATACATAGCTTGAATACTTTTTGACCATTCATGTGGAATGACGAAGGGCTACGAATGGTTTTGGCGAAACCGTGAACCTAGTGAACTTGATATAATCGATGGAACGAGATAGCTTTTAAAAGGAGTGGTTCAAGCTCCGCGTTTAAAAGTTTAGTTTTGAAAAGAACTGAGTGGTTTTCAAAGTGTTCCAATCGACTTTTACTTGGTTTATTTTCATGCATTAGTTCTTTTAATGCATCCCATCATTTAAACCTACCATTGCAGAAAACAACCAAATATGGTGTACGCTTATGCCATCCGCATTCGCCACGGGGTCCCGTCATCACCCGTTAGGTTACTTAACTAACGACAGAGCGGGGGCAGGACTAGTGCGGATGCAAAACATAAGCAACACCTAAATAGTTATCATATATAAATATATAGCAATGATAGGCATTACAGATCACAGATGAACACTTTGGATATACTAGGAATCCGCGATTCGTTCGAGCCTGCAACGAAAAGCGGATTACACGGTCGCGATGAATAGCCGATACCCCAACTTAAGACCCCTACGGGTGCGGCAAACTACCCGCCAAGTATCCGAAGCGAAGCAACCTCCCTCAACGACGTGAGTAGGCCACTCGGTACATCGAGATACCCGGTAGTTTGTGCACCCCACCATGGGTCTATCTTAGGAGCAAAAACAGTAAAAAGAAATTATACAATGACGGCTACAACCCTGACCCGGTTGTGCGGCCAAATAAATAATATTACATCAATTTACATATTACATGAATGGAAGAAAAAGAAACACTCATCTCACATCCACCACGGCTATTCATCCGCGACAATCCACTGAGTTCATATACACAAACAAATAAACATTACAGATCACAGATATGTATAACCCCCACTAATCGACATATAGCGATTAGCAGACGTTAAATACATATAAACATCACAGATATAACCCAATAGTCAAAATGTAGTGAAGTTCGATCAAAAATACGGATTTATAGGCACCCCAAATACAAATTCCTTTTCTGGAAAATCTGGGCAGAAAGAAACC